>MPDP01000056.1:0-152626 GCA_030869315.1 Colletotrichum cuscutae | reverse complement strand
CCCCCCCCTTTTGTCTTTTCAACGTAGTATCGAGCCAATGGGGGTATGAAGCTGATAATGTGTCTTTTGCAGAACTTCCCAAGTGGACGAGAGTTTCGCAGAGATTGAACCCGCCGGGTTACTAGACTGAACTATCAGAGGCATTGGGACTGGCCAGATGGGCTGCGAGAAACTCGGGACGGAAAGAATGGCTTGTTGGGAATCACGGCCCATGTACGAATATGTACTCTACGCAACCCGAAGCTGAGGAAGGGGAGGGGATCCAACGGACGGCTGCCGTTGCAGTGGACAGGAGCAGACGAGAAAGCTTCTCTGTATATTATAGCATCTGCTTTGGGCTCAGGAGATAAAATCACACACCTTTATGTACAACTGCATGGGGCGAATATGAGGCTGAAGCAGAAAGTTCCAATCACGCACCCAGCTTTCTATCATTTCAATGTCCATGATTGTGTCATATTGGGGTATCGATTCCCAGAAGCCTGCCTAGTTATTGCGACAGCATTGTTTCCCACCACCCAAAGTAGAGTCTCTCGTTCTCCTTTTGCGTCTTCTCCCACGTTCCATTTGCTTTTGATGCCGTCCTTTGTCGGACAAAGACGTGTTCCCCAGTCCCAAACATATCCGTACACAATCGCCCAACACTCATCGCGACTCCTCATACTCGCCCATCCGATCGTCCCGATCCCTCTGCATCTGGATCGCCCTACCATGCCCACCACGTCCCTCGTCGAAGTCCTCGCGGTACTCGTCACGCACCTGCCCACCGCTCTTGCCACGACCGTACTGTCTACCCTCCTCAAAGCCCGGGTCGAGGTCGGTGCGGATGACGCGCTCGTCGAGCTTGGTGCCGCCGATATACTTCATGCAGTCCAGGGCGTCCTGGTGGGTGTAGTACTCGACGAAGCAGAAGCCGCAGGGGGTCTTGTTGAAGCGGTCGAGGCCCATGACGAGGCGCTTGATCTCGCCGCACTTTGAGAACAGCTCGTAGACCTGCTCCTCGGTGGTGTAGAAGGAGAGGTTGCCGACGTAGAGCGTCGTCGCGTTGGCGAGGGGGTCCTCGGGGAGGGGCTCGTTCTTGGTGGCGGCCTCGTCTTCGGCGTCGCGGGCTTCGCGGGCGGCGTCGCGGTTGTCGTTTCTCCTGCGCTTGTTCTGTGAGGGTTTTCTCAGATTAGCTGCTGGCTGCTTTGAGAGTTTGCTTGTTTCCTTGCTTGAACTGTTGGAAAGACAGGAGGCTGGAGGGAAGCTGTAGCCGTTGCTCACCCGGTTGTGGTAGTATGCGCTCGGCCTGTCGAGGCGCTCTACTGTGTTTCTGTGCCGGACCTGCATCCTGAAGGTGTTGGGGGTTTGCGGTGGAGGACAATTGGTTCGTTGTCGGTCGTGTAAGTGGGAATTGAAGGTCGAGGGTCGAGAAACGGCACTTGCCTGGTTGCAAGTCAAATCGAAAGGTACCAAGGTACCTCAGGCAGGTGCACCTTGCTGGGACTTGAACTCGATGGTCTGTGCGCAGCAATCACATCACGTCGTTGCTTCAACGTCACTTGGTCAATTCAATTGACGGCATTTCTAGAGAGAAGCTACTCTATCCGGTCATGATTCTGAATTTTTGATTCAATTGAGAAGATTCGATAGCTTCAGCATATCTAAAAGTGGCAAAATACTAGTACATGGCTTATTCCTATACCTCAGAGATGCATCCACTGCTACAGGATCCCTCCTATTTCATTCATGAAAACATTACAATAGTCAGTATAACTTATGACAACGAGTCTGAGGACCTCTCTCTCTTGCTGTCTAGTCCATATAGTTGTCTACTTCAGGTGGTAATTACGATACCTTACCTCACCTTACCTTAGGTACCTAGTAGGTGCTGAGGCATGAATGAAGACTTACATGGTCCGTTGTCTGGTCGATCTGATTGGTGCAGCGCAGATGTAGGCAGCGCCGGGAAAGCTCAAAGTGGGTCTCGGTGTGGCTGCTACCAGCAACCGCGTTTTTTGACCAAGAATAATTCTAGCAACAAGCTCACCAGCAAACACCACTGAAAAAAGTCCACGAACGACACTCGAGCTCAATTTGGCCTGCAGCACCCATCCGACCACCCGAAAGCCTGCAGAAAATCCCCGATACACGACTTGTTCGATTGAGAGGGACGCGATGCCCAAGGTCAAGAGCTATACGGCCCCGTGGCTATCGCATGGGCCCGGCCACAGCTTGTTCGCGCCCTCCAGCGACGCCTCCAACAAGGCGTTGAGCGCCCCGTCGCCCTACGGGTCCAAGAAGAAGAAGATCCAAGGTCCGAGGCGGACGATTGCGAGACGAGGAACCGAGGTCTTCGTTGCTGTAGGCAAAGAATTGCGATGGGGCGATTTGGCATACCTGAAGGAGAAATGGTCGACAAAGCATGCGCACCGTCGCATGGGCAGCCGTGTCAAGCGGGAGGACTCGACACAATCATTTGACGACGATGCCATTCCCTCGACGGAAGAGGCGGCTACGGCTCAGGGTTTCAGGGTAGGTTCGGTCCAGTCCTCAACAGGACGGGCGACCAGGATGCTAACAAGTCTTACAGACTATCAAGACATCTGTCGCAGACGACATCCGGCAGCTTGTCATCTCTCCCAACTCCGATTACCTCGCTATTCTCACGGCGCATACTGTTCATATCTGCGTGGTTCCCGATTCTTCGCATCTCACGGCCGAGGACACTGGACCTTTACGACCCAAGATCTGGACACTGGGACCTACAACTCACGTCACCTCGCGATCCCCGGTTGCATCAGCTGTATGGCACCCACTTGGCGTCAAGGGATCTTGCCTCGTCACCGTAACCACCGATGCTATTGTGCGCGTCTGGGAGTTGTCATTGACCGATCGGTGGTCATTTGACTCTCCCACACTGTCGATCGACTTGAAGAAGCTGGTGGATGGTACGACGCTGGACCAGGACTTCAGCGCATCCACGGCTGCTACGAATGCCAGCTTCTCGCAGTACTCTCTGGAGATGCAGGTGGCCTCTGCTTGCTTTGCTGGCCGCGGCTCAGGAGGATGGAGCCCTATGACTCTCTGGGTTGCGATGAGAGAAGGCGACGTCTACGCATTGAGCCCCTTGCTGCCCCAGAAATGGGCACCGCCTCCTACTCTTATCCCATCGCTTTCGGTTTCCATCGTATCCAAGGTGGCTGCCCTAGAGGATGACCCTGCTGTATCTGAAATGGACAAGCTCCTCGCTCAGCAGCAGCTCGAGTGGATGGGTGACTTGGATTCTCAGGAGCCCCAAATCCTCGATACAGCGCCCGGCGAAGAGACCGTGGAGGTCTATACACGCCCTTCCCGGCCGGGAGTTATCCCAAGATTGCAAGGCCCGTTCGAATTCGATGCCGATCCCGAAAGCGAGGACGTCGGGGACGGCCTTCTAACGGATTTGCTCGTAATCGGGAAGAAGGTGGACACTGACGACCTGATGATGGGCGAGGACGAAGACCTGGACTTTGACGAAGGTGACCAGGAGGGACTCTCTCTCTCGGTCATCTGCCTCCTGTCTACCACCGGTCAGGTCCGCGTGTACTTGGACTTGGAAGGCGTCGAAGCACAATGGCTGCCCCCGCGAAACAAATCCAAGCTTGGACGCCTCTTGTCCGCTGCCGACCCACCTTCACTGTTGACGTTCCAGTGCATCGACACCATGGCCACAACTGAAATGAACGACGACGCATGGCCGACGTTTTCATCGGATGTAATGTCACGCTACTCTCTTTTTGTCACCTCGCACGCCGGCGTCACCTTCCTTTCTCTATCTCCCTGGGTTTTCCGCCTCGAGGGTGAGCTCTCGGGCGAGTCGGAGGCGGGCTCTGACTTCCGTCTCGGTCTTCTTGTCAACGGACAAAACTCTATTCGCGAAAGACTCTACAACCAGTCCTCAAGCGATGTCAACGTGCCGCTCGCCGCATGCGCCGCCATCCGCGATCCGGATTTGGGATACTTCCTTCTGTCGGCCACCCCGTACGAGCCAATTGCCTTGACGTTCGAGACGCCTGAGGACGACTTCTCGCCTGTCCGCCACGAAACGCCCTACGAAGAGAAGCCTACGACTATGGAACCATTGGACTTTTATGAGCCCCGTCCAGCTTTCCAGCCCTCGCACGCATTCGAGCAGCAATCCGACCTTCCTGAGCTGATTAACAGACTCCGTAGCTCACGCCATAAGACCATTCTGAACCAGGAGATCAGATTGTCTCCGGTTACGCTGCAGATCTTGACTGATGCCCATCGTGTTCTTGGTGAGGATACCTACCGGCTCGGCACAGCTGTGGCGGAGATTTTCCGACGCTGCGCTACTCTTCAAGATGAGCTCAGGGATCAAATTAAGAAGGCGAACGAGGTCAAGGAGAAGATTGACAAGATTGCGGGCAACGACAAGGCCGGCGACGGTGAAAGTGACGACGTCCGATTCGAGAGACGTATCGCAGAGGCACAAGATCGACAGAAACGACTCAACGAGAGACTAGAGGGCGTCCGCAAGTATGTTGGCAAGGCAGCAACAAGAGAGCTCAGTGCCAAGGAGAGGGCCTTCGTGGCAGAAGTCAAAAATATGGAGGCCAGCGTTCTAGGATCACCCTCGGAAGACAGCCCGGGAGTGAAGCAGCAGAAGCAACTCAGGAAACGTGTGGAGGACGTGCAACGACTGAAGGACGAATTGTTGGCAGAAGTGGAACGGATTCAAAAGCAGAGTGAGGACGGCAAGGGCGGGAAGGATTCATCGTCTTCGGTATCGGAGCTCAAGATCCCGACAGAGATCCGCAAGGCCAAGCTGCAGCAAGTCATGTCCCTCCTCTCACGGGAGACGGCTCTGGTCGAGGCTGTCACATCGCGCCTGGAGCGTCTCCAGACGCAGTAAGATGGAGTTGATATAGACAGAGTGGGATGACAGGATACCGGGCGGCAGTTACTTCAAGACTCGTCCCGCTTGGTGCCCAATAGCGACACAAGAGCGTTCACTACACTGACTATTGAACCATAGAGGCGCAATGGATCGATATTTGGTGAATGGTCGAGTGCGCCAATCGGTGCGAGGGCAAGCGCAGGGCGTCAGGCGGCATGAGCACAACGGGGGACCACGGACATATGTTTCGAGAATTGGGAACGCACAACCGTAGCATAATTTGAGGTTGGATCAATCATCAAAGAGACGGGAACGTCTGAGTCGGGCAAAGATTGTCTTTAAGGCCGCCTCATGCCCGTCTATCGTGTCTTGGTGGTGCCATTGGACAAGGAAGATGCCGGGTTCTGGAGGTTTATCACATAGCCTCGAAGTTGAATGTCGTCAAAGAAAGATAGATATTGGTGTCACCTTGATCTGAGGTAACCCTCATGTTTACTCAGCTGCCGTTTGTGGGTCTCCGAAACCACGTCCAATCAACCCTTGGTCGCCCAACAGCCTCACTTAAGGAATACTTGGACATGCTTCGCCTATCAGCTATTGATGATCTTCCATTTGCATACTTTGTACCCAGTATCACGAGAACTGGTGCCCGACCGGTCTTGCGAAGCAAATTCGCTTGCAGGACACGAGAATTCAAGCTACCTTATCCAGGAGTTCAGAACAGCGTCCCAAAGTGTTGCAATGCTAGGTAACGAAGCCACAACCTCACGTGGACCTCTTGGCTTGTCGGGTACGTGGACATTCGGATATCGTAGCTCTCAGTAGCACCCGAAGACGGTCGAGCCCGCCTCTCGTCTCATCTAACCTCGTGGACGGCGAAGCTTGCATGCAGCAGCGAGCGTCACCTTCAGGCTTCGCCCGGAAGGAAAATGGGACATGGTTACCGTTGCTTTTCCCCACGTTCCACTTTCCGCTTCGCATTGTACTCAGCATGGGCGTCCATCAAGTCTACAGTCTATTAACCTATGGTGAGATCGTACTGCCCTAGTGCCTGATCATCCCTGTCGTACACATACACTGCCCTGCCAGCAAAAGCTAAGGTGCTTCGCAAGGTCCAATCGTTCCCTGCATGGGCTGGGATGAGGCGTGCTTGCAAGGGCATTGCTCGCACGTCCACTTTCAGTAACTCTTACCTTTCAGACGAAGCCCAGAGACAATAGGCGAGAAGGTCTGACATTGTCCTGGTGTTCGCCCATTCCGACGTCTATACACACGCACGAGCAAGGACTCTCGAAGCCCAATTTTTTTCTTTCTTGTTTCGTTTCTTCCCCTCCTCGAGAGCTCTGTGCGATCGCCGTCGTAGGGTTGCGAGCTCACAGATGCTCAACTCCCAACCAACGTTCGCTCGCAGAGTCGCAGCACAGCAAAGACCCGAGCGCCAGTCATTTTGTTGTCTCAGATTGATCTTGACCCGCGTTCTAGAGAAAGATCCTTCTCGCCTGGGAGGATATGCCAATTGTATGGCAGTCCTGCGCAACGGCCCAACGATGACGGCAGGCAAGCATGAAGTATGGTCAGTACTCGGCAACGGAGCCATAGGGCGGGCGTGTGTATCTGAGGGTACCTCTACGCCAGGACAGCGGGCTTCTCCGTTGTCGATGCGAGTTTTGAGTAGTGCAATCAGAGCAACGACCAGAAGCTTGTGAGTCGGGCCACGATGGAGATTTTCTGCGTATTCGGGTTTGAAGCTTGTGCGAGAGAGTCCAAAGACATATGACTCTTGGAGTGGAATTCGGTCGGCATCTTCACCGGTTGCTTGCGCTACTCGTGCCAGCGAAACATACCGCCAGGCGAACCGAACAGCTGGCTCTTATATCCTATTTTCAGGTCATCAAGAAAGGTCGTCTAGCTAGCCACGATTCCCTTCGTCATTGTGGCCCTTGCAGAACGGGAGGCATAAGGTGAGCCGCATCTTGTGTCAGAAGTAGACGGGAGGGAACAAAAGTGCAAGACGCATCGGGGCCAGCCACACCAGTTGACTGGCCACCAGCCCGCATGCAGGGCGGCCCAGGATATACAAGGGACGGACAAGCACGATTAGAGCTTGTGATTGGTAAGAACAAAATCGAAAGCAGGGCAGACACACTGAATTTGGCCTTCGAATGGTGGTATCTCTAGGTATCGGGCTCGAGTGAAGCCTTTTGTTTCTTTTCGTTACATGCTTCAAACACTCCTCCTTCCAGCGAGTGGCTTGGCCGCTTTCAATACTAGGTACAGCCCAAAAGAAGACTGTATCGAAACGTTCCTTTTTTCCATTTGCACTACAATCCTCTCCATTTCCGGTTACCGCGTGTTCCTTGTTGGCAGGCAAACACTCACGCAAGCATGAGCAAGTCACCCCGAAGATCAGATGGCAAATCGCGTATGGACACGGGGAAGCACAGCAGCTGAAGCTCCCTGTCTCTGTCGCTCGGTCTGAGATCTTCATTCCTTGCTTCTCGGCCGGCTCGGTAAATCTCAGGTCCTTAGAGACTTTCGACTCGTGCCATGTCGAAACTACCACTTCCATCGCCTCACTTTCCCCTTTCTGTCACTGTCAGAACGTGCCGTCCCTGAGCATACCTCGTGGACCACGCAACCGCCCAAGTACTGCTACGGTACGCCCGAGGTGCGCCTTTCAGGCTGCAGGGTCCTCTGCATGCCACCGATTTGAGTTGCTTATGGGATGATGACCCGGAGATGCAGCCGTGATGTATAAGAAGCGTCCTTGGCCTTCCGTCCTCGCCCTTCTTCTTCATCAACCTTACCAAGTCTCTTCTCGCCTTACACTGCACATGCTCGTTCTGCTGAACAATACAACCGAATCCACAACATTATCAAAGACGTTCTGCATCTACGGTAATGGCTCCCAACCCGTTGTGCCTTGTATGGCGCGAGCAGATCATAGGTAGGCATCTTCACATCTTCTCAAGGGGTGTCAGACACACGAGAACTAACTCGCCCTACAGACAATCTTCGTCTGATATCTGGCCGCAGTGCTGTCATTGATATTTACACCTCTCGCCAGCCTAACAAGTCATACACCATCTACGCTGTCAAGGTCCACCGGGGTAAACGCCAGGAGATTCTTTCAGCAACAGGCCGCGATCTGGAAGATGCCTTTGAGAACCTCCACACCAAATCCTCTCAGGAGGTGTACCAATTCATCGAAGCCAACGGCTTCGCCTTCCCCCGAGGCGTGAGGTCAGAAGACTCTGAAAGCTCAGGCAGTGAAGCCTCAACCATGGACGCCTCTGATATGCTCTCTCTGTCTGCCGGCTCTGACAGCGACAACGACGACATCATTTCCAGACGGGGTAAGAAGACAAAGTCCTCCCGGCGCAAGAGCAAGCGAAAATCCCGCAAGCACACCAAGGACGACTCTTCTTCCTCCTCTGAAGAAGACGTCGACTCGGAACCAGAACAAACCACGCGTACGCGCCGCCCGGCCCCTGGACAACGCCCGTCGTACATCCCCGCGCCCCCCATGGCCGCGATATCGCAACCTCCCCCTCCCCCTCCAGGCTGGACTGGCCACCGTCCACGCACCTTCCCCCGCGCACCAGACGGTGTACCACCGCCGCCCCCACGGGGGAGCTTCCCCCCTGGCATGCGACTCCCATCACCACCTCACGGTATGGTTCCCGCAGCGATGACCACCGCCGTGGTTCCGGCAATCCCCACTGCCCCCTCGAAGCCCGTCCGCCTCATCATCAACTGGAGAGGCCACGGCGAGAAGAAGATTGTCGAGAACTGCCAGCCGAGCCACCGGGCCCTGCAGAGGACGGCGCTCGCCCACGTGCGGTCCCAGTGGCAGACGTTTGACAACGTGCTCGCCCAGGAGATGACGCCGGGCAGGCTTTGGGGGCTGGGTGCCAAGGTTCGCAAGGTGGCGCTGGGCAAGGACATGTACTCCATCTCGGCGGCCGGCGGGGACGACCTGGGCATGTACTTCAAGGCGGAGGATATTCCCATGTTTGAGGTCGAGGTCGATCACGATGGCAGTATCATGCCGCCTCCGCCGCCGCCTCAGCATCACCACGGTCAGCGTTGAGTTCTCGAAGGACGGCTTCGGTGTGATATGGAGGAATCTCTGCATTCCTCTTGTGAATTGGCTTCGGATTGGTTGTAGGGCGTGATGTTCCATGTAAGCATACGTGCATTTCTCCCGGCAGGTTTCGATTTCGGTCACGACATCTGCGTGGGTTTCGGGGGAGTCATCAAAATTGCATTTCGGATTTTGGTTACAGGGTAGAAAGCAGGCTCGATCGGAGGAATTTGTCTCCCCTTTTTGTCTTCTTTTATCTTTTATTTCAGCTTTTACTCGGGATTTTGCTTTTTGGAAAGAGAGGTTTAGGTCTAGATATTGTGTTACGGCTTGGGAGAAGGAGCAAAATCATTCATGGGGTGTCTGTTGTTGGTGTGTTACACAAGCTTGATATCAAATGAGCGCCAAAAAAGTCTCTAGCAAGTAACGCTCACCTCCGTCTCTTGATCCGCAGTTTTCGTGATTGATTTCGCGATGATGTTTCATCAAATGGTGACATGATGGTCAGCGTGAGCCATTTCCTCATATCTATTACTCGTATATTCAACAATTGTTACGCTGACCTGGAATATCCAACCCGCGCGCCACAATCCGTCGTCAGGGGGGTCGGAAAGCATTTCTCATCACACTATCTAAGGCGGCGCCAAAATGGTCAATGTACCCGGGGCCCACGCGGGGGTCCGGAGCCGGGATTCCAGTGCAGGGAGGGGTGGCATTTAGGAAAGGAAAGGGGTTAGGTTACGGTGTTGCGACCCGGGACTTGAGAAGGGGTGTTCCGATTTGAGTGGGGGCGAGGGATATGCACCATCGTCAGCCTCACGAGCAGGGGATCATGGGTGGTGGATGGCGGGTGGTCATCCCACGGAGCTGAGCGGCAGGCGCCTAATGAATGAGGCGGGCATTAATGGGAGATGGACTTTCGATAGTTCCCGGGACTCGGGTTGGGGAGGGAAGCAGGATTTCGGTTTCTGGGTTGAGGCCTGCCGAATTACGGGTGTGATTGGGTTGTTGGTGGAGTTGCTAAGGACTCATTGGCGATGTGGTTTGAGGTGCTGCTTCCTTCTTCGGTGAGATATCTTCTCCGAGGCAAGGCGATCGGGTCGATGGAGGCATAGTATGGGAGAGGGTTCGGTGTGACTGAATGATGAGATGCAGAGCTTTCCGCGAAGATGGAACCATAGGACGACGGATGTTTTGTCCCCTATCTGCTAACCAAATGAGAACGCCTGTGCGAAGCCTCTTGGATATCGTCACGAAACATGACGGGCGTGATCAGCCCAGATCAAGCTCTCTGCCACTACTCTCTCAATTGGCCACATTTTAAATGATAGGCCAGAAGAATATATCCGCTGGAAGGCTTGTCAGACATCGTAACAGATGTGAGGAGCTGCTATCACTGGTGAGAGCGGGGCTCTTCTCTAGCAGTCAGACTGTGAGTGTGGCCTAGAGTACATCACCCTTGGACCTAGATACGACCTATTCGATGAGCGAACATGGGCGAAACGGAAGTGAAATTTGTTAGTGGAATCTTCCACCCGAGATGCGAAGCGACATAGCGTGTAGTCAGGAAAGTTGTTATGAGCTCATGCATGTAGAGCGTCGAGTACGACTTCTCACAAAGCGCGTCCTCAATGAAGTTCCGCAGCATACGTGAGAAGCAAAGCTGTATAAAGTGGCTTCTTGATCGTTCCTCGAGCGTTTTCTAATCATCAAGGGAGTCTGTCTTCGTGTTCGTCCAGACCATCGGTGAAGCAGGCCATGCTGCATGGCTCGTCGATGTGAACCCTGCAAGGAGCCTGAGAAAGCTCTCCATCTTATATTGCATACGTCTGAGTCTATCAAGGAACGTACCAAGCTCGTAAGTCGGTCCAGTAAGCAATGCTGTCAAGTCTCGTGGCATGTCCATCTGGCTAGGCAAGTATCCATGGAACTCTGCCAAGCTCCACGAGCAAAATAGGGCGACACTGCCCATTCCATCGTTCTTGAATGATGCTCTTTATCACCGTCTCTAATTCATGCACGAACAGCTCCGCAACTTGATTCTTTCATCGGATTACTCGAGAGGCCGCTACTGGTAGCTATGGAGGGGATATCTGGCGATTATGTTATCGGCTGTCACGGGTGTCTCCTTGCCCTTGACGGTCGTCCTATTGAAGTTTTTTGAATTGCTGAACCAACGCACTCCAATGGAATAAACTACTGCTTATGGAGCCAAACTCTGACGGGTCTATGAAAGGGCTTTTGTGAATAGTCTCTCGATGATCAGGGAAACGGTGGAGATTGTTCAGATTACCGAACAGAATTGCCCTCGCCTTTCAGCATGATGCTCCATTTAGCGAAGCTTGCCGAGAGCTGTGAGCATTAGCTAAGATACTTCCCTATGATCCTTCAGTCGTTATCCGTCAGTTGAATATGATGTTGCTGAAAAGAGATAGTCACCCGCGTCGTTCAGCAAAGACGGTTACTGTTCCACAACGATGAACCCCTTTGACACGAAGCAGAGATTTACCGCATTTACCATATTCAATACCGCGCAGCAGATGCCCGTACTTTGTATTCATGGTACCGTTTGAGATAACGAGTCTTCAAAATGGGATACGGGGAAAGTCGTAAGTATATAAAAGCGATGGCAAAGCTGCCTGACCAGCCAGTATTGACACCCCAAGGCAGCTTCCATCCTCAAACTATCTGATTGCACCCAATATTCACTCGACCCACCACGGCTTTAATAAAACATCGTTCCGCTCAAAATGTCTGGCAAAGGCGAAGATTTCATAGTTGAAGCAGAAGATGCGTGGCCTGGAAAAGGACCTGATAAACGTTTGCTCGGCACCTATCGGTACGATGGAGACCCCGAACATCCCTACCATGTCATCATCTCGGTGCACCCCGACTTCTCCAGTAATTCGGGTTTACGTTTTGAATACCACGAGCCAAATTTGATTCGGAAAGCCAACATGCTTCCAGGTGAAGGCGCCCCCTTCGTTTACCGACGAACCGATCTTGGTAAAAAGAAGAAAAAGTGGGAGCAAATCGGTTGGCCAGACAAGGTTTGCCAAGACAGATATCGCCCAGACATGAGAATTGTCCGTTTCGAAATCAAGGTCTTAGATGACCCAAAGCACCCGACGAACAAGGACAAACAATACGTGGAAACAACAATGACTTGGATGCCCCCCAATTGCGCAAAAGGTTGGGAAAATTCGCACCTGCTAAGGAAGGATGCGGATCCATGTAAAGTTGTTGATGAGGCACTGAAGCAAGGCAGTGCAGATACGAAAAGCTAGAACACCGTTGCAAAGGACCATGGCTTCTCTAGGCTCACTCGGTTCGTTTTGGCGTACCCTGGGAATTTGTACCATTTTAGCAGTACCTAAGGTACTCTGCTATCGCATTCTTTACACTTGCAAATCGAATCGCATTGCCCGAAGGGGAGAACGAAGCCTTTACCTCGTGGGTTCGCTACCACCGTGTGTTGTTTGTCATATGCTAGTACTTTACTGTCTAACTTGTTAGTTCTGGCATTTCCTGTTCCACCATAAAGAGTCTCTGAAGTTGCTGTGATGAGATATTAGCAATTATGATATTCCACAGCCCAAGTCCGAGCAGCGGCTGGACCCCCTTGGCAGTGGTAAAGAGTGAATATGTGTCGTCCATACAGTCAGGTATCATTACCTCCCTCATCCATCGTTATTTACCAATCAATCCCAACCATTGGAGAGGCTATAGCCTCCAGCTTGAATAACATCTCCGGCAGCCTGCGCTTATAACCAGTCCATGGTAGTAGAGGAGGTAGCGTGATTAGGCGGTCAATATTGAGGGAACTCTGGGACCCATCAGATATCGCAAGTAACCGTCGCTTGCAGTCAAAGGAAGAAAATACCTGCCGGTAAGGCGATCGATTCTTGGAAGTATTTCTTTACCCCTGACGATTTTCCTTTCTTGACTTTGGATTGCCTGACTTGATGAAATGTCGGGGAGGCTGGCAGTCAGTTCTGTTGGGCAGATCACCGTCCACACATGATTTGCAGTGTGCCAGCCAGTACAGGCGTGGATACGTTTACCAAGTAATTTATAAGATGAAACTGAAAATCCGAGAGGTTTACAAAAAATATGCAACTGTCCAGTAACCCCGTCATACTCTCTCTCTCTCCCTCTCTCTCTCTCTCTCTCTCTCTCTCACACACACACACAAGCACCAACTTGTATAACTGCTTCAGTCATCAACAAGCCCTCGTTTATTCCCGATCATTCCTCCGATCTAATCTGTCGCAAGTCGCCTCTACCATTTCGCCCGACAAGGCTGGGTATCTGAACTTGACTTTGAGATCGGCACGATCCCCGTTCAGGACCGCCCAGAATTCGACTGAATAGAGTGGACCCCGTTGAATTTCTTGAAGTTCCGCTTCAATAGCTTCCAAGTTGCTGATGTAATGACTTCTACAGCACCAGCCCCAGAAGTTGTGGACGAGGTGGCAATATACGGTAGGACTTGGGTTCCCAAGGTGATCGAACGTCGTGTGTCCCATAATGAGTACACTGGAGCTAATTGGGCATTCCGTGATGATAATTTCGTGTCTCTTGTCAGTTGATTCATAATTGCCAGTGTATTCCGAGAGAGATGGCTGTCTCAGTAGTGATATGGTGGCCGCCATCGTGACGAAGGCGAATTGAAGAGTTGACAGATAGGAGATGTCGATTGAGAAACTTCAAAATTGGATATAATTGGAGATATTGGCTATTATCCTGAGACAGCGGCTCACTAACTGTGCATCTTCTGCAGTATTTATATAAATGTCTGTCTCTACACCTGGTGGACTTGCTCTTATGGATGGCAAACAATATGGAACCTGGGAATAGGAAGAAAGAGTGTTTGCCATGGGCGGTAAGCCCCAGGGAGGCGGCCACTACCTTGCGTTGAAAGGATTCCATGATTGCAGAACGACGCCACCTTTGCCAACCGCAGAAGGTGTCCATTGTCCACTCTTGTTCAAGAAAATTGATCAAACTTGTGACGGTAGTCAATGATGATGTTCAACAAGCAGAAATTAGGACGCGTGGCGGGTAGCAAGCTGGGTTGATTCACCTGCCTACGGTAAGGTAGATAAGTAAGGTGGTTAAGAATCATATGGCGAGGCATCAGATAAAGCAACAACAGTTTTGTTCAGACATCCGAACATCCTTTGCTGTTTTCCCCATAATCCAAGAGCTTGAGAGCCCATTTGCGAGAAGTTCCGCAATGGGAACAACAAAGGTTGGCCCCTACTGATGCAAGTAGGTTCAATGCGTAGCTATACACCTCAAAGATTGATCGTGCTAGGCATAGAATGGTTCAAAACCAATCTCCAAGGGAAGTATTGATTCTTGCCATCATCAACCATTAAAGGATCAGTCCCACTCATTGGAGAGACTCTTCCCTCCAGAGCGAACAACATCCCCGGCAGCCTGCGCAAAGACGATCCACTTCGCTACCCCGCCGTCCGGCGTGACATTCACCCACTTATGCTTCGTCCCCCTCTGCGTGACCGAATCGCCGGCCCTCACGACCCGCTTCTCCCCGGAGTCGAGGTGCAGCTCCACCACGCCTTCTAGCATATACACCACGTCAAACGTCATGGTCCTGTGCATCGGCCACTCCTCGCCAGGGTTGAGGACCGTGACGCGCGCCGAGGTGCCCTTGTCTGGTGCGATGACGCGCGAGCTCAGGAACAGGGACTGCGTGCGATCGATCTTGTACTGTTCAATGTCTGCCTCGCTGGAGAGGTCGAGTGGTGTGTTGTGGGTGGAGGCGACGACTTGAATTGAGCCTGAGGGGCCTTGGTGCGATTCTCGGGTCCCTGAGGCGTGGGAGAAGATGGCTTTTCCGGCTGCGTCGTGGGTTGTGAAGTGGTGGGACATGGTATACGTGAGTGAGGTGGTTGATGCACGAGACGGGACTTCTTCTTCCCTGGAGTTTAAATAGCTCGGAACGGCGCTTATCCATATACAAATATGGCAGCACAACATGGAATATACGGCATTGGCCTTGTTTCCCAGTCAGTGAAAGTTGGCAAAGTTGTCCCCGGAACCCAAAATTTGTCAGCTCAGACCAGTCGGGATTTGTGGTCCTTCGAAGCAGACGGTCCTCAATGTCTGTATTTGGCAATTTTGACACGAAGCGGGATTTGGAAACACGTCACGCTAGAATCTCCAGCGACGATCGTCCAGCACCATGGCCCACGGGGCTGAAGCTGCGACTGCTAGAGAAAACTTTTATCTTAGAACGTAAGAGAGTGACATTTGCTGCTGGCTTACTGCTCGGAGTTCCATGGAGGTGATGATAGGATCAAGAGGCGTATCATGAGTCAGGTGGTTAAGGAATATGAATTTCTGAGGACCCGCATGCTTTCTTCATAACGTTGGAAGGAGAATGGAACATTGCAAAGTTGTTGTACTTGAATGATCACAGCATGGGACCTACGAAAGCCCTCCTCGTGAACTCTCAAGTTCTTAGTTGCAAGACCTCGGGACATGGGCTAGACACTGGTTGCCGTTCCCTGCGCGCATACCTTATGAGGACTCCAAGACGCCTGCGCCGATGGATTGACGAGAAATTCTGACTGAAGGCTTGAAATGAATTGAATAGCATCAAAGTGTTTCTAGCATACAAGACCGCCATCAACGAATCTAACAAGCCAGATAGCCCCCGTCAACATTCCAGTGTACTGCATTGACTGTAAGTTTACGCTAATCAAGTCACCGTCAGTCTTTATCTTACCTCCTGTCACGTATGAGGCATCTTCACTCAAGAGAAAGCAGATGACCTTTGCGATCTCATCAGGTTGGCCCATACGGCGAAGCAAAGTATCCTTGGAAAGCGTGTCCGAGTCAAAGAGTCCCAATGCCTCGCCGTCTCGAAAGATCTTGGTATCGACCGGCCCGCTGATTCCAGCCTTAGGTTAAGACTCACAAAGCTCTCGTAGCACTTGAGGAGTTCACTCACGGCAGTACCGTGTTGATCCGGATGCCATCCTTGGCGTATTCCCCAGCGGCTGATTCTGTCAACCCAATGACGCCGAACTTGCTTGTTGCGTACGCGGCGCTGTGCGGTAGACCTCTCCGGCCGGAGGTGCTTGACACATTGACGATTGCTCCTCCTGGTTTTGGTAACAGCGGTAGTTGAGCTCGCATGCAGTTGAGAACCCCGTTGAGGTTGACGCCTATGGTCCTGTCCCAGTCTTCTTGTGCTTGCGAAGCTAGGACGTCAGCGAACACCGATCACGACAGATACAAGCTCTGGACAGGAGGGGCTGATTCTCACGATTGTCTCAATAATTGTAGATCCCGTCCCGCCAGCGACTCCAGCAACGTTGGCAGCTCCATCGAGTCTGCCAAACTTGGCGAAAGACTCTTGGATCCAGGACTTCACCTCATGATCTTGGCGGACGTCGACTTTGGAAGCTAGGACTTTGGCCCCAGCTTTCTCGCCTTTTCTCAATTGTCAGTAGCTGGTTCATCTTCGCGGTTCAGCTGAAGTGGTATGACACAGAGGACCTCACACTCTCTGACGGTCTCATCTAAACCCGCTGCATTCACGTCGCTGACCGCGAGAGCAGCAGCGCCTCTTTGCGCTAGTATTATTGCAGTAGATCGACCTATACCCTAGAAATTTGTATGAATCAGCTATCGCACTGGGAAATCATAACTGAAGCACCAATTGACAACACTGGGTTAGTTCGGGAAGCTTTACCGATGCGGCACCGGTGACGCAGAACACCTTACGCGCGAACATGACGAATCCGAGGTTTGCCTAATTGGCGCATGCAAAGTGAAACACTCGAGATGAGACACAAACTCGTGATCTTTTTGCCGTAATATTCTTGCGTATCGAAAGGCATCTTAAGGGTCGTTGGAGTAGCCGTTATCCAAGCAACACCCTGGTTGTGTTGGTCGATAATTGCGCCGTATTCAGCCTGCCGTCTCACTGCGGACTGATATTCGGCCTAACTTTCGAATGCCGGCCAAGACAGGACATCAACCACACATTGCTGAAGTTGAAAGTCCATTGGAATTGAATCAGTTCTGACTTTGAAGTGATTTAAAAGTTGCAACAACAGACACACACCTCTAAAGACCACACCGTAGTGTCTTGCAAACTGATTCTTAGAACTACCGCGATTTCAATTACACGAAAACCACTTCTACCTCACTCAGTAGCAGCAATCCGAGACTCTAACAAAGACTTTTCGCTTTCTCAGATCCAAAGTTTTGCAAATATGGCAAGACACTTGGATAGGAAAGTGGCGTTGGTCACAGGCTCCTCATCTGGCAGTGAGTCCCGCCTCTATGTAGCAGGGTAGCAACAACACATGTTGACGATCGTGAATTCTGCAGTCGGAAGAGCAATCGCCTTCCAGCTTGCGTCTCTCGGAGCCAAAATCGTTTCCTTTGATCTTCATGACCTGCCAAACTCCAAAGGCTACGAAGAAGACATCGACCAGACGACAGCAGAGGTGATTTCCGCCGTGGGAGGCGGGGCCATCTTCTTCCCGGGTGATATCACAGACACCAAAGTCGTCGAGGATGTTTTCAAGAAGTCAAATGAGGTGAGCTAGAAACTTCCCCAGACCTGCAGCTCTCATTCCCTCCAGGTCTCAACTAACTCAAGTTTGCAGAAGTTCGGCCGTCTCGACATACTCATCAACTGCGCAGGGTACTGGGCCCCATTCCACCTCTTCGCAGACGAATCCGATGAGCTATGGGAACGAATGTCGGCCGTAAACACCCTCGGCACCGCAAACATGTGCCGTCTTGCCATCCGCCAGTTCCTCCAGCAAGACCTCGACCCTGCATGGGGCAGCCGCGGACGCATCGTCAACATCTCGTCCTGCGCGGGCGTCGTCGGGTTTCCGGGAGAGGTGGCCTACTCCGCGACAAAAGCTGCGGTCAACCACATGACGAGAGCTGGTGCTTTGGACCATGCCAAGGACTACATCAACATCAACTGCGTAGCGCCTGGCGTCGTGGCGACGGGGCTGGCGAGGGGGAATCTTGAGGATGCTAGAATACACAAGCTGATGAAGAAGGCGACGCCGTGGCCTCGATTAGGGACGGCGGGGGATATTGCTGATGTTGTAGTGTTTTTATGCGGGCCGGAGTCGAAGTGGATGACGGGTCAGGTTCTTGCTGTTGATGGCGGCATGACGATTGGCGTGGCACCCGGTAGTTGAGATTCCCCGCTGATGAGCTATTGAAATAAAATCAAGTCGTTTTAAGCTGATGTCGAGATAGCTGGTAAATAATAGCATGGGTGGGTTTCCACGATTCGGTGCTTGTATTAGTGTGCGCTACCAAGGATAGACTCGGGAAGTGATGTAAAAGGTGATTTTGAGAGCCATCATCCGCTTCGCAGGCTTGAATGGACCTCGAAATGAGCCTGGGTAAGTCATAGGTGAATTACCACGCAATTGTTTCGCTCTTCGGGAGTCACAAAAGTCGCTAGAGACATGTTGCGACCGTAAGTTCGATGAATTTGGGATTTAACCATGTCTAAGTCTAACCCAGCCTTGTATCTGAATCTCCAAAGCACATCCTTAGATGACCGCTTCATAAGAGTGCCAATCTCAGAAATCTCAATCCTCATGTCATCTCCGTCATGGAGTGTGATGGGCGGGTCCCTCATCACGCCAATACCAGGACCAGTGCCCGTCATGATGATTGTGCCCTTCTCCAAAGTCGTACCCTGTGACAGAAACGAAATCATCTGTGGGATGGTAAAGATCATCTCCCTTTTCATCAAGTCAAGATTAAACTGTAACGCCCGCTCGTATCAGTGCAAGCGGTACTGAAAACTCACTTCGTGCTGGAGTCTTGGACGACCTGATCGTTGTAGATGGCTTGAATCTGTAGAGAATGAGGGTCTTTAATGGCGGATTTTGCAAGCAGGACAGGCCCTATGGGACAAGATCCATCCAGACCTATGTGAAATGTCAGCATCCGAATCCTGAAGTGAGCGACTTGCCCTTCATGAATGTCCCATTCGCAGACTCTTCACAACTCACCTTTCGAAAAAGACCACTGGCTGTTCTTGAACTGCTGCTTCCGGGCGCTGACGTCGTTGCTACAAGTATACCCAAGCACGTATTCCATAGCCTCTTCCTCTGGGATATCACGGCCAGACTTTGAGAGAACCAGAGAAAGCTCGGCCTCATAGTCGCTCGACCCGTCCTGAGAAATCTTGGAGATGTTGATCGTGGATGGGTGCGGGCCAGTCAAAGCTGTCCTCGGCTTGATGAAGAGGACGGGGACCTCGGGGATGGGCATATTGGCTTCCTTGGCGTGGTCGCGGTAGTTGAGTCCCATGCATCGGATGATTGGGACTTGGTCGGCGGTGACGGGTGATAGAAGCTAGAGGTCGTTTACAATCTTCTCAGTAAACATGCAAACCAAGTAACCACAGATGGTAAGATATAGCGGAACTTACGTGTTCAATGTGCAAGACATCTTCTGTGACACGCCCATCAAAAACATCTCCAACTACGACGTTGGCTTTGACCTTCTGGCCTTCCAGTGTCGCTAGGCCCACATCAGGATACTGGCTGGCGTCGATCTGGCCTAGGTGTACCTCATTGTCTTCTTCAGCGACGAAGCGCACCAAGTGTGTCCACGAAGGGCTCATCTCGTATCGTGGTATTATGGTAGGTCGTGATTGTGAGGCTCTGGCTTGAAGCTGTGAATGGCTACGAAGACTAGTACTCGAATGAAGAAGGTTTATGGTGAGATGGATTAATTCCCGGTATTCAAAATGCGCAAAGTACGCAGCCTATGTCCCATGTCACAACCTATATCTCGTTGCTTCGTATTAGACCGGTACGTGGGATTGAGACATATTTGCATAGAATCAGTCCGTCCGTCGCACTGCAGCCCAAACTAGTTTAGCATTTGACCGGAAACACAGGGAGTTATTCCTCTCCACTGGGTAATTCTACTGTGAAAGACTGAACGGCGCGCACAGTTGCATACTGTAATCGGTCGACCTGGAGTAGAAATACGTCAAGCCAGCCTAGCCCGGCGGCAGTCACGCCTTGTGAAAAGAACCTCAAGCAACCTTATCACGACTTCGAAGAAAATCGATTCCAGAATTCAACGCTGACTGCCTTGGAGGCTTAAATCTATCCTCGATCTGACAAGGGGTATCACGCACTCATTACAATAAGGTAGACATGAAGAAGCTCAGCTCCGGATCACCCTCCGGAAATCCGGCAAACTCATCCGAAGCATTGAGACCGGGAATCCCTAATCCATCTGTAGTACCCTACGCGCCATCTTGTTGCCCGTCAACAAACCAGTTGGCCTGGGCGGTTGAAGCGTTACGCGGCGACATTGGTGTCCCGGCCCTACGGATGTGAACAAAGAGTTCTGGTCCAGTTCAGGCCCCATCATGAGACCAAATTTCTGCAATGAACTCGTTCCGTTGAAGGCGGAGGTATGATGTCCAGCGTGTTGATATGATGCGCAGTCTAGCATGTGAGTCGCTTCAATCGCCGCAATCCCTGCCTTTTTCTGTGCTAGCCGTTCCTCCAATGAATCAAGATTTTGTAAGAGACTTTCAGGCGTTCCCCAAAAGTCGGTATATTTCTGACATATTGCACGGAGCTCTTTGATCTTCATCTCCGATGCCTCGTTACACGTCGACGGTGCAAACACTTTGCGAAGGACCTCTAATGAGGCGGCGAGCCATACCGTGCTCGCCAAGAATGGGTTCGTCCATTGTATATGTGTTTCTGAAGAACGCCTGACGATGGAATGAATGTCGTCTGATGCCTCGAGGCAGTTCCGGAGGCCTTCTGAGTTGGACAGCCTCTCCTTTTCATCCTTGGATGACGATGTCCACCCAAATGAAGGAGGACTGTCTGTTTCTGAGAAAATTGTGCCTAGTAAGATCTCGTTAAATGCAAAATGGTGGTAGATCATGAATCGTGCTAGCTGGATCATGAGGTAGATTGCGTGCTATGAAGCATTCGAATGTCTCTCGGATGGCAGCTGAGGGCAAGCGCTGCTCGACGAAGTACCCGTGTACTTGAAGTCTAATTGAGCCCCTTGGTATGTGAGTGATCTTGGTAGTAGCGCGACAGTCTGCTTGAGAGTTCCGATGAGAACGGGTAGCTGTTGCCCATCTTCTGCCGACTGCCTTTTGCGGAATGATCCGTGGAGATACTGCTTGAGAGGCCGAGAATCGGCTCGCGGTGCGGGACTGAGGTCCGAAAGCACACTGTGAAGATTGCCGCGAGCCAGAACCTGAGCGTTACGCATGATAGAATTGAGAACGATGAACCACGCGACATCGCTGGTGTTCCCAGACTTGCTCAGCTTCTTCGCCCGCTCCAATGGAGCAGGATCAAGCGGACAGCTCGGTTGGTACATGTTTTGAAACCACATCACGTCTGGCACCGGGAGGTGATTCTCGTTCATGCCTGCGCTCTGGTCAATCGCGGTGGGCAGCCTGTGCACCGTCGAGGCGAATATGTCCATCTGCCAGATGGCCCACCAGCTGCGGCGCCTCTCCTCCATCGCCGACCATTGAGCGACGCCAGACGTTCCTGGCTGAGGTCTGGCTTGCGTGATGCTGTCAACAAGATGAAGTCGTTGCTCGTAGGCGATTCTGACGCAGTTGCCCAGCATTCGCCATGCGCGACCGCGGACGCCTCTTGTGAGCTCATAGAAGGTGCATAATATGAGAGCCTGGAGGATGCAAAGTGGCGGGGGCTTGTCGTCGTATTCTTCGATTGCCTCGTCGACGAAACCCATTGCCGATTTGTATAGTTGCTCATGGCTTGGGCCGCTGTAGGCTTCCATTGTTGGCGGAGACTCTTCATCGGGAGCTGTGGCGAAACGAGCTGAGAAGGAGAACATTGATGCCAATAGCGCCTTGAGGTGAAGTGCATTCTTGATTCCCTGGACCTTGTCTCCGAATGAAGGTTGATGGAAGAGTGAGAATGCAGTCATGTTGTCGAAATATGCATCGGTCCTGAACTAGATGTTAGTGACCAGGCGAAGCCGTCTATATCAATTAGTGAAAGCCTGATCCTCTCACAATGTTTGCAGCGATGCGATTGACAAGTCTAGCGACTCGTATACCTGCTGCAATGTGTTTTGAGCGCCGGCAAGTTGCAAGAAGAAGCCACGACGGTTCGGCGAGGGGACACTCGAAGGGGGCGTCAAGTTTACGTCGTGAGATGGATGGACAAGGGCGGACAAGCTGATGGCGCGAACGAAGCGCGTATCGGAAATGTACGAAGAGTCCGAGTGAAGACTGGCCAAGTCATCGTGGTCTGTAAGCCCCGTAGAAAGGAAGCCAAGGAGTTGTGGTTCAACAGCGGGCAGTGATCTCGAGCAGACTTCCGGTCTCACGGAGGGGGCGTCGTCCTCCGCCTCGACATGCTGTTCTTCGTCAACATGAGCGAGATTGCTGCTCAATCGCCGCCGCTTACGATGTCGTGAGCCTTGGTAGTTCGCTGTCAGCCGGCTCAGACATGGAGCTCAATTTACAGTGCTAGTGCGGTACCTGTCTTTGGGCCTAGCTTGGTAAAAGACGATCACTGGTATTGTTAGACGACACGTATACATGCAGGCGAGCGCTGAAAGAGAGTAAAAGCTAAAGTATGAAATGACCTACCATTTTGCTTTCCTCCTAAATTCCCAATCAGGGAAGTGTCAGTCAATAGTGGTGTTGTAGACATGGGCGAAGAGACAGACGATCTCTCTCACCTCTTGCATGATTTGCAAGCAAGATCTGATATCTCGCCCTCCTGAGTACGGCTCGGAGATGGCACTCCCGTATCTCTATCACCATCAGATGCCATGGTCAAGTAGGTCACTGAAGGCCAAGCAACTGTGTAGGAAGTCAAGATCGTGTGCATTCAACCAGTCTGGAAGGGGTCCGCAGGGGACGCGATCTTGTTTGGTGCTTTTGCGGCACTTATGATGGGTCAGCCAGTTTCACAAACCCCCCCCCCCCCCCCCCCCCCAACCCCCACAAAAAAACGAAGAACACCACCCCCCCCCCCCCCACCCCCGCGGCCCCGGGGCGGCCGGGGGGGGGGGGAAAGGCCCCCCACGTGCTCCGGCCACCGGCGCCCACGCCCCCCCCCCCCCCCCCCAATAAGTGCTGCAAAATGACGTGGAAAGCTCTGCTGCCACTCATACCGGCTGGGGCCGCGGCTGGACCGGGTTGCGGGGAACAAGACCCCATAGTTGTCCGGATCCTGGCCCCAAAGCCAAGCCCGTTCTGGCATCTGGCATGTTGCAAATCCGGGGAAAGCTGCTAGACGTTGGGGGGGGCAGCTCAACGGCCAAGGGCCAAGGACCATTCCTGACCTCACGCTATAACGAATAAGAATATGGCAAGACATGTTGGTTGGTAGATGAGAAACGCGGGGTTCCAGTAGGAGCCGGTTCCCCGCCCCCGGACTGATTCTCTCACAGTATGTACCCCGCCGGACAAATTTCGTTCAGGAACACCATGCCTTTGACAGATGGAGATTTGTCCGGGTCCAATCAGTGTAAGAGCATTGCTAACGAGGTTGTAGATGTTAAATTTACGGGTGTTGGTCGACACCAGAGGTGTAGGGTAGTATGGATGGGCGTGTACAAAAGCAATGGAGGCTACTCGTTCCAATGATGAAGTAGCTTAGTAGATATCTTGAAATTGATTGAGATGTGGCAACTTGCAATTATAACTCTCATTTTCGGCGTCTTGCTGCATAAGACTTTGCAGATAGGAAAACGAGATCCGCGGATGCCACCTGGACCACCTACACTGCCAGTCCTCGGAAACTCTCATCAGATCCCCAGAACAGGGCTTTACAAGCAGTGAGTAAACCTGTATCCTATTTCAGTCAAATATTATTACTTCATGGGACGCGTGAGCTGAGAATATTCAACGGTCTAGGTTGCGAGAATGGGCACTTCAATACGGATCAATTTTCTCCTTGAAAGTTGGACCATCCTCGATCATCGTCCTGTGTGACCGTGAGGCTGTCCATAAGCTTCTCGTAGAGAAAGGCAGCATTTACTCCGATCGACCTCCTAGTTATGTGGGGAGATTACTCACACACGGTGACCACCTCGCTCTCGAGCAGATGGACACCACGTGGCGGTCTAAACGCAAGGTGATTTCGCACAACTTCTCTCCAAAGAGGCTTGACGAGCAACACTTTCGAGTTCAAGAGGCAGAGTAAGCTACCAACAGACATCAGACTCTCTTTTCTGAGTTGTCTTTTCATGGTTGCTGACATGTTTGTGAAAGGGCCACGGTTTTAATGACCCGCCTTCTAGACAAACCTGAGGGGTTCTTCAACGAGATCCGTAGGTACACTGCTTCAGTGGTAACATCCATCACATACGGCTTTAGAGTACCCGATATGAATTCTTTCTGGGGACATGTAAGCTATTTCAATCAATGCAGTGACGCTTAGCTTGGCCCCATTTCGTGGTGAAATCCGAGCTAAAATACAGATCTAGGGAGTCTACGATGTAATGGCAAAGGTGAGATCAAGTTTGCATGGCACACAGGCAGACATCAGTGTACTAACGTGAACCCTCATAGTGGACAGCATCGATGGAGCCTGGAGCCGCCCCTCCGGTAGACGTCTTCACCTTCCTGCGATACATCCCCTCCTCACTGGCCTTCTGGAAACGCCGCGCACTCGACGCCGGTAAGACAATGGACGCGACCTGGTCCAAAGCACGTCGGCTCGTCGAAGAGCGTCGCACGAGCGGAGAGAGACGAAACCGCATCATCGACGGCCTGCTTGACGAGTACGAAGAGAAGGGTTGGCCCGAACAGATCAGCCAGCACGCCTTCACCAATCTCATGGGGGAAATCATCGAGGGTGGTGCCGACACCACTGCCGCGCAACTTTTGACTCTGGTCCTCGCTTTTTCGCTGCATCCTGATGCCCAGAGGAAAGCACAGGTTGAGATTGATGAGGCTTGTGGGAGTGGTCGGTCTCCTCGCTGGGATGACTTTTCGGAGCTACCTTATGTGAACTGCATCGTTAAGGAGGGTATGCGCTGGCGTCCGGTGTAAGTCTTCTCGCCACTTTGTCATCTCTCGTGGAAACATTTATAGAACTGATCACACGGAAACATCCAGTGCTGTCACTGCCCTTCCGCACAAAGTTCGCCAAGGTTCGTTCATGATACCGGACATCTCGTTGTCCCACCAACAGTAGTACTAACGAGAACGTGTCTAAAGATGATGAATACAATGGCATGTTGATCCCAAAAGACTCAACAATCTTCATACCCACCTGGGCCCTCCATCACACCGAAGAAAACTACCCCGACGCAGAGCTTCGATCCGGACAGGTACCTCAAGCACCCCAAGCTAGCCAACGACTACGCAGGCAGCCCGGAGTGGGAGAACAGAGACCACTACAACTACGGCGCCGGCCGTCGCATCCGTCCCGGCATCCACCTCGCGGAGCGCAACACGTGGCGTATCGCCTCCAAGCTTCTTTGGGCTTTCGAGTTTGCTGAGCCAGTGGACCCTGTCACAGGCAAGGTTGTGCTTTTGGATCCGCATGCGTATAATCCTGGGATTTTGCAGGCGCCTTTGGAATTTCCTGTTCGGATTACACCGAGGAGTCAGGCTCATATTGAGACGATCCGACGGGAGTTCAAGGAGGCTGAAGCTTTGTTGGCTCAGTATGACTGACTTGATCATAAGAGACTCCAATTGGCGGTTAGGCCTGGTGGTTCCGACGATGCCAGTGTGACTTCTAGACTTAGCAAACGATACGGCTGTAGAGGAATGACAAATGTGAACTGCCATTCCTCTACCTTGCCGCCAGTCAATCTAGATATCGTTTCGCTTCACTACTGTGTGTTGGTCTAATCAGCGCTTTTGCACTCCCCTGCGCCTCTTTCATCTTCAAACGAAATGTCAGCAAGAAGTACACTCTTATAAAAGGGTCAATGACTACATGTACGGGAGTCTTCAATCACAAAAATTCAAGGTGCTCGCGAAAGCTCCCCAAAAGCAGCGGCTGCAAAAACCGGGAATGAGCAGGGGACCTTTCGTGGCCATCGTGAGGATTGAGTAGCAATTCCAGTCACCCGGTTCCATTTTCTGTCGCCACTTCCGCTTCCCTATCTATATTATATGCGTTGCAGAATAAGCTTTGACACGTCAGTGGACAGCCAAGACATAGAAAGGTAGAAAGCTGCAAGTGGCCAAACCGCAGGACGCTCATGTCGCACATGTTGAGAAAGAGCGAGTTTCACCAGCTGATCGAAGTCAATTCAGACCACAACGACCACCAGAAAACTCGTGGAGAAAAGACTGTGGTCTTCTGATGAGACACTAGAATTCAGAGAATACGGGGGGAGCAATGTAGAAGTAGATCTGACAAGTCTAACTCAAGTATGTCTATGGCACTAAAACTCCATCATTCATCAACACGGAGCAGGACGGTCTTCATCACCAGCAGGAGCTTCTGGAAACACGAGTCCAAGTCAGTAGATACCTCACTCTGTCTCCAAGCCACAAAGCGATCCGGTCGAACTAGAACAATACCCGACTCCTCAACCCCCTGAACGCGCTCCCATTCATAGTAAACGTCCTCCCAATCCTGGCGGAAACCAATGGAATAGACCCTGATCTCGCAACCCAGCTTCACCGAAACCGCAGCAGCCGCTTCGCGCCAAAGACTTCCGCCGGGGCCGGTGAAGATGGTAAATCCACCTTTGCCAGCCAAATCAATAGTTGAAACGGGCTCCTTCGGTACCGCCCTATTTAGCCATACATGAGGAATTCGTCGGCCGGGATAAGTACAAGGACCGTAATACGTAACAGGATCCTCAGCTTCCTGCGTTGAAGGCGCATACGGCCCATCTTCATCCTCCGCATAGATCGCCGGCCCTGAGTAAACCTGGTTCATCTCAACGCCAAGCCCATGAAACTCGTGCGCCGTCCGGCCAATAGCCTCGCGGAACGCGCGACGCTTCTCCCGCCCCTCTCTCGTCGTGTACGAGAGCTGCGCAAAGACAGCGGCGCGTTCTTCCGCCGTCTTCTCCAGCATGCCCAGGGACTGCCACACGGCGTAGTGGTCTCGGAAGGCTTCGTTGGCGCGGGCAACGATCCCGAGACCGACGGGCTGCCGTTCGACGCTGTAGGTTTCGAGGAGGGCGGCACCGGCATGGCCCTTTTCGACGTGGGCGATTTTCCAGGCTAGGTTGAAGGCGTCTTGGATGCAGGTGTTTGAGCCGAGGCCGTTCATCGGGGGGTGGCGGTGGACTGCGTCGCCGAGGCAGAATCTGATTTCTCGTTAGCTTTGTGCCATGGCGATGGATGTACGAGGATGAAAGGTCCGTCGGGGGCTCACTTACATGTTCCCTTCTGAGTATCTCTCGGCAACAATATCGTTGACGAACCACTTCGAGACAGAAAGGACCTCGACTTCAGTATCGTCCCCGATGAATTCTTTGACCCGCTTCTTGTACGCCTCTTCAGTCACCTCGGCCGACGCGTCAAAGTCCTTGTCCGGAAACAGGATGAACATCCACTCGAACCACGGCTTCACCATCCTCGCGATGCCCATCCAGCCGAAGCTGGGATGGTCTACCCCGGGCTGCATCAACCAGTGCAAGTTGCCCTTTCGGTGGTCCATTAGATGAGAGAGGTCGGCCTTGACGAGAACGTTGATGGCCAGGCCTCCGCCAGGCTTTGCTACCAGAGGTAGTTGGAGTGTCTTTGCGACGAGACTTCGAGCACCGTCTGCGCCAAAGATGTATTTTGTCCGTATGGAGTAGTGGGTATTGGAAACCATGTCCCAGACGGTGGCTAAGTACCTCCCTTCGGGAGAAGATTCCCTGCTCCAGGTCACGAGCTTGGTGTTGAATCTCACGACAAAGCCGTGGTGTGCTGCGTATCGAACCAAGATCGGTTCTAATGCGGTTTGTGGTATGTCGACGGGGTCGCAGGGGCTCGCGAGTTCGTAGTCACCCTAAAGTGAAGTGAGCTTCTGAGATCTTTGCCTGGTAAGAACCTGAGCGTGAAGTGTTGAAGAGTTACCTTTCTTCTGGGATCACTTCCCCATGAAGGGATACGCGCAAACTCCTCACCCGCCATGCTATAACACCAACGCGTGTGTTGCATGCAATGACCCTGCGTCGCAATCGCTTGAAGCTCTCTGTCCAAACCAATATCACGGAGACACTCTGAAGACATGTCAAAAAGTTTTCGTGATGAACATCGGAAAGAAGCGGTCGGAGACCAGCGGAAACTAGAACATACCCAGAGCTGCCATGTTTGTGATATGAGCTCGCGGTGTATCTGCGGTCGAGGGGCTTGCGCTGATCATGATTCCCTTAAGTCCTAGGTCAAGATACATATCAGCCTAAGGTAGCTCCCATCGAGAACCAATCGCACTCAGAACGAACCGTATGATGCGAGGAAACAAGCCAGTGAGGCCCCGGCAGGACCTGCGCCGATGATGAGCATGTCAGTCTCGAGAGCTGCGGAATCACTGCTGCCCTCATGAGATTGAGTATCTGCCTTTGGAGGCACCGGCGCCGAACCATGGCTCCCACTGGCCGTCGTTGATGCGACGGTCTCCGAAATCGTCATCTTTAGAGACCCCGAATGATTTTCAGTTGCGACTGTTGTTTAAGAGCTTGCCGCCGAAGAAATGTTCTCACGAATAGATGACAACGATCGAATTTCGTCATATACGAAAGAAGAACCCGGCCGGTTATTTCGCAGCATCAAAGCGTCGTAAATCCGAATGAAACGATGCATGGTGAGTATTTCCGTTCCGCGGACAGATGTGACGGGCTATTATTCTTTGGCTTGATTGCGTTGCGTCGGGGTAATTTTCTCCAAGACAAGAGAGAGTCGGGCACGGTCTTTGACGATGCTGCTCCGGTCTACCTCGGATAGACACTACGGTAGTGCAAACATTTTTATCAGAAAGCATGATAAAACTCGAATAGCTCAGACTTATAGCCAAAATGCTAAGATTCAAGTTTTCAAGTGTTCCTTTACCTCCAAGTGTATATCGTGTCAATAT
This sequence comes from Colletotrichum cuscutae, assembly GCA_030869315.1. Lineage (NCBI taxonomy): Eukaryota > Fungi > Ascomycota > Sordariomycetes > Glomerellales > Glomerellaceae > Colletotrichum > Colletotrichum cuscutae. The sequence goes on along the minus strand of MPDP01000056.1, from coordinate 123,603 downwards.
TCGACCAGGAACAAGTTATTCCCACCTCCAAAGACCCAACTAAGCTTCAACTACCTTACAGCAGCAAAGATGACCGCTCCACCCCGCGAAATCAACCTCGTGCGAATAGCACACATAAACTATACCTACCAAAATCTTGAACGAGCCGGAGCCTTCTTCCGCGACTTTGGCTTCGTAGAGGCCTCTCGCGAGGGCACTCGCGTATACTACCGGGGCTACGGGCCCGAACCCTTCGTCCTCTGCGCCGAAGCCGGTGCCAAAGACGGCTTCGGCGGCGCGGCCTTTGTCGTTGCGTCCGAGGAGGATCTTGAGTATGCGTCCAAGACGCTCCCCGGGGCTTCGGAGCCGTACGAGTTGAGCAAGGCTCCTGGTGGAGGCCGGCGCGTGACGTTCGAGGGCGGTGTTGATAAGTTTCCCTTTCACCTTGTTTTAGGGCAGGTGATTCGTGAGAAGGCGACGGTTTTTCCGGAGCGAGACTTCAATTTCGTATGTATAGACGTGTTTCTGCTGTCATTCTTGTCTTGTGATGGTGTAGCAAGATGTCTGACTACAATGACAGCCGACTGAGAAGCACAGAGAGGCGGGCACATTTCAGCGGTTTGATAAAGGTAAGTCGAGATCTGAACGTGTTTTTGGTCAATCCAACTTACAAGTCTATTGGTCCGGCACCGGTGCACAAACTGGGACACTTTGGCGCGTGCGTGACGGATTTTCAGCAAACGTACGACTTCTTCACGACTCGGTTCAACTTCATCCCCAGCGACGTAAGTCAAACACACTCCCTGACTTGATCCCCTCGTATCATTCTGGTACCGGAGGAAAAGTAACTCACGAGAGAGTGCAGCTCGTGCACGACGAAACCGGACGCAACGTCACAGTCTTCCTACGGCTCGACCGCGGCGAAGAACTCGTAGACCACCACTCCTTCTTCTTCTTCTTTGAGGGCCCAAAGTTCCATGTCCATCACGCCTCCTTCGAGACCCACGACTCGGATCTGCAGTTCCTCGGGCATGACTGGCTTCGCGAGCGGGGGTATGAGAATTGCTGGGGCGTTGGGCGGCATGTCATGGGGAGTCAAATCTTTGATTATTGGTGAGTTTACTTCCTCTTTGCCATTTCCGAGGGGAGTTTGGGCGTGCTTGGGTGGCATTACTCCCGTCCGGCTGACAAAAATATTTACGTAGGTTCGACCCTAGCAAGTTCATCTTTGAGCACTACGTCGACGGCGATCAAATGAATAGTTCTCATCCGCCGAATCATTCCAAGGCGTCTCCTGATAGCCTTCACATCTGGGGTAAGTGTCTCTTCTCATAGAAGAGGTTTAACTGATGTCGGTCTAACTTAACGATTTGCCGCAGGGCCTGATCTCCCGGAGGGTTTCTTACTTTGAGATTCTGGGGCCGGGAAAGCTTTGGACATTCAAGTGGAAGAGAAGACTTGGAAGATAATTACTTCTGTAGAGTACACCTTGTTTTAGACATAAGAGTTGTCGTGAAGTTCACTGTACAGCCTTCACTAGAATATGCTCTATCAAACACTATTTAAAACCGGATTCATGGTATCGTACAAACAGACGTTTCGCCCAAATCAGCGAGGTTTGACACTTTAGAGTCATGAGTGAAGCTTATTTCTCAATTGTAAATATTTTGAAGAACGTATAATTGCCTACATATCTCTTACCATGCTGGCACGCTCAGGACAGCTTCTCAAGCGACAGGAGCACGGAATCAGGAAAAGTATTCCCGCAACATGCCTCATTACCAGCTCTCGTGATTCTGGTCGGCTATGTATGCGAAAAAGCTATTGAATGCTGTACCCGAAATATTCCGCTAAGTAGCTGCACAAGGTCTCAAAACGTCGGACGGACTGATTTGGTGACTGCACTGTTGAAGATAATCATACCGAACCGCGGGGTAAGCCCAGATGCCAACTCCAAGAGCTCTCCCCCGCACTCATTGAATGTTGGAATCTACCGTCCGAATGAGCAGCCGATGCGAAATATTTGAGAATGTGAAGCTTTAATATGTGAAGCAGGCCGTGGTGTACGTGGCAGGGCTCGTCTTGCGGCAGAAAAGCTCTCGTCGACGTTAAACCCCATCTACCTAACACTTCAAACTTTTGAGCCAGAATGTCGTGCCCGTTGTTCTTCGTAGTTGCCCGTGTCGTCGGGTCAGATGGCTCCCTGGAGAAAGTAAGAAGCCTGCAACCTATCGCGTTGAACTCTCAAAGCCTCCAAGGCACTCTCACGCACCCACTCTACACACGGCTAACCCCCCCTCAGTGGAAAGAAAGACTCGTAGCCCTCTGCGCCGTCTCCGCAACCGAACCCTTGGGAAACAGCTACTACTGGGGCCACGACCTCTCCGCCTCCTCCCCAGACACCCTCTGGGGCCTCGAAGGCTACACCCACCCGGCGGGCTTCTTCCTCGGCCACACCTCGACCGACGTCTTCAAGCGCGAGATGCGCCTCGCGGACGAGCAGAAGCTGCTCAAGACCGTTCAAGGCATCGGCAGCCCGGACTATGATCTGCATCACTATGACCTCGCCGGCGGCTGGTTGAAGCGGGAAGATGACCCCGGGAAGGATTCTCGTGATAGCGCGGTTGCTGTTTTGCATTGTTGGGCGGTGGAGGAGGGGGGAAGGGAGGAGGTTGTGAGGAGTTTGGAGGGGTTTGGGAAAGCGCAGAGGGGGAGGGAGGTTGGGGAGGGAGAGTTGCAGAGTTGTGCTGTTTTGAGAGAGGTTATGGATAGGAGTTTGGCGACATTGTGGTTACGGTATGTGAGTTTGTTACGAACGGCCCATCTGGGCAGTGGTTGCTCCGGGACTGGGTTGTTCTCGCTTTTCCTCTCGCTCCTACCTTATCATACTACACCGGGACATATGTTGCAAATCGCTAACACCTATTTTTCTTCTCGCCACATGTAGTGCAAAGACTCAGGAGCACCTCAAGTCTCATTTGGAGACACAAGAGTACAAGGCTTTGCTCGCAACTTTGCAGCCGTTGACCGTCCGGACGGAGACGCACCTATCGCAAGTCTTTAATGGACATATTGATCAGCCACCGACAGGGACTGAGGCGTGAAAAGGGTCAATCCAACCAGCATTATACTCTATGATCACTCGCCGGCCCTGGGTTGTAGGGTGTTAGAGAACCGCAGTAAACTCATAGTGTGATACTGGAGTTGCTATTAATAAACATTATGGGGTATCAATTATCTTTCATTTTTCTTAAGCACCAAAGTCGATTCCTCATGAACTTGGCTTCGACTGGGGCTTAGCATAAGTCGCAGGATGCCCGTGCTTCTTGCCGTAATTCCTAATTTGCCTCAACATATCGGGCAAGATAAAGATCCAGACCAAGGATGAGAGGCAGATGCCCAGCGTGTCGACAACCCAGTTGTTGCGCAGGGAACCGCCGAGACCGCTCCACCGCATCAAGCTGCCCAGCCACGCCACCGTCACAAAGTAATCCCCACGCTCGAGTCCCTTAATGGCAGCCCTAGCGACCTCGTCGGGCGACTGGACGGGGTCGAGCTCCTCGAGCTGGTGTGTGATCTGGGGCTTGGTCAAGTTCTCCTTCTCCAGGCCGGGGCTCGTGATGGTCCCGGGGAACACGACGTGGACCTTGACGTTTTGTGGGTAGAGCTCAACTTCCTGCGAGAGGGTGTCGGCCAGGCCGCGGATGGCCCACTTGGAGCCGGCGTAGGGGGCGTACCCGGCGACGGTGAAGAAGGCGACGACGCTGGTGGTCATGATGAGGTGGCGCGGCTCGGCCTCGACGGGGGCCTCGGGGGCGAGCCAGACGCGGAGGATGGCGTGAGCCATCTCGGCGGTGCCGTAAAAGTTGACGTCCATGTTCCTGCGGGTCTCGGAGAAGGGCACCTCGGTAAAGAAGCCGGTGGAGGCCATGCCGGCGATGCACCAGACGACGTCCGGGCTGCGGCCGCCGTTCCAGGCGGTGGCCTCGGCGAGGAGGGGCGTGGCGTAGTCCTCCTTTGTGATGTCGGCGGTGATGTAGGTGAAGCGCTGGGTGGACGGGTTCTTGGCGGCGGATTTGCACTCGGCGACGAGCTCTTGGAGGCGGGCGGCGTTGCGGGCGATGAGGATGAGGTTTGCGCCCTTTGCGGCGAGTTGGAGGGCGACGCTGCGGCCCATGCCCTCGGAGGCGCCGGTCAAGAGGACGGTCTGGGGAAGAGTGCGGGTGAGTATGCGTATGTGAATAAAAGGGGGGATTCAAGGAATTGAGCGTACCTTGCCATCAACGGGCATGTGATTCTTCCAGTTGAACAGACCCATTGCGGATGCGAGAAGGGCTGCTGCGAGGGCGGGCAGGGCGATCCAGAGAGCTTGCGACGCGTATTCCATACCTCTCGAGTTGGGAGAGAAGATGGCCGAGGGCGATTGGAAAAGGGGAGAGAGGGAGCCGTCGTGACTTTATGTTCCGGCTTTGTCGGCGATGAGTTGCTCGAGACGCGCGAGGCTTTGTAGCTGGAGTAGCTCCCGTGCCCCCCCAAGGTATTTGTAGGTACGGTCCACTAAGGTACGTGGGTGTGCGCAGCCATTAGGATCCAGGTCCCTGTCGTTCCTGGTGGGGTAAATTGTACCTTCAAGTGGCTGCTGACGGCGTTCGTCTAGGTGGAATGGTATGACAGGTTGGCCAGCTTGGGTTAGCCCTCCTGATTTCAATCTTGATTTACAGCAGTGCTGACACTTCGAAAGCTTGTTGAATTCAATACGGTTTTCACCAATTGTATATTCCTGCCGCTCAATACCCAAGGTACCCATCTCAAACGGCTCTGTCAACTGGGCATGTTGACCCAGCTTGCCAGCTTGCGCCGCTAAGAAAGTACAATGTGTAGCTGTGAAGTATTTTTAGATCCTTCATATCTCGTGCAACCAGCTTGTATTCGAACTCAATTTTGGTCGCAGATTATAATGTATCCTCGAGCTTTGAGAAAAAAAACATATTCCAATTTTTTCCATTGACGAGAGCAAATGATGTGCTTGAGACGGTGATAGTTGAGTGATATGTTGCTGACTTACATCGATTTGACCGTGGGACGGCCAAGTGTGGACCCCACCGTTAGGTTGAGGCTCAAAACCAATGAGAAACATCCCTGCCGATGCATCCCCACTAAAAAGTTCTGCGCTCGACGGTGCAAGAACATTTTTCGTAGCCGTCAAAGTGCAGCAAAGAGATCCCGCCCCATCCAACGCCCGATTCTCATCACCGAAATCGACTTTCGCTCCAACCCTTCCACCCTACGCTTCGACCACAGATCTGTTCGGTCAAATCAATCGGCCACGATGGCGAAGAAGAGAAAGGCCTCTGGCCAAAACGAGCGCACTGGCCCCAAGGACTTCGACCCCGCCGATGCCCGACTGGGCCCCATCACCAGCTACGAAGATGTCGCCGATTCAGAAGACGAGTACTTCCTGAACCGCGACAAGATCATGTTCGACGAGGGCCCTAAATCCAAGAGGAGAAGGAAGGCCGACGAGGAGGACAAGTTCCTGGAACACTCGGACGAAGAAATCCTGGACCTCGACGACGGCGACGATTCCGACCAAGAGACCAAGAATCCCTCCCGGAAGTCCAAGAAGGGCAAGGCTGCTGCGGCCGAGGAGGAGGTTGAGGAAGAGGGCGAAGGGGCAGAGAATGAGAACGACCCGAATTGGTGGGGTTCCTCAAAGAAGGAATACTACAATGCCGACCAAATCGAGACCGAGGCCGATGCGCTCGAGGAAGAGGCCGAGGCCAAGCGCCTCCAGCAGAAGAAGCTGGCTAAGATGTCCGAGGAGGATTTTCTGTTCGACGAGGGCGAATGGCTGGCAGCCGCCGAGGAGGACGAAGAGGACCAGGACGTTGTCACAGAGGTTCTCAAGGACGTCGACATCACGGACGACATGGGCCCCGAGCAGCGCACAAAGATCCTCCAGAGCAGATACCCCGAGTTCGAGCACTTGGTGAACGAGTTCCAGACCCTGCAACCGCAACTGGCCATCCTGCAGAAAGACGCCCACGGCAAGTCGAGCCAATCGCTCGAGGCCGTAAAGTACTGGATCCTCGGCTGCTACGTCGCCGCACTGGCAAGTTACTTTGCCATCCTCACATCCCCGGCACGCGACGGTTCAACAGCCCAAAAGACGCTCGACCCCGCCGAACTCCGCAATCACGACGTCATGGAGACGCTGCTGGAGTGCCGCGACGCGTGGCAGCAGGTCAAGAACGCTGCGCCGGTACGGCCCGACGACTCGATGGAGGTATCCTCCGCCGATGAGGATGTCAGCGCCGCCCCCGCCGGCGATGCAGACGAAGATGCCTTCGCCGCGGCGAGAGAGGAGATCAGGAGACAGCGGAGACTCGAGAAGGCGGCCAAGTCCAAGAACAAGCAGGCGCAGAAGAAGGCCGCCGCCGTCGAGGAATCGCTCGCCGACCTCGACGACCTACTCAAGCAGTCCAAGAAGAGCAGCAAGAAGACCAAGAAGGCTGCCAAGGCTACGGAGGAGGGCGACAACTCCGACTTTGGCGAGGAGGAGGTCCTCGACGCCCGGACGGCCGCGGACAAGGCCGCCCGCAAGAAGAGTCTGCGCTTCTACACCTCGCAAATCGTCCAAAAGGCCAACAAGCGCGCCGACGCCGGCGCCGCGGCCGGTGGCGACGCGGATATCCCCTACCGCGAGCGTCTCCGCGACCGCCAGGCCCGCCTCAACCGCGAAGCCGAATCCCGCGGTCAGAAATTCGGTGCCGACCTCGGCGACGGCGACAGCGACGACGACAACGAGGGCAAGACGGCGGCGGCGCTGCGCGAGGAAGGGGACGACGAGTACTACGACATGGTGGCCGCCTCCTCCAAGAAGAAGAAGGCGGACAAGGCGGCGTACAGCGCGGCGCTGGCGGCGGCCAGCAAGGCGGACCGCATCGTGGAGCAGGAGATTGTCGGCGAGGACGGCAAGCGCAAGATCACGTACGCGATCGAGAAGAACAAGGGCCTGACGCCGAAGCGCAAGAAGGAGAACCGCAACCCGCGCGTCAAGAAGAGGATGAAGTACGAGGAGAAGCAGAAGAAGCTGAGGAGCATGAAGGCCGTGTACAAGGGAGGCGAGCCCAAGGGCGGCTACGGTGGTGAGATGTCGGGTATCACGACGGGCATTGTCAGGGCGAGGAAATTGTAGAGTTACGTTGTCGTCGGTGCCTTCACGTAATACAATTGAATTTTAAAAGTTTTCAAAATGGAAGCGTTTCTTTCTGACGACGTGCTTTCAATTGGGTAGACTACCACTTTGCACCGATATGTGGTTATGAGTGGTTCAATGTGAGGGAGGGAGACTGGCACTGTAAGTGAGATTGATTCGTTAGCTGGGGTAAATTGCAGGGTCCCGAAGCTCGAGAAAGCTGGCCCCACCAAATTCCATTCCATGTGGCCAGCACAGCTTCAACATCCAAGCTCAAGCTTCCAACTGCAAATCTACAATCGCCACCCTAAAGGCAGGCGCGAGACCAGCGCAGAAGCCTCACGAATATAGAAACATAATAGAAGGAGAATTCTGCATACGAAGAAATCTCAATGAATCTGACGACCCACCGATGACGACCCCATCCGAAACCGTCCTCGAAAGATCACCACCACCACCACCACCACCACCACCACCAAAATGGCGACCCCCGATCTCTCAACCCTCACCTCCTCCGCCCAAGTCTTCTCGTCAACCTACACCCTCCCGCAGATCCGCGGCATCCATAGAGCCCTCCATGTCGAAATTGACGAAAAGGCGAGCCGCCTGCGCACTCAGGTCGGCAGCTCTTACCGCGACCTCCTCGGCACTGCCGACACAATCGTCCAGATGCGCAAGGACAACGACGCCGTGCAGAACGTCCTCGGCGGTATGGGCGGGCGCTGCGGCCGCGGGGTAGTCGGGAAGAAGGTGACGGGCCTGGGCGGGTTCGAGCGGAGCGCGAGGGAGCTGGGCGGCAGCGGCAACGGCGCCGGCGGTGGGGCTATCGGCGTGGTTGCCAGGGCGAGGCTGCTCGAGGCCTGCGGGCTCGTCGTTGGACGGGTGCTCCGGGGCTCTGGGGCCGCTGGTGTTGGGAGCCAGGATCTGAGCAAGGGTGATAGGGTCGTGCTTGCCAGCAAGGTGCTGGTACTGAGCAGGCTTTTGGTGAAGAGCCTAGAGGCGGAGAAGGGGGTTCTGCTTCTGGAGAGTGACGTCGGACACACAATCGAGACCGCGAAGAAGAGCCTGGGCGGGCTGAGGAGGAGACTTTTGCGGAATATCGAAACCCTGCTGGAGCGGACGGGCGAGTCCGTCAAGCAGCAGGACGTCCTCAAGGCGCTCTGCGCGTACAGCCTGGCCACCAGCTCCGGCGCACGCGACGTCGTCAACCACTTCCTGCGCGTTCGCGGAGCCGCCATGGCCCTGGCCTTCGACGTCGAAGACACCAAGGAGCGGCAGAGGAGCACGGCGGACGTGCTCAAGAGCCTGACGCTGTACACCAAGACGCTGCTCGACGTGCAGGCCCTGGTGCCCTTCAAGCTATCCGACGCGCTATCGAACCTCAAAAAGAGCCCTTTACTGGCGGACGCGACGCTCAAGACGCTCGAGTGCCTGCGCCTCGACGTCTACGAGCGGTGGTGCGGCGAGGAGATCCAGTTCTTCACGCCCTTTGTGCGGCACGACGACCTCGACGGCCCGCAGGCGCGGGACATGCTCTTCGGCTGGGCGAAGCGGGGCGGCGAGGTCCTCGTCGACGGGCTCAGGAAGACGATGGAGCGGATGACGGAGTTCAGGGCCATCACGGAGCTGCGGACGAGCGTGCTGCAGCTCTGGATCCGCGAGGGCGGCAAGGCGCGCGGGTTCGATCCCTCCGAGATGCTCGACGAGCTGCGCGGCGCCGTCAACGGGCACATGCTCCGCGTCGTCGAGACCAAAGTCAACAAGCTCCACCTCGTCGGATCCGAGGTGTCGGCGACGCTGGACTCGTGGCAGGACGGCGTGACGGACGGGGGGGTCGATTTGTGGAACGCGCGCGGGTTCGACATCGACCTGATCCACGGCGCCGACCATTTCCTCCAGGAGCTCGTCGCGCGGCTGCACGGCCGCAATGACGCCGTGTCCAAGGCCGTCTGCGGGTTTCAGTCGTGGCGGCACATCATCGACGAGGTGGGCGAGGTGGTGGAGCAGCTCAAGCGGCAGCGGTGGGACAACGACGTTGACGAGATTGAGGACGAGGAGACGATCGAGGCGAGGCAGCAGCTGCTCAGCAGAGAGGACCCGCGGACGCTGCACGAGAAGCTCGACGCGACGCTGGTCAAGGCCTTTGCGGACCTGGACGGGAAGCTGGCGGGTCTCTGGCGGTCTAGGGAGGGTGCGCAGAACAGCGGCAAGGTGGCCATGTACCTCCTCCGCATCCTGCGCGACGTGCGCGAGGGTCTGCCGAAGCTCGACGCCGTTAAGCGGTTCGGGTTGGAGGCTGTCCCGTCGCTGCACGAACGGTTGTCCATGACCGTGGCCGCGCAGCCATTAGAAACATTCAAGGCCAGGGCGCTCACGCAAAAGACTGTTGTTGGGCGGCCGCTGTGGGAGGGGAATCCCGAGCTGCCTACGCAGCCTTCGCCTAGGGTGTTCCAGTTCCTGCGGGACGTGTCGACGGAGATGGGCGATGCGGGTATGGATCTCTGGAGCGCGGTGGCCGTGGGCGTGATTAAGCGGCATCTCGGGACGCAGGTGGGCGAGACGTGGCTCGAGGCCTTGGACGCGCACCTGGCGGAGGATGGCACCGGGAACAGCTCTGATGCGAAGCCTGACGATGGTGCCAAGGACTCGGTAGAGGAGAATGGCGACGACGGGGAGGCCGAGGCGTCTGAAGCGGAGAAGCCGGAGGTTCCTTCAGGCGAGGAAAAGCCAGAAGACGCAAACGGAGAAGATGAAGACGAGCAGAAGGAAGGAAAATCAGAACAGGAACCAGAGACCACCGAACCCGCAGCAAAGGCACCGGCAAAGGCGGACGACGGCCTCGCCCAACAGCGTCGCGATCTCCTCATCCAATGGCTCTACGACGTGTCCTTCCTCCGCTGCTACCTCGATGCCCCCGCGGCAAGCCAAAACAACAACCTCGCGAGCCTGGAGGACAAGATCTTCAAACACACGGGCTTGGACGGCGACGGGGCGCGCCAGCGGATAAGCAAGTCGTCGCAGGAGTACCACAAGAAGACGAACCTGCTTTTCGGTCTCTTGTGAAGTTGAGAATTTGTATATAGATACCCCCCCCACGAGTAGATCATGGATGGAAATTCCCATCATATGCCGAGTCTAAAAGTGGTCCATGACATGATGAAGACGTTGTACTATATCTTTCTCGCTTGAGACGTTCTATAAAGTCCCTTTACGATTCATCTCAATCTTAATCTCTACGCCAAACCACCTCACAACTTATGCCTCTTCTCACCGCTCGCAATCTTCCTAAACTCCTCCTGCGGGATCCCCCTCATGAACCTCTCCAACCCAGCAAACACCTCCTGCGAATTCTGCTTATCCATCGCATCCATATCCGGCCGCCGAATCAGCGCCTTGATCCCCGTCAAACTATCCCCGATCAAATGCTCCCCCAACCTCTCGTCAACCTCTCTCAGGACCAGCTCCCTGAACTCGGCATCCTCCCCCTTCCCCGTCTCAAACACCTTGTTCACGAACCCGGTATGCAGCAGCTCCTCCGCCGAGATCCGCTTGCTCATAATCAGCGCCTCGTTCGCCTTGGAGACGCCCAGCCTCTGCACCAGCGCGCGGGAGGCGCCGCCCTCGGCCACGAGGCCGAGCGACGAGAAGGGGGTGAGGAGGAAGGTGGCGGGGGTGGCGTAGACGAAGTCGGCGAAGGAGACGAGGGCGGCGGAGAGGCCTATGACGGGCCCGTTGAGGCCGACGACGAGGATCTTGGGGTGGGTGTAGAAGGCCTGGGTGATGTTGAGGTTGAAGGCGACGAAGGACTGGAGCCAGTGTTTGTGGGCTTCTGGGCCCGAGGGGGAGGCGCGGGCGATGCTCACGTCGGCGCCGCTGTGGTTGACTCCAGTCAGTACTCGTTCGGATTATTTCCTTGTTTGACTGGCTTTGTGATTTCATCTTCTCATCCAGTTGATGCGCTTGGCTTGGAGGCTGGACTGGCTGTTTGAACAGCTTCAGTTTCTCATGAGAGTTTTGTTAAGGGGGGGGTCGCAGCCGCGGTATGAGATTAAGCCGAGGTCCAATTCACCACAAAAGTTTACAGCAGTGATGAGCCAAGGTAGGAGAAGATATAAAAAACTCACGCAGAAAAGTAGCGTCCCTTGGCCGTGAGAACAGTGACGAAAACCTCGTCGTGCAGGGCAATCTCGCGGAGCTTCTGTGCGAGGTCGTAGTACTGCGGCTGCGCGAGGGCGTTGAGCTTGCGGTCGTTGTCGATTGTGAGCAGCGCGACGCGGCCGCGGTACTCGAGGGAGATGACGGAGTCCTCGGGACTTGCCATTGTGATGTGTGTAGAGGAGAATCGTCTTGATCAGATGTGTCCTTTTCTTGAAGCGATTGGCGTTGGTTCTTTCTTGTAAAGATGGACTTGAAGCAATGAGATGTTGTTGAATGTGGCACTTGAAGTGAGAATCCTAATCTACCCCAGGTAAGGTGAGCTAGGGGGGGTGGCAGGTCGTCGGGTTTATCAAACATCAAGTGGCCACTGGGCCAGGGTGGGAAGGCCTGGCTACCCCGGACCCCACACTGCACCGAGATGCCTCGGCAGGTCGGGGTGGCATTGCGGGGTGCTAGCGCTCCATTGCACCCAACAATGATACGTGCTTCATACAACTCTCAGCGGATTACACATCAGGTCCAATGTCGTTCATAGTTGTTGTTGCTTGAATTCAAAATTTTAGACTCCGGGCCCCCTATGCAGCGTAGCGTTTTGTAATTATACGCCCATCTGCTTCTTGAGAGTATCGCGTACGTAAGGTAGGTATGTGTATCGTTATGAGTGCCAGCAACAGCAGACTCCCATCATTCTTTGTAAACGTCCCCTGGCCACCGCCTCCTAAACCTCAAAAGGTACGGAATAAAGCCCTTCTCAACCTCACCACAATGCCGTAGAGGCATCCGCCGTAGAGTCGCTTTTCACCCGTCTGCAAGCAATCAACCCGATCTGATCCTGATCGCCTCGCGAAGCCGCCTCCTCTCCGGTGTCCTCGGCTCATCACCGTCGCCCGCTTCACCACCCTAACGGCGTTTCGGCGCGACAGATCGGAGCTTGGGGAAGTTGAGCGGCAGCGCGAGCTTGGCCACGTGCGGGGCCTTGACGCCCTTCTCCTTGGAGGCGCCCTGCCTGACCTTGGCGCCAATCTCGAAAAAGTAGTTGTTCATATCCTTCTGGTCGAGGCGCAGGTCCTCGCGCAGCTTGGACGTCTCCACCTCAAAGTTGTCAATGATGCACGCGACCGCGCAGCAGTGCGTGATGAGCAGGTCCATGTGGAACTTGCGCATCTCGCCGCCGTCCGAGAACTTGCGCCGGATGTGCTCGATGGCCACCTGCGGCGCCGGCTCCATGCGCTCCTTGAGCTTATCCCGGGGCGGTATACGCTTCGTGCCGCGCTGCTTGCCCGGCGTCGCCATGGTGTAGAATGTGAAGAGGAAGTAAAAGTAGCGCAGCAGGCGCATCTTGGTGATGTTACCCGAGTCGGCAATCTTCTTGACGCGGGCTGCCACGTGCCTAGAGTAGCAGAGAATCTCCTCGCCCTTCTTTGCCGGGTCGATCCAGTCCTTGACGGGGATCGCCGCCAGGATCTCGCGGCCGATGAATTCGTCGGGGTCGTAGACGTCCTGGATCGCTTCCGCTTCGAGGTTGGGCCTGGGTACAGGCTTGGCTTCGTCGACGACGGCCTGCAGCTGCTCGCGCGATGCCATTGTCGCGGTGACGCCGCCAATCTCTTGCAGGATCGCCTTTGCTGCCGTGTCGAGCTTCTCGGGCGCGCTGTCTCTTGATCTGCCGGGGGCGATGGCGTTGAGAGCAACCGACTCGATGGCCTTCTTCGCCTTCTTCGTACCGAACGTCTGGCCAAGGTCTTTCTTGAGATCGTAAAAGCTCTGCTCGGCGTTAGTGATTGTCTTTCGAGGACCCTTGTGTGGCGTGACTGGGCATACCTGGTAATCTGCCGGCGCTGTCATGGCCTCTTCTGACGCATGCTTTGCTCTGGCCACACCACGAACCACCATCTTCTTCGCCTCCACTACCTGAAGCTTGCCGGTCTCGGGGTCGTAAATGCCGACATAGTGCTTCAGGGCCTGCTGGCTGTCGCTGATACCGTCCTCTCTCGCTGTATAGTCCATCGTCTGGTGGGTATTGGAGTGCAGAACGAGATCCTGTGACACTGCGGGGGTTTTTGATCGTCGCTTAACGGATGAGGCATCTTGCTTGACGTATGGGTTGAACTGCACACCCTTCGCTAACCGGATACCGGGAGAGGAAGCTTCGAAGTGTTAGCAATCGTCTGCGGCTGCAATTGAGAGGCAGACGGGGCCTAGATCGTCCGTACCTAGTACTGGCGGGCAGAGCTGAGGTCTCTGAAATGAGGAAACGACAACTGTGGAAGGCTCGGTGGCCTGCTTCTTCTTGGACTTGGATGAACCGTCGAGGTCGCGCTTTCTCTTTCGTGCACTTGCGTCCGTCATGTTTGCGTCGGTGATCGAGGTTTGTGCTGGGCTCGGGTGGTGATCTGCCGTTGGTGGGATGGCGACGGCCTCTGGAAATATTTTCTGTAGGGGTCCTAGGCCAGAGACAGACTGAGGTGGAGGGAAGAAAAAAAAAAAAGTCGGCAAACCGGCGTTGGATTATCCCTAAGGGGCAGGCGGTGTGTAGCCTAGCAGCAAGCGTGCGGGAGCGCCTCATGCAGGCGACCCCACTCGAGCTGGGTCGACAAAACGTCACAGCTCGGTTGTCGCACTCAAACTGACAGGATGAAATTGAAGAAATTAGGTGGGTTGAGCTTGCTGACGCTGCAATTGAAGCAAAGCGATGCACAAAAACAATGTCTTGTTCAGTTCACAATCATTCAGATAGAGTCGTTTGTTTTGGAGTTTTTAATTCACTTTTTGATTTTGTGAGGAAGCAATTATCTGCCTTTCAATTGTCATGCAAGTCCTGATCCCAGTTCCAAATCCGCGTTGCGTCAAGACATCATGCTTCCTGCGGCTTTGTTCCATAAACACCGCGTCCTCATCATATCGTCATCTCGACCGATCATATTGTCGGGTTTTCCATTCTTCGTCGAATTCTCAATGCGTCTCCAGACATGCGCGCCGTTCAAATCATGACCCCAAGTCCCGTAGTTCCAATCCGTAGTGTGAATGTAGAAGTCTCGAGCGAGCCGAGACAGACTGAGTCGCTGGTGACGAATGCTGGCTATCGCATGTCCGTTTTGGCGAGTCGCGTGAGTTGTTTGCCGTCATCTCAAAAGATGGTCAGGTCGAGGGGAGGGGGGGCGAGTTGTTTATTTGCTATGTTTCTGTCAGACCACAATCCTTGCATCAATGATATCGATTGGTAAAACTTACGAGCGAGCCCTCATCTTTCTTCTCTTACGCTTGAGACGACGCACGCGCTTCTTTCTCCACTTAGCTCTCATCTTGAATGACGAAGCTGCGATATGTTAGTGATGGATTCGCATTGCGCGCAAATATCAACCCTGCCAATTGCTTGCCGAAAGCTCTCCAATCCCTCGCGGAATTGGCGCTGACGACATCGCGATGGTCGTGGCGGGCAGGGGAGGGGCGCAGTACTTACTCTTCCTTGGTGAGAGATGTTGGTGATGAAACTTCCTTCTCCCAACTGTCACGCGCCTGGAGGGGAAGTTTTAGTGGTTGAGCTCCGTAGGGCAGCCAACCCTACTACCGCATTATGTAATCCACACAGACCCCACACTGCCACCTAAAGCTCCTCGTCCCTCACCAAAGTGTTGGAACGCCCAGGACACGGCAGGCATGTAAAGTGCCTTCAATTGGCTTGACCTCACTGGTCCTCTGCCCTGACGGGAGCTCACTGACAGGCACTCGAGGTCCTCTGCTCCGTTCATCCCGTCCTCAGCTCCCATCTTGCCCCACACCGGATCAACGCCGGCACTTACGTACCTACCGAGGCGGGCCATCCGGGTTCCACTCATGTCCGGAGTGGGGCATGTTCCGGAACCGGGTGTATTGGCAGCGCTTGAGGCCGCATTCGCCCTTCAGATGACCAAAGCACGGAGAAAGACAGGATCCCACGAGCATTGCTTCACTTTTCTTGTCAGCTCATACCCGTATTCCGAGTCACAGCCAGCCTTTCTGAAGTTACCTTACTCCAAGTGAAGGACAACACCAAGCGAACCGAGCCCCTAATGCGGTCTACGGGTGGTGCTCTCAGTGCAGTCAACTTATGTTTTGCAGTGTGAACACTGAATTGCATACGCTTCCATTCCTCTATGATCTGCGCATCATGCCATCGGAAATAATACAGGTAGTACTACACACGCAATGAGACTTCATCCTCACTGATAATCGCTGTGTCCCTTAGGCTCAACACCAGACATCTTGTCCGAACCGCCCTTCTTCTTCTCGCCCGCCTTGCCATCACCCTTCTTCCCTCCCTTGGCCTCACCACCGGTATTTCCCCCATCCTCAAACCCAACAACCTCAATCGTCGTAGCGACATTACCCCTCGTAGCCCGACTATACGGACAAACCTCCTCCGCCCTCTCCACAACCTTGTGCACCTCCTCGTCGCTCAGACCCTTAACCCGAACCTTCAAGTTCACCCTGAGTCCCATATCAAGCTTCTTCATATCGCCCACCAGATGCACAGTCGCATCCACGACGCTGTCCTCGGGCTTCTTGGGCATCGTCACCCCCAAGCTCGCCGCCGAGGCGTTCATCGCGCTCTGGAAGCAGGCGCCGTAGCCCGCGGCGAAGAGCTCTTCCGGGTTGGTTTTGCCCTTGTCGCCGGCGCCGCCGAGGGCCTTGGCCATGGTCAGGTCGACGACGAGGTCGTCGCCCTGGACGTGGCCCGTTCGTGCGCCGACGACTTTGGCGTGGGCGGAGTAGAGAACTGGTGCGGTTTCGGTGTTGAGGAGACGGGTTTGTCGGTGTGCTAGTGGCGTGATGCGGGTTGCGGCAGTACCGCGGGAGAGGATCTGCGGTGCGCGCTGCGCCAGTCTGAGGAAGCGAATCGAGGCCGACATTTTTTTTGGCGGATGGTGTGGTCTATCGAGTGCTGAGAGTTACACAGTTTTAAACAAGGAATATGAAGGATACAAAATTGAGGTGAATTGAGTAATGTGACTGGGGTTTGAGCAGAGAGAGCTTGAAAGCTTTGCAAGCTCTTTTGTTGACCTTATAGCTTCTCATGTTTGGAGCTTAGCTCTGGATCGTCTTGAGAATGTATCGGTCACCGGTGACGTATTGGATAAGGCACCATAGGTCGAGCATCTCAAGCCCCCCTAACGGACCGCAAAGTCCTGAAGCTGACTCATCTGGGGCATTCCAACCCAAAGAATTACGCTTGACAAACATGGACGTTTTCTACTTAGTATCTAACGTATGTTAGCACAATATCTGTTTCCGTTCACGCCAAGTAGCCCAAGCACATTGTTGTCAGAGCCATCAACTCAAGTAGTCTCGAGACAAGGGCTAGGTTCTAACGCAACTCCGAACATCCATAAAAGCCACGTAGAAGCAGTTTCCAAGAGAGTGATCGGACAAGTTCATTTCAACCCTGTTAATGTACGAGGACATGATTCATGCTAATTTCACGACATGCACCTTTTGTAGAGCTCTTTTCACTGTGTATCCTGACTGTCGCCTTGTTCACGAAGTAATGGAGACGAAGACAGAAATGAGAAGCAAGTAGCGTGCATCCAAGAACATGATATATCTTTCTCCCCCATAGAAATCACCATCTTGTCGCGTCCCAATCGTTACCAGCAAATGCCTCCTTCTACCTTGCCCTTATCAGATGCCATCATCGTGTAATCTCGATCCATCCAGAGCTTCGCTTCATGCAAAGGAAAAAACGTGACACCCTATACCACTCTATCCAGGAATTAAAAAACAAACGCCTCCCATCATGCCTCTTCACCCAAAGTCAGCATCGCCTCCCGCGGCCCCTCGGGAGGAAACACCAACGGCCGCAGCTCCGGATACGCCTCGTCCTCCTCATCCACCAACAGCGGCTCAAGCAGCCCCATAACCTGCTCCCCCGACCGCGCATCCCGCGCCGTCAGCGTCTCCAGGTCCCTCACCGCGACGGCCCTCTCCTCCCCGGTCAGAGGCCGCCTCCGCTCCCTCTCCACCGCCTCGGCAACCTCGCCCCGCAACCTCCCGCCCGCCGTCGTCGACGTCTTCTCGTCAGCGAACGCGACCAGGTTCCCCCTCCGCACGACCAGCACCCGGTCCACGAAGTCCACCTCGTCGATCCACTCGGCCACGCTCGTCAGCCCGCCGTACGAATCGTCGTGGATCTTGACCGGCGTAAGCCGGATCGGCAGGCCCCCCGCCGGCCCGGCCTCGGGCAACCTCTCGTGAAACCGGTGCAGGATGCCCAGCCTGCTCAGCGCCGCCGGCACAGCCATGACCACGACCTCGACGCGGTACCCTCCCGCCCCGAACGCGCGCGCCAGCTCGCGGAAATCGTCCGGGTGCCGGCACGCGCTCTCGAGAAGCACGTCGAGCCTGCGCCCCACGGCCTCGGCGACGGCCATGGCCAGCCACCTCCGGGCGTCGGTGCCCGTGGCGGGGCTCGCGAGGGCGGCCTGCGCGGGGTCGTTTGACACGACGAGCGCGGCGTAGGAAGGGTGGTGCGCCTTGTAGAGGTCGGCGATGAGGTGGGCGGGCGGGTGGGTGCGGGTCATGGCGTCGAGCACGGCGGGCGCCAAGCGGGTTTTGCCGGCGCCGGTCTGGCCGACTATCAGCACGGCCAGGGGCCGAGACCGGCGGGGGTGCGGGGTGAGGGTCGCGGGGAGGTCGGCGGGGAGGATCTTGTTGGTGAAGATCTCCCGTGCCTCTGCGTCTGGGAGGACGTGGCGGGATAGATCTGGTGGTGGTGGCATCGTTTTGTTTTTTCTTCTTCTCTGTGTTTGTGGAGTTTGGGGAAGTGGGTTGCGATGAAAAACTGTAATTACTGATCCCTCGGGGCGTTCTTCTGGGTACCGAGTCTACCTTATCTAGCAAATTTCCAAGAAAGAAACCTCCCCCGAGTTTTGGGTATAATTTATTTTTCCCTCGCTGAGAGGGGGCGTGAGGAGAAGGGGAAAGGGGAAAAAAAAGCAGGTGACTCCAAGTGGTGTTTAACATGCAGAGGCGGAGTCAATACACGGAAAATCAGGCGCACAAGTGTCTTGTGCCAATAAATCCGGGGTGAGGATATCCTGCCAGCAGCTCCCGCTATTCTGCCCCCAAGTGTGGCTGCGGCAGGCCCTACCTCCGAGCCCGGAGGCCCATACCCACCCACCCACCTACCTACCTACTTACTTATAACTACTACTTCGTCGACCTCGCTATCGCTACTACTACCGCTATTACTAATTAAAACTATTCCTAATATTAATATATTATAAAAAGAGAATAATTATAAAGTTAATAATTTTTTTATTTGTTAGTATATTATTAATTATAATAAATATAACCATATAAAATATAATTATTTACTTTATAACTAGCGCTTCTTTAGCTTATCCGAGGCTAGAGTAGTATTTAATAAGGTTATTTACGAGGCTAGTTTTACGGTCCGAATTATTTAATATAAGTCTGTTATTAAAGTATTAATTATTATTACTTATTATAATAGTTATAGCCCGTATTATAATTAAAAATAGTAATATTTTATAAAGTTAATTTATTTAAATAAGCGTTATAAATCCTTAACTTCGTTTATAAACTATTATTAATAAATTGCTATTAGCTTTTCGAACGGTAATTAGCTCTTTCGTCCTAGTAATAGTACTTCTAGCGCTAAGTAGGGCCACCTCTACCTAACGAGACCTCGAGATTATACGCGATTTTAATACGTATAAGACTAGTATAGAGATATAGCGGAGGTATTAATAAGCTATTATTAATAAAATAATTAATATAATTAATAATAATAGGATTAATCTTATAAGGGCTCCTCGGTTACTAATACTTATAAAATTACGATCCTAATTAATTAGTAATTTTACGTAAGTAAACGTACTATAAGATTTAATTAATAAGGATTATATTTATAATATTAATTATATAATAAAAAACGAGATAAATAGACTTATTGATAAGTATAAAGCTAAAATAAAAAAAGTTATTAAATTACGGGCTATACGCTATATAAAGTAGTTAATAATTAGATAAGTAATTAGTTAAATAATCAATTAAGCTAATTTAGTTAATTTATTAATTATATTAAATTTAGCTAATTCGTTAATTATAGTACTTTTTATGAAAATAATTTAATTAACTATAAGTTAATTAACGGCCTTTAATTAGCCTAACTTATTTAAATACTAATTATATAGAGCTTAGCTTATGTATATACCCGAGACCGGCGGTCGTGTGGCGGCCGCAGCCACACTTGGGGGCAGAATAGCGGGAGCTGCTGGCAGGATGTCCTCGCCCTAAATCCGGCATACCCGGGGAAACCGGAAGGAAACAAACTGCCAAAGTCCGCTCGCCTTTGCCCTGCCTGTCTCGCAAAAGTATAAATTCGCCTATCCTTGGCGGAAGTGAAGGGGGAGAGCTGAGCGAGTCAAGGGGGGGGGGGGGGGGCCGGGCCTAGGTATGGTTGCTCTTTGACGTGAACCTATCGCCCTCCCGTCACCCACACCCCCCGCGCGCTCGAGAGCAGTGTGATGGGATGGGATCATGGCGTTCTCTCGGGTTTTTTTTTCCCGGATTTTCCTTCTCCCCCCAGCGGTAATTCGGACTCCACACACGCGATGGGAACCCTTGACTTGATCCAATCACGGCTTCCAGTGTCGAGCCGACCAGCGGCAAAGAACTTTGTGGACTCAATGGGGGGGAACTTTGACTTCACAGAGCCGTCCCTCGGCAGGTCTTGGTTTGGCTAAAGTTACCTTACCTTGCCTACCTTAGCACATTGCTTGGTGAGGTACTAATGTACGGAAACTAAGGTTGAGCAGTAGGCGGCCCGAGAACGAGCGCGACATGACGGGATGCCAGATATAGTAGAACTGCGATCAGAGTCGCATTTTCCTTGTTTAGTTCCGGGAGGCACACTATTTAACTCCATCGTTTTGCATTACTAGAGGATTGCCGTAGTATATATAAACGCTACCCTACCCTCAAGTTCCGTATTATTTAACCTTAACCCTTTTTATAAGTTACCTATTTTTTTTTTACCCTCTCTCTTATTAAAGGATCGCTAGAATCGTAGTTTTAATAATTTATTAATAAGTTGATATTACTATTTAAAAATAAATAACTTATTTTTATATATAAACGCTAGGAGTTTTATTATTATAAAAATAATAATAAATATATTAGAGTACGTAAGAGAGCTTTTTAATAAATTTCTAATACTATTTAAAATTATAAAAGATTGGGCTATAAGCACTTAATTAGTAAGACTACAATGTAGGTATAAGTATATTATAAGACTAAAGCTTATAAAGTCCTTTATACGGGCTTTGCGTTATAAAAAGTTCTTTTATAACGCGGTCCGTATACTAGTTACTAAGTTATTAACGTCCTATTACTAAGTACGTCCCGAATTTATTATAATTACTCCCCCCTTACGTAACTTTAGTCCCTAAAGTTGTTATATAATATTCTTTTTTAATACTAATAATAAAATTATTAATGTCGATATTTATAATATTTTCTTTAAAGCGTTAATAATATTCTTTTTTACTTAGGAATAAGGTATTATTTTTATTTTATTATTTAACGGGTGCTTTATTATTATTATTTAGTAATAGTATACTAACTTATTACTAGGTCGATAGTACGTATTTATAATAAAATATTCTAATTATTATAATATATAAGAGCCCGCTTAACCTCGCGGTTATTATTATTACTAAACTATTAAATAAAATAAAAGATTTTTTTTATTACTAGTCGCGTATTTACTTTTTCTTTTCCCCTTTAATTAGCGACTATTTTATAAGTTTTTTTTATATAACTATACCTTTTTTTTATAATATTCTAATTTCCGTATTATTTCTTAATTATAATCTTTTTATTATATTATCGCTAAGTATTTATTAAAATATCTACTATTCTACGTATTTAGGATATACTTAATATTAAGTACGATTTAAAAAAAAGCTTTTACGGTCTCTATAGTAGTACTCCTTATATATACTATTTATTTAGTATATATTACGATATTAATAAGCTCGTTTATATTACTAGGACTTATATTACTAAGTATATTATTTATTAAATCAATAAAAAAAAGTGTTTTACTATAAGTCGTCGAGTCCTCGCTAATCCGTTACTAAATATTAAGTTAATAATATCGTTTTAAGTTCTTAAGAAGCTATATAGTACTATTTAACTTATTTAAAACACTCTTATAGAGTTTTATTATACTAAGGAGCAGGGTAACCTTAACTTTTATAAGTACGGCCGTGTTTTTTATATTTTTAATTATATTATTAATATATAAGAAAAGGTTACCGTTTATATTACTAATTTATTAATAAGTAGTTAGAAAGTTAATTTTCAGTAAGTTACTTTCTAAGAGCTTATTATTAATCGCGAGTATTTAAGCTTATTAATCTCGATTATAGTAAGTTATTAGTAATTGTTTAGTAATTATCTCTTTTTATTAACGTAATTTTCTCTTTTTAAACTAGTATCCTTAATATTAATAATAAGGTTAAGATTTTTTTTTACCTTAGCTATTTTTAGCTAGCTTATTTTTATAATAATAGCTACGTAGTTATTTTATAAAATAACCTTAATAATCTACTTTAATACTATAAAATAACTCCCTAGGGCGTAACTATTATATATATTATCGAGTTTCCTCGTTTTTTTACTTTCTATAAACGCGTTACTAAGTACTTAACGAATAATATACTTACTTATATTATTATTATTTATAGTACTACTCTTATTTCTTATAGTTTTAAGACTCGGACTCTTATTAAAAAACGTACTTTTATTATTAACTATATTCTTAATAATAAAAATAAAGAAAACTATTTTAATACTAAGTTTAAGAAGTCTTAGCCCGAGAATATCGAGTCCGAAGAGCCCTATAATAATATAAATAATTTTCTTAGCTAGGGTTATAATAAGTATTATTATTTTATTATTAATAACTTACTAACGCTTATTTATAATTTTTTTTATAAACTAGTTTTTCTTAATTCTTGGTTATATTATTTTAGATCTTAATATAGCTAATATTCTATTCCTCCTATTTTAAATAGAGGTTCTATAATAGCTTAATAATACTATTATTTTAATTAAAGCTAAAACTAAAAAATATAATAAGCGTTTTAATATTAATAAGTTCTTCATAATAATTAATATTACTAAGTCCCCTTAAGCTAATAACGATAATTAGGGCGCCGCTTTGAGTAACGTTCTACTTTTTTAATTAGTTAGTAATAATAATAATATCCTATTTTTATATTACTTTTTATTATAGTTTTTATTATAGTTCTCGTTATAGTTTTTATTATAGTTTTTAATAATAACCCCGCGGTAAACGCTCTGCGAACTATTATTATTACTACGTATAATACTCTATATAACTTCGACCGTTTTTTTCTTACTTATTATAGTATTAATAAAGTTAACGGCTTTATTAAGGGTAGTCGGCTAAGTACGCGTACTAAGCCTACTCGCCTCTCTTTTACTAAGTATAATACTATTACTAACTATTATACTTTAAAAATATATACTAGAACTATTACTATTATTACTAATATTACGTAAGTTACTCCTTTAATATAGCTAGATCTTAGTAATCTCTTAGTAATATATTACTAAGGGTTAAAATACTATATTCTTTTTTAAAAAATTACGCTAAGTTAAATAAAAAAGTTTTATAGAGTATTATTAATTAACTTACTTTTAATAACCTTTTATTATAAACTTAACGCTTATTGTCCCATTTTATATATATTCTTGTTTTATAACGTTCGAAAATTTTAACTACTTTTACTATACTATTAAGATATTTAAGAAGTTCTTACGTATTATTTATTTATTTATATATTCTGCCTTTGCTGGCTACTCGGGCGGTTCTCGGTAGTTCTTACGTATTATATTTAGTAAGCTACTTAGTTTATTTAGCGAGATATTATAAGTTTTTCTTTTATTTTATTTTATAATAATCTTCTTAATTTCCTAAACGTTTTATTTATCCTCTAGTTCTAAAAATTTTACTATTTAGTTACTAATTATTTTATAATTCTTTTATAACTCTAGTTAAAAAACTAAGAAAACGTTATATATTTCTTAATATTATTCTAATAAATAAAGTAAATAAGCCTATTTATTTACCCTTTTAGCTATTACTCCTTTAATATATCTTAATACTAATTTATTATTTTTAAATTATATATTTTTTATTAATAAGCTAACGACTTTTTTATAATTAAACTCTTTCGAAGTATATTCTTTATTATAATAAGCTATTTAGTTTTTAAAAACTTATACTCAAGCTCGCATAGCCTAGGCCCTAATCTCCCTAATTTTTTAAACTTTTTCTTAAACCCCCTAAATAGTAGTTTTATAATTAAATATATCCCTTTAGGGTCCGGTCCGCCTCATTAGGGGCCATCTTCGCCTTTATGGGCAAGCTGGTCTATTAGGGTTAATATCGAGTATTTTTATTACGTACTTTAATAAAACTTTATAACTAATTATAGCTAGCTATAGTTATTACTAATTATTAATACTAACTAAACTTAAAATATTAATAACCCCGCTATTATAATATATTAATTACTTTCTTAATAACTAAATATTACCCCTTATTTTTTTCTTTTATCTTATTTAATAATAACCTCTTTTTATTAATATTCTTATTTAATACGTTTATTTACGCTCTTTTTAAGCTCTTAATTATATTATTAAGTCTAGGCTTATTTATACTATTTTATTATATTAAAAGGGTACTAATAAGAGTAATACTTATTATAATATATCTATTTATTTTTTATAAATTAATATTATAAATATAATATTTATTAAAATAATCTCTCTATAGCTCGGGGTCCTCTAGTATAATACTTATAAGATCGAACTTCTAGTTATTAAAGAAGCCCTAAGGGTTAACGAGCTATTAATAACGTTTTAGTATTTTAATAAAGTATACTTAAAATAAATAGTTAGATAGTAATAGTAATAGTAATAGTACGATAGTAATAGCGCGATAGTAATAGCGTAATAATAATAAATAGCGAGGGAAGCGTTTTTAATTTTAATAAAAATAACGAGGTAACGAATATATATATATACGAGTTAAAGTTAAAGATATTAGTACTTATAGAGGTTAGTATTATTCTTAATAATAGTAACGAGGGCATTTCTAATACTATACTATTATAAGCTATTATTACTTAGAAAAGTAGCTAACTTAGCTAGGTACGTAGCAGGCTCATAAGGTAGTAGCGTCGGGCGCTTAATACTGCCGTTAATAATCCGTAATTATAAACTTTATAAGAGGGAAAGTTAAAAAGTTAAAAAATCTAAAAAAATAATCTAGCGAGATAGTATAAGTATCTACTAATATTATATATTAATATTATATAAATAATACTAAGAACCGCCCGAGTAGTTAGCAAAGGTAGAATATATAAATAAATAATTAAATATATATTTAACGTACTTAAAATAGTAGTTATATAATACTATATACGGGGATACTTTTATAATAAAATATTAGTTATTATTATATATAAACTCGGCCTTTTTTAACTATATTACTTACTTATTTAGCGAGCCCTTAGCGTAGATCTTTAAATACTTTTTTAATATTTAATAAGTCTACTCTATTTAGCCGTCCGTTTATAAATAATATATAGTAAATAGTTAATAATATATTACTTATTCCTTAGTAAACTCTTCTTAAAATATACTTATAAAAAGCTTATTTTTATTTATAATAATACTTTTTAGCGTATTAAACTTATACCTAACCTCTTTATATAAGATACTTACTATTTATACTACGTTAAGTATTTTAATAATAAGTAAGAACTTTGCGAACTTTATTATATAATAAATAATAACTAAAATATAGTCGTACTTAGCGCCGTTATTATGAGCGCTTAGTAATAGTTTCGTAATAAAACCTATAAATATTTCTTAAAATAAATACGAGGGTAATAGTAATAACTATAACTACTCGTATAGCTTATATTTTAAAATTATAATTCTTAAATAGTACTTATAGTTCTTAACGTATTTTTAGATATTTTATTAAATATTTTTTAATAAAACTTTTTTTAAATTAGCTCGAGAGTTTTCGTAACTCCTATATAACTTACTTTATAGTTATCATAATATTAGTAAAAGATCTCTATTTAAAGGGACTCTATTTAAAGAATAATAAGTCTTTTTTTAAAAAATAGTATATTCGATTTATTAAGTAAATATATTCTTAGCTTACTAATTATAGTACGAACTTTTATTAATTATAATATATAAATTTCGTTTTTAGTTTATAGTTTTTTAATAAGCTCCTTAGTTTTTAATAAAAAATAAGAAGCGAATTCCGTTTTACCCCTTATAAGCTCTTTTATAACGGGACATAGGATATACTATTTTAATATAATAACCTTAGCTCTATCTAACTCTTTTTTATTTATACTAAACCGTTAACGAGCGTTCGCTAATAACTTTTTATTTTTTTACCTCGAGTTATTATAATAATAACTATTATTATTTTATTAATACGCCTTATAGTACGTTATTAATATAAAAGAGAGGATTCCCTATTTTTAAAACTAGCTAATATTTAACTAAGATTATAAAAAGAAGCCTTAATTATTTAAATATATACCTTAATAATATTATTTTTTAAGCTAATTATCCCTTATTAAACGTTAAGTAGTAGTTTATTAATAAAACGTAATTTTTAAATTAGTATAGAGAGGACGTCCTTATAAAATAATTCTCCCTCTATATAATTTAATTTTTTAAATAGACCGTCCGCTAAGTTTATTTTTTTCTTAGTTAGTATTTTAAATTAAAGTTAAATATTAATAATTTATATACTTATTTCGTAAGCCTTTTTTAAAAGTCCTATGCTAGTATATTAATTACTTTTTTAAGTACTTAATAATTTACTAGAACTATAAACTTTTATAAAAAGCCCTAGAAATAATAAGCCTAGTACTCTAATCTTTTTATTATAATAAGTAACTCCTATTATTTTATAGCTTATTACTACTCCGTATTTAAGAGCTTTTATAACTAATAAGTAAGATCCGTGGTTGTGAACTTTGCAGGAGGGAAAGTTGAAAAGTTAGAAAATCTAAAAAAATAGTCTAGCGAGACAGTGTGAGTATCCACTGATACCGTGTATTAATACTGTGTAAATGATACCGAGAACCGCCCGAGCAGCCAGCAAAGGCAGAATATATCAATAAATAGAGTCTTTTATACGGGCTTTGTATTATAGAAAGTTCTTTTATAACGCGGTCCGTATACTAGTCGCTAAGTTATCGGCGTCTGATTACTGGGCGCGTCCCGAATCTATTATAAAAATAATAATCCTCGAACTATAAAAAGAAACTAAGGTACTATATTAATATAACCCTATTTATCTTATTAATATTAATAATAATCTTTTTAATGTAAGATATATTATTAATACTTTATAATTATATTATTATATTTTATAAATCGTGTTTAATAATAATACGGGTTCTAATATTATTTTTTTATTTATTTTTAATTTATTTACTAAGGCCGTTATTATAGAGTTAATTTAGTCATTAATATTTTGATAAGTATTTTAACTTAGTATATAGTAGTTTTTTTCCGGCTTTATAAGCAAAAAAGATCGACCTTAACGGGATTATACTTTTAAGGGAAATTACATAATATAGTATACTTTTTAACTATACAATATGCGCAATATATCCTAAGCACGTGCTTAACGCAACATAGTAGTTTCGATACGAAAACCGCTATTTAATTCGGGATGGGCAAGCTACCCTCTTCGGCAGCGGCGCCGGCCGGAAAGGTCGACGGCAGAGTTTTAACTTAGTATATTTAAAAGCTCTTATAGTTCTTAAAGAGAGGTTTTTAAAAAACTTATAATTAGACTTCTTATTTATTACGAGCGAAGCTATTATAATTAAAATTATAATATTATTTACGGACTTTAATAATAAATAGTTAATAATATAGTTATTTTTCTCTTATAATAAGTTTAAAAAAGTAATTTAATTTAAGTACTAAGTAGGTACTATACTATTTTATTAAAACTATACTTTTATGCTTATAACTTAGGAAGAATTAACTTTCTTTGATAACAAGGTACTTAGTTTCCGGGAGGCAAAGATTTATTAGAAGATGGCTAGGTTTCTCTTACCCCGATAATGCCGGCAATGAGTTGCATTACGTTCGTTGGTGCCCGACCCGAGGTTCTGGTACAGGAGTATGACAACCTCCCCCCCCCCCCCCCCCCCCCCCCCCCCCCCCCCCCCCCCCCCCCCCCCCCCCCCCCCCCCCCCCCCCCCCCCCCACCCCCTTCCCCCCCTCCCCCCCCCCTCCCCCCCCTCCCCCCCCCCCCCCCCCCCCCCCGGGCGGGCGGGCTCCCTTGCAGATCCTCCATCATCCGGAATCCTGTCATCGGGAATCATGATCGGATCTCGGTTGTTTGCCAATTCGGGTCACCCGCCCCCGCGACGCCGCGCGCGGCGCGGAACTCCCCATTCGGCTTTCGGCCCTGATGGGAGAATCCTGACCTCACTGACAAGCTTTTCTGGTACCAAATGCGTGGTACCATCAAAATTGACTTGCCGTGCCTTTAAAGTTGCGGATAAAATCTAGTAAGATGTCGAAACCAATAAGTGGAATATTATTACGTTCTTAAGTAAGGTGCGTTGTACAAGGGGGTTCTCGTTCGACGGAGGGGAAAAGAAGGTGACGTTGCGCAAAATGCCGAACCTTACTCGTCGGGAACCGTTGAGGCGGTCTGGAACATCGTACCATTCATCCCTCTCACGGTTTGCTTGACAAAAGCCGCGTCATGATCATCTTGTCTTTTAGAGAATAGAACCAAGATGTACTATTCCAGGACTGAGCTTTGCTGCGCTCTCGGTCAAGGAACAATGCCTTGTGGTCTCATTCGAATCTTGGCAGATAAAGAAATACCGTCTTCCACTGTTTCTTGGACGCCATGGAGAACGAATCCAGACTAGTTCATCCGCTCGAACTGATGTTTCCGCCAAGATGATTTGCCAATCGATGAATACCAGACTCAAGCAGAACACGGCCGGATCCAATTCGTGTTAGGCAACGCGTCTTCGAAACTTTTTGCCTGTATCGACAATCCTGAAACAGCGTGAGCAGTTACCACAGTCTTCTCGACAAGTCTTTGAGTTGGACCAGAGCTAATGGAGGGGGCGGCGGCAGATGAGTGGTCGGATCGGGCAAGATGATGGCGATGATGACGATGATGGCGACGACAGCATCGTCGTCACAACGCAAGAGCCAAAAGAGCCAAAAGACCAAGACGACCAACGCACCCAAGGCAGGGACCTCGCGGGAGACTACACGGCACACATCCGGGCCGAAAGCTACCTCTGACTCGGCGACTGGAGCGAAGCCGAGATGCGCAAGCTAGTAGACCTGCGCTCGCGGGGCGTGGGACGGCAGCTCATCAGCGCGCAGACGGGTGAGGGCAGGGTTTCGGATCGGTAAAGGCCCTTGCGTGCAAAGTCCTGGCGGCTGATGGGGAACGATTCGCGCGCGAGGAAAGCGAGAATGTTGGCAGAGGAGGTAAGAGGCAGAAGGGAAGGGGTAGGAGGTTAAGGCAAGGTAGGTTCGAGATAAAGATGTTGGGAAGTGAAGTTGACACACACTCGTCCGAGGTTTAGATCCTTGCTTTGTACAGAGAAGCAAGCAGAGTGGAAACCAGTATTTGGCCTAGTAAATAGGGCCAATTGGTATTTCTCCAGGCTGAGCCAGACAGCGTCAAATCCACGTCACCAAAGTACTAGGACAAATCTCAATGGCAGGCAAATTTTCTCAATATTGACGACTATAAAAAGCAAAGACCAAATTGTCTCCGCCAGCAGTACTTCAAAAGGTATCCATCATCATTCGTGTTCAACGGACGGCCATGTTCGCCCGTTGCCATCCCCCGATAGACCTCCTAACCTAATGAGAAAGAACTCAATGAGAGCCAAGCTGCAATGCCGGTTCAAGGTCCTGTGATTGCCCTTCCTTGCACTCGTGCGGACTCCAGAAACAACAGTATTGTCTGGCCACACCGCCAGTGAGCTCGCAGCCTCAGATTCCCAACGCCAATGAGATGAGGTATGAGTGAAAGACGAAAACCCGTGTGAATCCCTAGTAATGCCGAATTCCCATTCCCCCAACGCCGATGTATGAAAAGTGATGTGAGGTATTCCGGCCCGTGACACCCGCTGCAATATGAGTGTCGAGTCCGCCATTGTTGGCCAAAAATCCTCAGAATCAAATAAAGCAATAATTCGTAGCCGCGAGGCTGGTGATTTTTGGTTTTTTACGTTTTGTTTTCCAGTGAAACAAGAGCGATGCTCTCCCTATCGATTTCTTGCGCCTTACGACGCGTGCGATGGCACGCTGCGAGGCGTCACATCCCCGCTACGTCTGCGGCCTTGGAGCTGCGCGGCCTGCTGCGACCTCGATGCCTCTGCAATCATGGCCATCTTCTTGCGGACAGTTGAGAGACGTGCGGTAATCATTTGAATCACTGCCAAATGTTAGCGCCATAGGAAAGCATGGATACAGCTGCTCATCACTTACTCCGATTCACGGCCAGCTGGTCGTCGCTGTCCAGGTCACTAGACGTCTCCTCGCGAGGCAACTCCTTATCTGAGCTAGAGTAGCGCCGCTTTACTGCGTCTTCGTCGTTGTCCAAAACAGCCTCCAGCATCCGAATGGCCGTGACATAATACGTGACGCAACCCTCAAGGTTCTCGTTGGTAATTTCATCAATGGCGGCTGTTCTGCTCATCTCGATGGCTCGGTCGTACATCAACTTCTCCGCACTAATGCCCGGCGTGAGGTAGACATCGGGGGTGCTTGAAGTAGCTGACGAAGCCGAGACTCCGCCGTGGTTGCTCGGGTGGCTGGGATGATCCTCAGGAAGCTTTTGCTGGACGGCAATGAGTTTCATCCGGACGACCTCGGTCTTCTCCAAGACTTCGTTGAAACGAGTCCGAACCCATTGAACGGTGGAGTTGATGCGCTGAGCGAGGCCCTCTTTGGAAACCTCTGCCGCAGATGTTGTATCCCCACGTGTCTTTTGTGACCACCATAGGCTTGCAGCGTCCATGGCTCTAGCCAGCAACGTCAGAGCCTTGACGTACAGGACCAAAGCCTCCTCAGACAAGGAAACCTCGGCATCGATTGTGAGGCCGTCCTCATCGCCAGTGATCCGATCGGTCGGCGTACCACCGAGTCCGTGCTCCATTGACGGGGCGAGAGGGAAAAGCTGCTTGTACTTGACTTCGGCAAACCCATAGACACAGTCACTTCGGTGAGCGAAATCCTGGATGAGCTTGACAGCTCGCGCATCTTCGTCGGCTGGTGCGTTTTGCTTTCCATCGCCGATGAGGCCGACGGGACCTGAAGGGGTAGGGTAGGCAGGGAATGGGCTGTACAGAGGAGGAGACGCCCCCTTTCCGCCCAGCACATGCTGCGGTACCTTGAATCCGAACAATCGTACGCTGGCGTCTGAAATAGCTTTGGCGATAAAGCCTTGAGTTGTCGGGCTGGCGGAGAAATTCTTCCCGTCGTACGAATCGCGGCTCTCATGACCGGGACGCCCCTTACCTGAAGCGATTTGAACTGCACTGGATGGCTGGACTCGGCCGGCGCCGGTCGTCGAGGTGGGCGGTCCCTGTTGCGTGGCGCGGCGAATCATCTGGCCAGTCTTTGGTGAGAGTGACGTGAGACGTGGGTTAGCGGCCATTTCATCAGCAAACGCGTTTACCTCAACGTGCTTCTTTTCGACCACAACATAGTCTCGCTCAAATGCCACATCTTGTGCCGCCTTCTCTTGTTCGGTGACACTCCGCTCGGTGACTGGACGAAGTCTGTTCCTTGCCGGATTGTCGTTCAAGTACGATGTCGGCGGGGAGGCGGAGGCTCGTGCAGAAGGCCGGTTGAGAGCTGCATTAGAGAGTCTGTGTGGCCGGGCTGGTGCAGAAGTGGAGGGTTGGGCCATAGGCGGACGACGAATTCCGAGTCCCTCCCCAACTTCTTGCCCTGGAGACTGGCCTGGACGTGGCGCAGCATCAATGGCCTGCTGGGCTCGCCCTTCGATGGGACTGGGCAATTTCGGCGATCTAAGAGGCTTCTCACGAGGCGATTTTGCTGACTCGCCTTGCTCACGTGCAGGCTCAGTCTCTGTTTGCCGGCGAAGAGAGAGCCGACGTGATAACGATGACGTGGAATCGGACCTGCCGAGAGACCGCAGATCGCGCGAGGCCTTTGCCTCAGGCTTCGGCGGCGCATCATCTTCAACAGTGCCTGGAATGGGTTCTGTCAAAATTGGATCGTTGAAGAAGTCTTCGAATCTCATGCGTTCGACCGGGTTACGAGTGAGAAGCTTGCCGATGAGCTTGACCAGCTCTTTACTGACCACGAGCTCCTTGGGGTACTTAACCCGATCTTCGGCAGCTTCGATCTTTCGCAAGAGCTCTACGTGGTTCCGGGCGCGGAATGGCGGACGACCAGTAATCATCTCGTATAACACCGTGCCTACAGACCACAGGTCGGCCTTCGCGTCGTACCGCTCATAGCGAAGGATTTCTGGAGCCATGTAGAGAGGAGATCCGCAGAGAGTGTCGGCGAGCGACGTTGACGGGAGGACACGAGCGAAGCCGAAATCTGCGAGCTTCAGCATCGGAAGAGAAGCGAGACCGGCATTGGGAATCAGTGAATCCTGGCTGGCGGTCAAGATCGGGCGGGAGTGTGCCTCCCTGAATCTTGGTGATGGTAGGAGCAAAAGGTTCTGAGGCTTGACGTCGCGGTGAACGTAATTCTTCTCTCGCAGGAACTTGAGAGCGCTGCCGAGCTGTTGAAGGAAATGGCGTGTGACAACCTCATGGAGACCCGAATTAGGGGTAACGGGGTACTTCCTCGCCATCTCGTGCGTTGCAGGGTTGGTGCTTAGCTTGTCCCTCTTCTTGATGAACAGTGACAAGTCACCGAGCTCACAGTATTCCATTACCAGGTTGATATGTGTGGCTGATTCGACGCAGTCATGGAGGGCGACGATGTGCGGGTGTCGAAGAGTCTTGAGGATCTGGATCTCTCCGTACAAGTTCTCTCGTAGCTTGTTATTCAAGCGTCCCATTTCTACTGATTTGATAGCGACGGTTGCCTTGGAGTTCTATTAAAAGAGAATTAGCACATTTGGAGCAACACAACAATGCAAGCCAAAGTTGAGTCGTAGCACTTGAGCTAATCAGGAGGAACAACAGAAGGTGATACACGCAACAGGCCTCAAGGAAAATACGACGGACAGGGGAGCTGGCGAACCTTGTGGTGACCGCTGTACACCTGGGCAAAGCTGCCCTTGCCGATTTCGCCTCCAATAACAAAGTCTCCGATAGAAGCGTCGCCTTCGCGTCGCCTGCGTCCTGAAGAGGACGAGGTGGGTAACCGTTCCGCCATGTTGATCGCCTGTAATGCTGCTTGTGAGGATGCGAGTTCGGGGGTAGCGTTCAGGTCAGGCCTTTGGCCTATGCTATTCGAAAGACGTCGGCCGGATGGGGTGTCATGTACACGATCGAAATTGGGGAGATGGTCGTCGTGATGGATTTATTCGATAGATTTGGCGGAAGAAAGGTGCGCCGAAAGAGAAGCAAGAGGAGATCAGGCAGAACCGGGAGCAGCAGCCAGAGCCCTGGTGTCGGTGCTTCGAAAGGTAGGGGACTGTGAAGGCAGCGACAGGCAGGTATCCGATAGGTCGGGGTGCACGCGGACCAGGTTGATGCAGAAGGGAAGGACCGTCGTAGCGTCCGTGGGTGGGTGCAGGATTGTGTCGACGAAGCGAAAGTCGAAGAAGGTAAAGAAGGGCAAGGATGGATTTGTTCGGGGGGTCGTGGTGTATCGAGCGGTGATCGGAGAGGGAGTTGAAGGAGGGAGGCGCTGGAAGTATCGAGAGAGATGTGACTAATACGGGTGGACGGTGAGCGTTAGGAAGCAAGCCAAGGAGAAGGTACCAGGCCGTTTGAGGCTCTCTGGGAGTATATCGGAGAGTTTGGAGCAAGTTCGGAGGGGAAAGGTACCTTTTTCAGGACAAGAGTCAGGCAAAATCCAAGGTCAAGCTAATGACTCGGAGCTACCAAGGACGTGACGTTGTGTACTCGAGAGGTACCCTGATGGAGTGGGAGACCGAGAGAGAGAGAGAGAGAGAGAGAGAGAGAGAGAGAGAGAGAGAGAGAGAGAGAGAGAGAGAGAGAGAGGCGGTTATGTGGGCGAAGCAAACGGCGGTACAAACGGGCAGGCGATGGATGGTGTTAGATGTTGGTGGTAAGGTATGCGCACAAAGGGCTTTCGCGGAGAGCAACCGAGGAGGGGCAGAGAAGTCGAGGGGATGTCGTGAATGTGGTGAGTAGAGAGAGGTAGGAGGTGGAAAGAGAGAATAGTTGACGGATAAGGTCGAGCGAGGTTGGCGAAGGGGTGAGAGAGAGACGTGAGTGAGAGGAGTGGCGGGCGGTCAGGATGGGATGGGCAGGCGATGTAGAAGAAGGTCAAGGGACGCGCCGAGAGAGGGTTGAGTGACAGACCTGGAGCCAGCCGGGCAGCGCAGGACGGGAGCGAGTGACGAAGGGTGAGGTGGATGGGGCGCAGAGTGGATAAGGCCTACTGATTAGATAGGGAGGTGCAGGGGAAGGTCCAATTGTTGACTGCGATAAAGGGCGCTTGGAGGTCCTGGTGGCCAGGTGAGACCGTGAGAGGTACCTAACCTTGTCTACCTATACCTTACCTGGGTAGGTACCCCCGTACATTTCCAGGTTGGCCGCGGTAGCAGCCCTTTTTGACTGTCACTGGCAGTCTATAGTCAAAGTTCCTCTCCTACTGTATGGAAGGTAGCGTGGGTACCGCAAGGCATGTACGGAGTAGTAGATCGGGACTGGAGGAAGCAAGCAGCGGCGCAGCAGTAGCGCCAGATGGGACGGGAGCCCAGTGTGAGTGACTGTCCCGTCAATGACAAGGACGGGAATCTATTACTGCATTTACACAGTACACAGTAAGGTGGTGAGTCCTGATTAATCGGAGCCGGCATGGACTGAGGACTCAGAACTGTGGCCTGCGTCTTGCCGTGTCCGAAGCGAAGCGAAGCGGTGCGCTGCGTTACCCTGGCGGTGGCTGCTTTTGATACATAGTACATACTTTATGCAGTCGGGTAGGTATTCCTATGGATACGTAGTACACTGCAGGCGGGGGTACATACCGCGTATCCGTACACAACTGATGGTTGGAGATCCCAAGGTGACAGACAGGGCACAGGAAACCGGGGAGGGCATGGTAAGGTATGGGATTGGTCTGGACTACCTACGAAGTATACAGTAGGTGATGAACAAAAGGGACGGATGCCTCGAGGATGGGTTTTGAGATGGTGCTTGGGGTGCTTGGTCTTCTCCTGATTCGGAATGTTGAAGAAGATGGAGGCGGTGGATTGGTGGATTGATGGTTTGTTGGGTTTGGGTGAATGCGCTGTGATGCTGCGCGTAGGACAAGCATGGAGAGGCGGCAGCTGTGCTCTCTCTGTGCTTCCCAGTCTCTCCTTTCTACACAGTATTCTCTCGTATTTCCACGCCTCTTTCTCGCTCCCTGTACCTCACACTGTGAGTTACAACCACGATCACGACGTGCCCCAGTCTGACTAACCAAGACAGATAGATCCAGGTGGCCAGGGTTGGTGTCGATGATGTATGTAGTGTGTCTATCTGCCTGACCAGGGGGGCGCAAGAGAGCGAAGGGGTCGCATATAGCGAGGGCGCTTGTGTGTGTCTGTCTCTCCAAAGCCATTTATTATTGTAGTGTACGGAGTACCTTCAGGAAGTATATAATGCATCAGGGGACGACAGTCATTTGTCCAAGGCGCAACTCCAACAAGAAAGACGGCGATCCTCCTTGTGCTTGACTCGACATCAGAAAACGAACACACAGTGTAGTTTGTTATTGTTGGACTCTGAGGGGGCAAGTGACCAGAGAAACGTGAGCTTTGCCTAGGCGACCCTTGGGTTTGGGGGCTCGTGATGCTCTGCGCTGCGCTGCCCGGTGGAGCTTTTTCCCCAGTTGTGCGAGTGCTCGGAGTGAGGAGTACCTTGAGGTAGGAGTCCATGAGTGTCGCGATGCGGTACGTACCCAGCCATATGCCGTTCCGGAACAGCCAATGCAGGTGCATCGCAACCACCCCCGCTCGTATCCTCGTGGTCACCGGTCAGGGGTCCTTTTGCTGCTGCGTGGTGGTGCGACGGGGGTCTCATTGGAGAGGGATACCTTGGCTGTACCAGTCCGGTGTCGGTCACGCACACCTGCCTTTTACTCTTCAGCCCTCAGTGCTTCACAAAATCCATTTGCCTTGCTTGCTTGAGGTGAGGTAGGTGGGCTTTTGGGATTCTCCTTCAAAGCTTCTCACCATTTGGCCCTTGGGTCCTTGAGTCCTTGGCTACAGACCTAGTACCTAGGCAGTATTGCTTGCGCAAAGGTCAAGTACCTACCTCACCTTGAGATACCGGGTATCACCCACTGTCGCACACAAATGCCATCATGGCGCGATAAGGCTCATGTATCGCGATAAGGCGCACGGTTCGGCAAGGTACCTGGGTACCTCAAATTGGGGTTAGGTAGCGCACCAATCCGTCCACCGCCCACCACCACCGCCTTCCTCTTCCTGCGCCCCTTCGTTGTCGTCCTCGCACTCGTCCTTATCCTCGCAGGCTCGCGCCCGTCTTCCTCATCTCCCCCGGACCAGCACGCCTTATCTCTGAGTCTTGTCATCTTTGATTAGACTAGCGGCTGCGGCTGCGGCGACATACGGATACATCTTCTGATCAGCACGATACGACATCCGGGGTGACAGAAAATAGGGTATTCTGTTTCGGCGTTTGCATCTCGTCTGCATTCCTCCCCCCACGGCTCCTCTCGTCCAGACTTCCCAGACCCTCCAGAATCGTCTCCACTCGCCGAACTCGCCTAACTTCCGTGTCTGGGAAGGCGCAGAGACAACGCAGCCAGCTCCAACCTCTTGGGTACAATGTCACCACTCACCATTCACCACCATGGGTGTCGAGGGCTCGAGTTCATGGCCATTCTCTATCTTACCCCATGGCCCAAGCCGCAGACTTGCCTTTCTGCCTCCGCGGCTGCTATTCCTATTGCGATCGGGAAGCAAGAACACGCAAACGCATGTATCTTATCCGTACTCCGTTCAGATACCCAGGGAGAGCACGGCCGTTCTATTCACGGTAGACAATACGGACACGACCTGGACTCTTACCCTCGGCTGTGCTCGAGGACTAAAGAGCCTGAGGCATAATGCCAGTACCTATGGAGGCGGTGCCTGAGGAAGCTGTTTGTGGGCAACTCAACTGTCATGAATCCTTGACTTTGACTCCAATAACAAAACAAGAACCTCTCAAGAGTCAAGGGGTCGAGGCCGAGGCCCTGCTCCTCATCATCACACCGCGTTGCCATGGACCACCTCTCATCAATATCAAACCTCTCGTGCATTGCAGAGCATGTCGCTCATTCAATAGACAAACGACGGGAGACAAATGACGGGCGGTGAGTGAACGACAAGGCATCGACGAGGCGAGGAGACTAGCTGGTGTAAGCTCACCGAGCCGACCTCTCGACTCAACAGAGACGCAGAGGTTCATTGTCTCCGAACCCGTAGCTTCCACTGTGCAGCAAGATACACTTTAGCTGCTGGAACACCTTGCGCCTGCCCGCTCGTCCATGCTACTGGATTTCATCATCACATCGTCAGGTCTTCGTCGAACAAGGTTCCCAGTAATAACGGCCACTCTTCCGTCCAATCCACGCCTCCAACCCGACCTGGTCTCCTCACCCCTTACATTTTGTTACCACCTTTGGCCCGACTCCAGCGAACCCGTTCTCGATCTCTCCCCTGCAACAGCATGCTTGCGATGGAACCCTATCCACCTACCTGGCTTTACTTTACAGTGTGAACGGAGCACGGCAAACCTTACACCAAGACACGCTGCTTAGGTCCCTAGCTGCCTGCAGTCCACCTTTGGAGCATTCCATCCGCCTTCCAGATGCACGCCAGAACACCCGGACCGCATGAAAAACATGCCCGCTGTCCCAGAGTCCCAGACCTCTCTGGGTTGTTTCGACACGTCAGTTACGCTGTGTTTCGGTCTACCTCTCGGCCAACCAAAGTACACAAGTCATCAAAGGTACCTTTCCGACATACACCGCTGCCCTCGGATACGATTGATCACCCTTTGGGGCCACACACTACATAGCAACATTGAACCAGCGCCAAAGTGGACTTCAGGGACCGATGGGCCTTGCATCAGATCTGTTCCGCTGAGCCACCAGAACCCACAGAGCACCAAGGTTTCCGAAAACTACCCTGATAGACGGCAACTACCTACCCGCAATCTCCCTAGCAGCAGCAAACACATGCTGCATCTCGTTATCTCATGTGAAAATCACCAGCCACGCCAGCGGTTAGACTAGCCAGCTGTCAATCACCGTTGAAACGAACCATTTCTCAGCAGGTCGACCGATTCGAGCATCCCGAGAGTGCTCAAAGCTATCCAGTCTCTTTCTCTGGCTTTAAGCCTCGATGGTACCGACAGAATCGTTCTGTCTCCTCATTCCAGCGAGCCATGGCGCAATCTGGTGTTCCACAGCTAAAACGACTCGGTAATGACGGTGTCAAACTTCAAAGTACCTCACCTACCTTACCGATACATGGTCCCAAAGTCAAAAAGTCTACCAACGCTCGCTACGCTAAGCTACGTTCTATGCCCGAGTGCGCTGCCGTCGTCGACTTGTCATTCATCGCCTCAAAACTTAGGTTTCCGGTCCAAACAACGCCCCCCGTCAACTGGATATCTGATCCAATCTTGACTAACGGCAAACGCAAGCCCCATACTTTGCAACGAATCTTGCGCAATCATCAACTCTTCGCCTGCAGCCCAGCACGCTCATCTGGGCAATCAGCTACCTATCCTCGGGGGCTGCTCGTCCCTGCTTCGCCTTGCCTCGCCCCAAGCTCGTCTCATTGCTCAGGCTGCTCACCTTCTTGCCTGGCGCCACCTGCCGTCGCTCTTGGTACCAGCCAACCGGATCGACAGACGGCAGATCCGCGCTGGCACTGTCTCGAGACTCGACTGTCCGGGATCGAGACTTTGTCCACTTCCACTTTGTGTTTCTTCAATGATAGCGCTGACCGTAGCTCTCGTCGTTGTCTCCTTGCCTGGCGGACGGAATGAGATAAGACATGCGTCCAAACGCCGCGCGACCAACCAGGACACACCCATCACCCACAACAGGTCGTATTGTCACTATTGTCGGGGTCTCGGGAATCGTTGGAACTAGAGACGCAACAGCCTTACTCGATATGCATGCCTCAAACAACGCGAGAACCAACAGGAACCTCTCTAGCATAGCTGCATCGCTACTTTGCAGGAAAGTACCGTACTGCTTCGGTGACCACCACGACGCACAAGTGCCCCAGGCCGATACTTCTCCGACGATTTCATCCATGGCCTAACTTACTCTCGTGTCACCCTCTCATCCCAATCCAGACGTCTTTGCCATGTGTGCACGTCTCAGGCAACCACTCGTCCAAACGAAGTTTCTCCTCACTTTCTCCTGCTATGCATGCGCCTATCCAACGGCACGAACCATTGATCAAAAGAATCGACTTTTCTGCCTAGACTTTACATGTGGTTCTGTTGATGCCTCAGGCTTTCACAAGTCGCCTGGAACCCCTGTCTGGTGATAATGGAACCTTTTGACATCACCAGTTCTGGTCTCGAATCGCACACATCCCCACTACAAATCTCTCTGAAGTAGAGCGGCCAAGAGGTGAAGCTCAAAAGACCAAGGCAGAGAGTCGTTCGGTGTGCCTGGCCGGCTGGCAGCAACCATTGACGGCGCAACCCACTCCACTAACCCACTAACACCTCCGAGACACATGTCTCGCTGGCCAGCCCCCCATGCAAGTGTCATTCGCCGTCCCAAAGGGGCAATCCGAATCGGGTGCCGCGCCCTCGGAGCCATCATCCATTCTCGACGATCACTATCCGCTCAAGATACACCTTTTGTGGCGTACAAAAAGCCACCCTATCTTCTATAGCTACGAAGTAGAAGGGTGCGAAACGTTCGGCTTCATCATATCAACTTTTCGACCCTAACTATGGAGCAGTTGTTCCGGGCGGTCTCTATCAGACAGGTCTTGGTTCCCCGGCCGATCTTCACGCTCTAGTCCATCCCTCCCGAGTACCACACGGGGACCCATCCCCGCGTGCTCCAACTTCAAGCTCCTCCGCCTGCCGCCCACCCCCTTGGCGGGTGGATGCCCGCATCACCCGAGGT
Organism: Colletotrichum cuscutae; assembly: GCA_030869315.1. Classification (NCBI taxonomy): domain Eukaryota; kingdom Fungi; phylum Ascomycota; class Sordariomycetes; order Glomerellales; family Glomerellaceae; genus Colletotrichum; species Colletotrichum cuscutae. Next base: position 83,837 of record MPDP01000056.1, on the reverse strand, counting down.
CCTAGCGTCAAAATGACAGCCTCGCCGGCAGCGATCGACAATCCATCTATCGTCTTCAGGCCAATCACCAATATCAATGAGTGGCCACAGTGAAGCACAAACTGAACGGAGGAAAGACGGAGTGGCACAGGCGATCAAGGTGCGGCTCCAAAGTTGACGCAGCAGTCTGGGGAAGTACGACTTCTGCCCCTACGGAAAGATGACGGTCGAGAATTACCCCTTCATCTCGCCTTACCGCGTGGCCAAGTTGGGGGTGTTTAGACCAGGCTGTTTGATGCGCAATGCGGAGCGCCAATCGAGACGGGCATCATATTTTCTTCTCTCGAACGACTCGATGCTTCCCCGAAGTTATTGGCCGCGCTCATTGCCGTGTCGTCGAATCTGCATGCCCTGTTCGGGTTTTTGCAGCACCTCTGATACGTAACGATGGACGTCTCCGCATAGGAGGCTTGAAAACTACGTCCATGTTCTGGCTCCCGCCAAGGTACTGCCAGGGTTTCTGCCTAGCCATTTGTGTCACTAGAAGTACGGATACCATGCCCTGTTGCAGGCTTCGACTCACAAAATCAAGAGCACCCCTGGAATGGGCATGCCTAGATCAGTGGCTCTGCCTGGTAGCAACACTTCCCATCTTTACAGTTTTGTCCGCAAGAAAACAGGCTTCCTTCATTGTATCGTAACCCAGGTCTCACAGGCAGCACTCATCACTGCTCCACGAAAAACGGTAGGATCCGTCGATTGCGTCTCGAATCTCCCTGACTCCCCGATATTGAAAACCTGATCGCCTTGCTAACACATGACGTCTAAGGTGCTCAGGGGAATGGGGCTGAAGCCCAAAGTACGCAGCACACCTGAATCTTGTGCTCAACGCTGGCCCCGATACTTGGAAGAATTACGGTTCACCGCAGCGTCGATCAACTCACAGAGCCGTTTCTCTCTGGCGCAACTGACAAGCTTCAATCTGCCGGATCGCCTGGGACAACACACCTTTGTGTAACAGGGATGGCTTACTGGACTCGGCGTCTGCCTCGGACAGCGTTAAAGATCTCCAAGTCATCGACACAAGCTCGTAGACGACTTTGCGTTTTCTGCAGCAGAATCTGGGAGACGCGACACTGTTTTTGAATTGGCTTACGTTGACACTGAGATATAGAGTTATGGCAGATCGGTTTGGTCAACTGCAGCATCCCTCTCCCCGTGAGATGACGATCTTGCCGGTCGAGACCTGTTTGAGCTTCTGCCTTGGCTCGTCCGCTAACACTTTTACTCAGAGCTTAGACTTGTTGTTGACAGCGACTCATACCGGATACGCAACATCATCATCTTCTTCCCAAGGCAGACGCAATAGAGTCAGCAAACTCCTGGTTGAAAGCTCATTTCGCCCTCGAGAGCACCATTGTCTCTTGTTTCATTCACGCAGACGCAAATCCCGGTGTACACATGGTTTCTAGACGAAGAGTACACGGTGCGCTCCATCCTCTGGGGAACGATCCACGCGGATGAACCCCTCTGTCCCTCTCCGTCAAGGTAGGATTCTATAGACAACGATAAACTCGTTACTCCACCATACGTTGTGTGAGGGTGGGTACATTTGGCCTCAACTGTGCTCTAACCCCTGAACTGGTTTGCCTTCCCGGTTGCCGCACTCCATCTTGGCTCCATCTCGTGTGACTCAACCCTTCAGATGCCATATAGCCAGCGCAGGAGTCAAAGAGAGAGAGGAGAAGGGGGGGGGTCCAAACGTCTGCCTACAGAGATACATTGACGACACAGACATGATATGTACCCTGTAAGTTGTTGGCGTCAAGATGTTTTCAGGCAGCTAGCTGTGAGCGGACCGAGATGTGTCTGTCTGCCTACCATCGTTTGACATTCTCAACTGAGATAATGGTAGATGTGATGTGAGTCAAGAAAAAAAAAAAAAAAAAAAAAAAAAAAAAAAACAACCCGAGTATAAACCGTTCAATAGAAACTAGGAAAATTGAACCGCTTTCGTTTCGTTATCCCGTAACAAGACGTATCTGAACGTGAGGTGTCGCGTGTCATAAGAACATGCAGAAACATACCGGAACAACGCACGTCTATTCAGCGAGTAAGCTCATCTACTTTACAGGCACCAGACCGAAGCGTGTGTGTGTGTGAGAGAGAGAGAGAGAGAGAGAGAGAGAGAGAGAGAGAGAGAGAGAGAGAGAGAGAGAGAGAGAGAGAGAGCTTGAGCCGACCGCCCGGGTCCGAGTCACGACAACGTCAAGCGTATGAGCGCGCGAACGGGGACATGTACGAGAGATATGACGGTACAGGGAGAGAGGGGGTGGGAAGAGCAGCCTTCGATGCGGCTCAACGTGTCCGACACCGCCTTTGCAGGTTTGCCCGACTACCTACCTACCCAGCCATATCTGCCTGCCGAGAAGCCATGCATGCGAAAATGCAGCCTACCAGATTCGTACAGCTCCAGCTCCAGCATCTGGCCACTCACGTACAGTCTCACAGGGACGAGGCATCGCCGGTGGCGTCAGCGACGCGTGGTGCGACTTTTCAGTATACATCCCGCGTACTTTGTAACACGTCTTTCTCGTTTCGACAACTTGTCTTTTTTCTTTCTTTAGCTCGTTCTACTCTCTAACTGAATGTATCCATGGAGCAGTCCTTCGAGGGACCCAGCCACAGCGCCGTTGGGTATGCGACATCTAAAGAAGTAACATTGGGGAGCGGCGAATGCTTTTGCACAGTACGCCCTCTGCTTCCCCCGCGCCGATGGCCTATGCTCCGTATGCTCCATGCTCCGTACCCGTATGCGATGAATTAGAAAAAAAAAAAAAAAAGGGTTCCCAAATGCTGCCTGTCCCGGGCAAGGGCCAGTGTGTGACCTGACCCTGTCGTGGGACAACCCCAGACCCCCCCGCGCTGCAACCTTGAAGCTGCCTCCTTTTTTCTCCCTCTTTCGAGAGCAGACAAATGACATGCGCCTCCGAGGAAGCGATGCTCTTTGACGACCCCCAACTAGATATTCATACCAAGTCGCAAAATGCTGCGTCATTAAGGCTATTCATCAGAGTCCGTCTTTGGATCCCGATTTTTACCAACCGTACACCACACAAAAGTGTGGTGTGACAGGACACCAGCCGCTCGACGATCATTGACAAGTACACCTCGTCGGAGAGCGTATCTGTCCGTCATCACTACTATCTCAGTGAGCCTCTACATTCACTTAGTGGTGCGCCGCCTTCTCGACAGTGGGGAGCTCCTTGAGCGCCTCGCCAATGATGTTGATGGCCTTGCGAAGCTCGGTCTCGGTGATGACCAAAGGAGGGGCGAAGCGGATGATGTTGCCGTGCGTAGGCTTGGCCTGTGAAAAGCAGACGGGTCAGTCATGTGCCGTGTGCGATAGTATACCAGGGGCGTTTGCGACTTACCAGGAGACCCTTCTCCTTCAACAACAGGCACAGGTCCCAGGCCGTGCGGCCAGCGGTGGCCGACTCGTCAATGACAACGGCGTTGAGGAGACCCTTTCCACGCACCAGCTCGACAATGGGCGAGTTGAAGGCTCTGATTCCCTCACGGAAGATGTTTCCGAGCTTCTCAGCCTTGGCGGTCAAGTCTTCCTCCTCCATGATCTCCAACGCGCGGATGGACACCGCGCATCCCAGGGGGTTACCGCCGTAGGTGGAACCGTGGGTGCCGGGCTCAACGACAAGCATGATCTCCTTGCTCGACAGAACGCAGCTGACGGGGTACAGACCGCCAGAGATGGCCTTGCCCAGGGTGATCATATCGGGCTTGATGCCGGCCCACTGGGAGCATAACATGCGTCCGGTGCGGCCGATACCAGTCTGGATCTCGTCGCAGATGAAGAGAACGTTGTGCTTCTTGCAAAGGTCGTTCACTCTCTTCAGGTAGTCGTCGTCGGGGACGACGACACCAGCCTCGCCCTGGATCGGCTCGATGATGATGGCAGCAGTGTCCTTGCCGTGCGCCTCGAAGACCGCCTCGATATCCTCGACGTTGTTGTAGCGAATGGCCTTGCCCGTGGAAGGGTTCAGGGCGCCGATGTTGGGGACATAAGGGCCGTAGTTGTCCCTCGATTCGGGGTCGACTGACAGAGAGATGGCAGTCATCTGGGGGGGATTTCATGTCAGCCTTGGTCCGCGGGGGGGGGGGGGGGGGGACGCAGCTGTCAGCTGCGGCATCTCAGAAAGGTACTCACTGTTCGGCCGTGGAAATTGTCGTTGACGGAGAAGACCAGAGCCTTGCCCTGCTCAACGCCCTTGACCTTGTACGCCCACTTGCGGGCAATCTTGATTGCGGTCTCGACGGCCTCGGCGCCCGTGTTCATGGGCAAAACCATGTCGTAGCCAAAGACCTGCTGGATCTTCTCGGCCCACTTGGGGAAGACATCGTTGTAGAAGGCTCTCGAGCTGAGAGTCAGTCTGCTGGCCTGCTCGGTCAGGGCCTTGACCAGCTCGGGGTGGCAGTGGCCTTGGTTGACGGCGCTGTAGGCGGAGAGGAAATCGAGGTACTGCTTGCCCTCGGGATCCCAGACGTGGACGCCGCTGGCCTTGGAGAAGACGACGGGCAGCGGGTGGTAGTTGTGGGCGGCGAGCTCCTCCTCGGACTTGATCGCGGCCTGGGTGGAAGAGGCGTGGTATCTCGACTCCACTCCGCCATTGGACTGAGGGGTGCCGCCGTTTGCGTGGGGGGCCATGTTGCCTGATTTACGTTGGATGGACTTGGTGAGAGAGAGAGAGAGAGAGAGAGAGAGAGAGAGCAGTGTGGATGAGATGAGTGGTATGGGTATTCGAAAAAGGATCAATTGGCTCCAGAGAAGGTTCAATTGTTGTCAGAGAGTGTTTGCGACTCAGGACAAGTGGCCGTTCAAGTATGGTTCGTGGGCAAGAAGATGGAGAGTTGAGAGAGGGAGAACGTCAAAGGAAGAGGACGGGAACGAGGGGCAAATCGCGGGGTCTTGGGTAGTTATACCCCCCCCTGGCAGCAAGCCCGGCCATCCTTGACTAAGAGGACTCAAGCGCGATACGGAAGCAGAAAACCAGGAAACCAGGTGGTCGTGGGAAAGCGGCGGCGGCGGCGGCAACATGGACAGGGTCCAAACATGGCCGGAGGCGGACGATACGAGTAGGAAGTACATAGGTAGGTAGTAGGCCTGCCGGGCTGGTACAAGCACGAAAGACAAAGCAGACGAGACGGGTATGACGGGTTCTGGCCAGTTTGTGGATTTAAAAAATCTAAGCCATGCAAAGTGTGTGAAAAACGGCTGGACCTTGACCTGGAACCAAACTCTTGGTGTCGGAGTCAGAAGGCGCGCCACTATGCCTTTACGTGCAGGTATGTTCCCCTAAGCGCAGGTATAAGCGGCTCAAGTGGGTGAGTGGGCAGGATGACGCCCGAGGGGGCCATGTAAGGGAAACCATCCCGGTGCCAATTCAGTCACATGGCCCCGGGGGAGAGAGAGGGGAGGGGTGGCGCGGACGTAGGAAAAAGCAGTGCGCTCGGTCACCGGTGGTTTCTTTGGTGCTTTTCTCTGGGGTAAGAATCTCGTAATGGAATATGGAACAGGGTGCGGTTGCTTGGTGTTGCCGCGGGTTGTAGTCTGGGGGAAGGGGGGCAGATGACTGCATGGTGTTGTTGATGATGATGGAAAGTCAACTTTCAAGAGAGGAAACCACCAATCCCGTCAGAGGGAGCAACCAAGCCGAGCCGAGAGCCTCTTGCTAATGCGGCGGGGGGGAATTACATGTACTGCGTAGATAAACCATGGAACGTGGTGCGTGGAGAATACGCAGAGTGACAGAGTGCCTGCTACTGGGGCCGATGCGGACGGCAGAGGAAAGGGCTCCGTGGCCCAATGACAAAGACGCTATTTCCATTCCCGCTGCTCGGATCCAATAGGGCCGTCCATTTATATGGAGACAGTGTGGGATCCAATGAGCATCTGTTTTACCGTCAGAAGAGTGGATACCACCAGGTTACTGCCTGAAAGTAGGTACTGATTTGGTTGCCTGTGAAGCAAGGCAACAAGGCTACATTTGGTCTTGTGTCCTCATCACCTTACTTTATGTACTACCTTGAGGTACGTAGGTAAGGTAGATACCTCAGGTAGGTTCTTCAGGCTTCGGCGACTGATTCTTTAGTGACCAATTGCCTGAGGACGCTGGCCTGTCAATGAAACTTGGCGCCTCTGCTTCCGTCCACGGCCCTGCCGTAAGCCCGCAACACCCCTGGTCTTTCCGTCTCGACATTCCATTAGCGATCGAGAACACCGCTTTTCGGCATCAACTTTTCCATCAGAGCCCACACACTCCTTTCTCTCTTCCCCTGTGCCCCCCCTTAGCTAACGGCCACACGGCAAACCGCGAGAAAAGGAAAAGGGCAGAAAAAAAGAAGAGAGAAGTCTATTCAGTTTGACACACGAGCATACGTTCGAACAAACGGCACCACCATCAACACACCCTGACTCGCCTCATCGCTCCAAAAACCCATCCGACTCCCCGTTGCGTCGACCGAACCGTTCGTTTCCCACGCCGCCAACGCCGTCGCCGCTCCTGCAAGAAACGTCATTCCACCCTTACCAGCTCACCGCAACCCCCTCCCCCCTTTCCCCCCGTCCGACGACCGATGATTACGCCACAAGTCCCTTCCGTCCCCCCACCCCGCCAGACTGCCGCCGCCGCCGCCGGCCACAAACTCTCCAACCCACCGTATCCACAATGGCTTCCGTCGGCTCCCCGCCCGCCCCCGAACTCCTCCTAATGGCAGTTCGTAACGAGCACAACAAGCCCTCCGTCTTCCGGTCCCTCCTCGTCATCCGTCTCCTCAACGCCTGGTGGGTCCTCACCTTTTTCCAGCCCGACGAGTACTTTCAGGCCCTCGAACCCGCCTGGCGCATCGCCTTTGGCCAAGGGAGCGGCGCCTGGATCACCTGGGTGAGTTTCCATGCTCTCTATTCGCACTTTTTTATTCATCATCACTATTCACAAGCTTCATTGATCCCACGTGCAACTAACACATCCACCAGGAATGGAGAAACCAGCTCCGCTCCTCGCTGCATCCCGCCCTCTTCGCCGGCGTCTACACCCTCGCAGACCTCGTCGCCCGGCCCCTCCCCATCATCAGGCCATGGCTCCTCCTCGCCGCTCCAAAGGCCGCGCAGGCCGTCTTTGCCGCCGCCGGCGACTGGTACACCTGGCAGCTGGCCGTCAAGATCTACGGCGCCGATAGCTCCGTCTCGTGGTTTGCTGTAAGTCACCATCACCACCACTACCATCACCAGTAGCCGTTACAACTGCTACCTCCGCACAACTCGTCAAATCATGGCTGACGCAACGTCCTCGTATAGCTGTTCATGAGCATGTTCAGTCCTTTCCAATGGTACTGCTCCACCCGCACCTTTTCCAACTCGCTCGAGACCACGCTCACCATCATGGCCCTCAACTACTGGCCCTGGGAGCTCCTCGGTGATGCAAAGACGGAAAAGGAGAACCCCAAGCCCGCAAGGTCCATCTTGCACACGCCAGGGACCCTCACTAGGTACGTTTCCGTCTCTCGCATCTTGACACCGGCCGGCCACCCACCTGAACCGGCCCCCAAAGAAACACATTCACTCACACGCCAACAGTCTCCGCCTGTCCCTCATCCTTGCCGCAACAGCAGTCCTCCTCCGCCCAACAAATATCCTCATCTGGATACCAATCGCCCTCGCAACTCTCCTCCGGCCCCTCCTCTCCGGCTCCGGCTCCGGCCCCGGCCCCACCACCTCCGTCCTCACCCCGCAAACCATCCTCCTCCTCCTCCGCGAAGCCCTCCTCTGCGGCACCCTCGTCCTCTCCCTCTCCCTGACCTCAGACCGCCTCTACTTTGGCCAATGGGCCTTCCCCCCCTACAAATTCCTCTACTTCAACCTCTCCCAATCCCTCGCCGTCCTCTACGGCCGCAACGACTGGCACTACTACCTCTCCCAGGGCCTCCCCCTCCTGTCAATGACCTACCTCCCCTTCGTCCTCCTGTCACTCTACAACCCGCCCTCACCACCACCACCACCACCACCGCGCTCCACCAAACTCCCCAGCAAAGCAACCCTCAAAACCCTCACCTGGACAGTCTACGCCACCGTCGCAGCCCTCTCCACCGTCTCCCACAAAGAAGTCCGCTTCATCTACCCCCTCCTCCCAACCCTCCACATCCTCGCCGCCGCGCCCCTCGCATCCTTCTTCACCACCCCGGCCCCGCCACCGACCCCGCGCTCTCCGCTCCCGAAGCCCCGCCTCCGCCGCAAGCGCCTCCTCGCCTCCGCCCTGGGCCTCCACGCCGCAATCGCCTTCTTCCTCACCCTCCTCCACCAGCCCGCGCCCCTCACGGTCCTGACCTTCCTCCGCACCTCGTACGCACGCATACACCCGGAGCAGGCCGCCGCATCGGCCCCGATCGCGTCCCTGGCCTCGGCCTCCTCGATGGCTTCCTCCTCCTCCTCCTCATCACCGCCAACGACAAAAGAATCTCAAGGCAACGAACTCTTCGCCCTCTTCCTGACGCCATGCCACTCCACCCCCTGGCGCTCCCACCTCCTCCACCCCGCCCTCCGCGCCCGCGCCCTCACCTGCGAACCGCCCCTCCACACCAAACCAGACACCCCCGAACGCGAAGCCTACCGCGACGAGGCGGACCGCTTCTACGACGACCCCCAGCTCTTCATGGCGACCGAGTTGTGGCCGGCAGCCGAGGCCAGGTCCAGCCCCGACTCCGACTCCGAGCCAGCAGCAGCAGCAGCAGCATCATCATCAGCAGCAGCATCATCATCAGCACCACCAGAAGACATCCCCCGCTACATCGTCGGCTTCGAAGGCATCGAACCCTGGCTCCACGACTTCTTCTCCTCCCCCCACGGCGCAGGCCACAACCTCGGCGTGAGCCCGAAACGCGTCTGGTCAGGCTGGAACGGCTTCTTCAACGAGGACGCCCGCCGGCGCGGGAAGCTCGTCGTTTGGGATACGGGGCTGTATGCTACTGTATCCTAAACACAAAAAAGTCAAACGACATTAGTAATAGTCAGTGTAGGAACAAGAGTAAAGAGTCGAGACGTTAAAAAACGGCAATAAGTTCCATTCTCACATACCCCTTCCCACACAAGAGCATCATCGTGAACTTCAAATATGACAAAAAATTCTTTCTTTTCCTACCCTATCCTGGGCCCGTGAACACATGCAACCAAATCCCCAGGAAACGTTAGAGGGACAGGAGCGGCCGGGGCTACTACACGTCATGACAAAAAAGAAAACGCCAACTTGACAGGATACCCTTCATAGCGAGCGAGCCCGTAGACAATGCGTCGCTGTACACCAAGCCAGAGAATCGAACAACTCCGTACATTTATGATGATTCACCAACAACAAGCACGCACATGCCTCCTTTTTCTTTTCAAACGTTCAAACGTGGAATCTTGAAACTTTGGGTTGGCCTCGTCTAGGCCGGCCCCCCTTCCCCTTCCCCCTCAGAAACCCTTGATGTATCGGGTCCAGCCATGAGTGAAACGAAATATTCCACAGAAAAACGTGCTCTTGATAAACAAAACACCTCAAATGGGCATACTTCGAACGCGGCTCATTGTCGGTATTACCGCGCCGCTTCAGGTGCTGGCTGCGTTGGCGGTGCGATCTCCGGCTGAGAGGCTGCTGCCAACTGAGACTTTGCCGGTTGGGCCGGTGCTGGTGGGTTTGCTACGATAGATGCGAGAGGCGGCGATGCTGGACTCGTTACCGTTGGAGATGATGCCTGCTGCGATGGTGCTGATGTCGGCTGGGGTGGCGGAGGTTGAGAGGTTGTGGTTTGCGTCGCTACCGGCTGAGCCGCCGCCGTCTGAGTTGGGGCCGCTTGCTGCGGCAATGGTGGCACAGGTGGGTTCTGTGCCCTCTCGTCGGGTTCCCTGCGAATATCTAGACTCTTTCCCCTTCCTGACATGATGCTGGAGCCTCCCAAAGAAGATTGTCGGTCTGCTGGGGGCGATTTGTTCCGTCGCTCAGCGCTCTCCTTGGCTTCACGGTATTTGTTCCTAATCCAACCGATGGGCCCCTTAGATTCGTCCTTGCCGTCCTTGTCCCGCGATTCATGACTGGTTTGTGCCTCGGCAGTGTACATGCCAGTTTCTGAACTTTCACCGGTGAAGCTCTTCCGGGGCCTGTATCCGCCGCTGCCAATCGAGGTCACGCTAACGTCGGCATTATCGTTGGATCCGAATGCCAGACGCGGAGAGGTGATTGAAGGGTGGTGCTCGTGGCCCCTCTGTCGTGAAAGTCGCCATCTTCTCTTCTTTTCCTTATCCGGCTCGCTGGCGTCTGCCGAAGTCGTCACAATGGATTCTTCAGTCTGATCAACGTCAGAACCTTCGTTACATGATGAGTGAAGTGATGTCGGCGGCGATTTCTTAGCCTTGAGCGTCTGCTCGGGATGTAGGGTGTTGCTAGAGGGGACCTGTGATGCACGCGGGGTGGGTTCCGAGGGTGTATCAACTGCACCAGGCTGCTGGCCAATCGCGAGGGAATCGTGCTCTGGGATTGTATCGGCCACCAGATCCATGGGGTTGGGGGCCTCAAGACTAGGGGACACAGCGGCTGAGTGCGTACCGGACAAGGATGCGGCCGAGCTTTGCGCGCTCGGGTTCAAGCTCCCAGGAATGCGCTTCTTCTTCAGTTTGTTCGGTTGTCGTTTCTCGCCCTCTCCCGTGGGGGATCTTTGGAATATGCTAGGAAGGACTCTTTCCTTGATGGGCGTCGTAGCTTCATTCGGGTCAAGCAGCCTCTCCTGGCTTCTGCCTGCATTGCCAGCAGCGGTGGGTGCCAGGCTGGATGTACCTATTGCAGCCGGCGCGGGGGAAATGCTCGACGCAGCAGGGGACTGATCAGGTGCTTCGACAAGCTCTTCCGTCGTCGCCGGAATCATGGGCTCACGCGGTGACGAGCCTGGAATGGGTGAAGCATCACGTCTGAACCTTCCCGTCTGAAGAGCAGGGGACTTCTTGGAAGGGACTGTGTTGCTTCTGCCAAGGCCGCTATTCGGGGTTGGTGCGAGTGCCGGGCTGTTTGGGGTCGTAGAACCTTCATGGTGCGAGTGCCTTGAAGATGTCGATCGGTTTCTTCTGAGCATTCCGTCTCTTCGTACACTGTCGGCGCCGGCACTGGCATTGGATGAAGACCGACCCAGACCCGACTTCCTGTTAGGGTTAGGAGTCACTGGCCCACTGGCTGCAGGGGGTGTGCCTTTTTCGATCAGCTGCTTTGTCTTCTCGTCAGTAGCCGTGCCCTGCATGCCAATCAAGAAGTGATCCTGGTTTTCGATGAGGAAAATGAGCACGCATTGGTTCAAGCGATACTCTTCAGGCGCCATGGCGTGCTGCGGGTGCGACAGCATGCCGGGTTGGAAGATTGCTGCTAGATTCTGTGAGTTCATCCTGTTCTCTTCCGACTTGGCGGCGAAGACAGCGAGCAAATCCAGAATGTATAGCAGAAGCTGGCGATTCAGTGGTGGAAGTTCCGTGATGAGCTTCTGGTACTTGACGATGGCTGCTTGATCGTCAAAATTTTCGACAAACTGCGGGCCTTCGGCATCGCCCACGGCTTGCCTCGTGGCGCCTCGCAACGGTTCCCTGAACTTCTCGTATAGATCTAGCGGCACAACGGGCTCAGGAAGGTCGTTGAGGTATCGTCGGAGCACGTTGGCAGCATCGTGAACCGTGTAATTATCCCACACCAGGCCCTTTCCGTAGCGATCGGGTGAGTCGAAAATCTGTTTCAGTTCCTTGATTCGTTTCTCGGAGCCACTGAGGCGGAAAATGCCCTCCACCGTTGTTGCTAAGAAGACGGGACGTGAGCATGTTGGAGATGGACCGTCATTCAAGTACACTTACCCTTTTCCTTCAAGAAGACGCCGCACTTGGCGACAACAATCGGTACGTAGCCATAAATATAGCTCTTTCCGTTCTCGTCGACAAGAGATATCGCCACATTGGCGTAGGTGATGCTCTGACGGAGAGGAACGCCGAAAATTCCGTGAGGCCGATTGTCTGCTGTAGAAACTTTAGCACATGAAGTAGAAGACGTTTTCACAGCCGCGCGGATGTGCTTGGCACACTGGCGCACAGGCATGGTGATAGACAGGGACAGCCTGTTGAGCCGACCAGTCGGGTTCAAGGTATTGGAGGCTGTCGCATCACTCGAAGCGCAGACTTGAGGTAAAATGGGATCGCAGGACCCAACAGGATGGGTATCTTGCAACAGCAAGACAAGACTGAGAGGTGCGGCTGACGTATCGATTGCCTCGTCGACATCTTCACTGAAGAGGGTTTGGGTGGGAGTTGGGGTTGGTTGTTGCGATGCGAAAGTAGAAGGGGCTCTACCGTGATGTTCCTGATGCTTCGAAGGAAGCTTGAATCCTTTCCACCACGACTTCAGGTCTCTCTTATTCGGAGTCGAGGGCGCGGCGGGCGCGGTCGAGTTACTCGTGGGCTGAAAAGCCTGGTTGGGGGGAGTAGCGGCGGACGTCATCGCAATGACGGAGCGCAGGTGGTCGGAGCTCAATTACTTTATCGCAGCCAGCGTCCTTTGGTTGTCGTGGGAATCGAGTATGAACAAAGTGTGTCAAGCGACAGAGTTTTGTCGAGCGACGATCAAAGAAAGTTGGATGTTAGAGACAGATTCAGTGCAGTCGGTCTTCGATCTGTAGGTCAATCGGTTGGTCGCTTGGTCGCCTGGTGGTGTTTTGGCACAGGATCGAGTCGCTTGAAAGGTATTGGGTGTGAGCATGCGCTAGGATGAGATGCGACGCGCAGGCGGTGATTGGCCGTGGGCTTCTTTTGGCGCGCAAATATCCCTTTGTCGAGTGAAGCGCTCCTAGAGACCGTCTCTGGAAGTCCTCCTTGTCTTGTGTTGCAAAAGCCCTGCTGTTGATGTCATGAAGAAGTTCCGACCCAAGTGTGAGTAGGAAGGGGAACAGGGGCGAGCGAGTGAGGTGACGAAGAGCGTCCGTGTAGTGAAATGACCCAGGTGTATTCGGGCAGCGTTGACCGGGGACAGAGGGCGGCGGGCGACGACGATGCGGAGCTAGAGAGGGGATGGCGGGAGTCGGTAAGACACGAGCGAGCTGTGCGTTGGTGGGATTTTTTCGACGACAGAAAACGAATGGAAGCGAGCGACGTTTCCGACCAGAAGACTAGGCGCGACAACGACTCGTTGAAACCTCGTTGACGATAGTTGTCGGTCGGGCAAAATAGGGCAAGGAAAGAAGGAGTTTGGTCTGGAGAAGAGAGTCTGGGGGTTGAGTAAGGTAGAAGGGGGAAGGAAAATGCGAGGTATGTGCACCGGTACCAGGTAAGCAATAGGAAGGTGAGTAAGGTGAGGTGAGGCAAAGGCAGAGCTCAGAGAGAGAGAGTGAGAGGGCGAAGCAAGTACGGAGTCGGTACGGAGCACTTTAGGTACGAATAGACGAAGGCGGAGGGACGTAGGAGAGGTTGCAGGTGCCGGTGCAAGTCAGAGGTCCAGGTCCAGTCCAGGTCCAGGTTGGGGTTCAGGTCCAAGTGGTCCAGGCCGGGCGTAGGTGTAATGTGCGGGTGCGTATGTGCGTAAATCGGGCGAGGTCAGGAAATGTAGGTAGTGGTACCTAGGTGATGTAAGGCAAGGCAAGGCAAGGTCAGAGAGAGTGTGTGAAAGAGAGAGAGAGAGGAAGAGAGCACCTTAGGTGAGGTGTGAGGTAAGGCAGACACCCAAGGTAAGGTAGGAAAAGAGGTGTGGAGGGAAGGAGTATGGGTGTGCGCTAGACACGTTGTCGTCAGTGGGTGATGAGACCAGTACTTTTTGTGTCCTTTTCTTCTAATTTGGCCCAATCTCACAGGCAGCAACTCCAGGCCAGGCTGGAGTGTCGACGCTGGTAAAGTTGATGATGAACAGTGAATGAGCGTAGTGTAGTTGAGTGAGTGAGACTGTAATAAGAGAAAGACTGAGACTGAGACTGAAAGCGAGAGTGAGGTTTTGCTTTGCAGCAGCAATGAGTATTACTGAGGTACCCAACTGTGGACAATGAAGTATGGTACCCAGAGTACGGAGTACGATGTTAGACGTCGACGATGCGGGAACCGTAGACCCTGAGAAGCAAGCATGGAGTCGGGGAAACGCGAAGTACCCAGAGCTGAGCGAACAACGGTTACAGTGCCCAGCGGTCCGCGGACAGAGAAATTCAATAGACACGACGGGCAGCGTCAAGCAAGCATCAATAACACACACGTACACGCATCAGGGGCACCAGCACCAGCACCAGCACCAGCACCAGCAGAAGGAGCTTACCAAGCGCGTCAGCGCGGCGGCGGCAGCCAGGCGCTGACATTACGGGACGGGATGGATAACCCGGATCAAGGTAGCAGCAAAGAGCAGGGTTGCCGCCGGTCAGGTGGTCTGGTAGGGCCAGCGACGATGGGGATGGATGAGGGTTGTGAGGGGTTGGACGGCTGCGATACCGATGTCATGCCCATTTGATGGAGCCAGAGGGCAGAGGCTCCAATGTGAACTCAATGTCAATATCTACGCAGTACGCAGTACTCCGTACTTAGCACTAAGGTAAGGTAAGTAAGTAGTGGGCTCAGGGACTGGCGCTGGGCCTTGGCTGGAGAGGTCGGGTGGGAGGAAACGGGAGTGTGGGAGCGGGAGTGGAAACATAAGATACCTGCCTGCCCCGCTACTCTCGTCAGGGAATGGAAGTACCCCTAGGTGAGGTGCGTCTAAATGGCCCGGAGCAGTGCTCACGAGTGGAAGAGAGCTGGCCTGGGACCTTGCAAAAGCTCCAGAAGGCCCAGGGACCAAGACAGGCCAGACACTCCAGGCCCATTATACGGTGGAGAGAAAGACTCGTCGAGGCCCGAAGGCTGCAGCGGCCAATGTGTGCTACTGATGCGCAGTTACGTGCGACGTGGGACGTTGAATGCTGCTGGGCGGAGGCTGCTGGGCGGAGGCCGTTCATCAGCCGTCTGTCACTGGTCGTTCCCGACTGTCGCGGACTCACGGCGTCTCCCTGACCACTGGGGTTCCTGGCCAGCTATGTTAGCACTTCACCTTAGCTATTAACCTAAAGTACCCAGACGTCAGGGCCCATGGCAGCTAGTTGCCGGTAGGGTACTGTCACCGATGATCGAAGAGGAGGTGGGCTGGCGATAGCGATGGTGATGGTGATATCTCACCTTGGGATACCTTAGGTACCTTGTTCGAAGAGTAGTCCCTTATCGTGATGGCGGCAAGGGAAATGGAAGACTGCCCTGTGGTTACATATTGCTTGCTGGAGAAAGGCTGACAGCATGCAAGGGGGCAACGACACGGCACTTCCTGGTAGATGGACGCAGAGGCACGGTGGTATGCGAGAGGAGACGCAGAAAGAGAATGGATGAATCTGCAAACCTACGCAGTAAGGTAACTCACAGTGTTGTCCACGCCCATGTCTCCATATCAAAGGTACGTACCTTACTATGCATACAAGTACAAGTGACAATAAACGCTTTTGTCCATCTCCGGCTGGCAGGTCCAAAGTGAGTGCCGTAATTTCCATGTTGCCATGCACCCAGCTCCAAAGACGGCCAAGTACCTTTCATATGACCATCATGGCAAGATAGTACCTCGCCGCATTTTTGGCTCTGTGGGGCGTCGTCAGGAAGATTCAATTGGGACGACGGGAGGCCTGGGCCATCCTGGGTGCCTGCCACCTGGGTTCTTACCTCTGGGGGCTGGCAGAACTTCGACTCTGGAAGCAGCCAAAGCAGCGTGAGAGGGAAGGACTCAAGGAGAACAATGGGAGAGGCCAGGAAGGAGGGGTGACCCTGCCGATGGGAGCTCTTGCGCGAAATGAGACTGACGAGATGGTAGTGGGTCCTAGACTCGGGAGTCCCAGTGACCACTGATGGGCGGCCCTTTCTCCGAGTCCTCCCCGCCTGGCGGGTTGGTCTAAAATTTTGTTTTTTTTTATTTATTGTTCAACACCAGATCAATAAAACAATCACATTCAATCAATCTCTCATTTCACGACTACGCACTTACACACGTGCTCTGCATCAGTCTAGTGATTTCAGTCCACACTGTTCAAATCTCAGTCCACATCACACTCGCACACACGGCGTTAGATCCTTACGAATACCTCACACTGAATTAAGATACCTACACAGATATACTCTGAGCACCCAGACGAGACGTGCATACGGATACCTACGAGGTAGTGAAGTACCTAGGTACCTTGGGTCTCGCGGTGGAGTGAAGGCAGAGATTTCATACGGCGTCTACAGTCCGGCGAGGAACTTTAAGTTAAGGTACGGCAAGGGAAGCGTGCAGATGCTACCAGCCACGCCACGCCACGCTCTCACTTGTCAAGATCTTGAGTTCCCATCTCGAAAAGATGCATCACTTGGGCATCTGTGAGCGATATTACCTCAGCATCTTGACATTTATGATTCGACTCCCCCAATCCCTTGGTCCTTGGGATCTAAAGATCCGAGTTCTATCGCTTGCGCACTTCATCGCGAAATAAACTGCCGGCATGCGTCAACCCCTTTTCCCTACATGATTTACAACTCACAGCGCCTTCGCTACGGGTGAAAAGGGTACCTCATACACAGATGCCGCATGCCTGTGTCAAGGTGCCCAGCGGATTTGCCGCATGCTGGAAAGGCCCCTCTTCCCCTCTTGAGTCTTTTCGGCCGTTCGCGAAAAGCCTCGCGAGTCAAGCTTGGGAGGTGGACTCGTGCGGCACTGCAGCTTGCTGCCAGCGCTTGTCAGTGAGGAGAGTCACTAATTCCCTCCACGAAAGCTTAGATATGCAGTGCCCTGACATACGAGCAGAGAGCTTTCATGCGGGCAGTGGTAATTGCACGGTGACAGCCACGTTGCCCACAGTCCGAGGCGCCTCTGTACTCCCGAGTCTCCAGCCTCTCGATGGGATCTGCCTGGTCCAATTGATGGTTTGGATGGTTCATCCATGGTTGTCGTCTGCTTAGACGTGGAGACAAGTCCCCTCTTCTGCTCCTAGCGGCGCTGGCGGGAGCTCACCGGAGCTTGGGCGCTCTAGTACGGGTAACGGAGCCAGGAGAATACCAGTTTTGGAAATTGGTTCTAGAAAGGAAAAAAACAAAACATGAATAGGAACCAATAAACAAAACATGAATAGAAACAATAAACAAAACAAAACAAAAAAGACGTCGGGACGCAGTCGCCAGGAAAGAAGAGAAAACAAACACGAGAGCAAGAAACTGTCTACTTCCCCTCGTGATTATCCAGTCCAGAAGTCGGCGTAAGACCAGAATCGATTCGAGAGAGACCCATCTAGGGCACTTTCCTCAATCACCACTAACACCTCTATGCTGCCCTTTTAAAGGCCGTGATCCTTAGGTCTTAACACTCAGGTTATCCATATACTCGCCAAAATACTACTCACGTACCATCTTAAGCCTTCAGTTGCTTTTATTCTCCTCCCGCAATAGTGGGAACTCATTCAGTACCAAAAGATATTGTTTATGTCTTAGGCCTCTAACAATCATCAGGCAAAATCTGTAGTAAGGCAGGCACAGCAGGCTGAGGTGCGCAGTCTGACCATGGACACGACGGGAATGCGCCGCCGGAGGTACCTGCATTACGTAGTAATTGGCACCTGCTCGTCTCGTCCAATCCGGGCTGGGCACCAACTGACCGATGCACCTGCCAACCTAGGTGGTTCCCAAGCTGGCGGGCACCTCTTTCCTCTTTCTCATCTTCCATCTCAAAGTACCTCAAAATAAGGTACCTTATCTTGAGATGGAAAGAAGAAAGTGTATCTGTGACACGCGACTGCCGCAACATCAGGCCAGCCGTGAATTGGTTTTGCAATCAATTGACTTTTGGACTGAAAATATTGCCACATTGCCGGCCGCAAGCCGCATTTCTCTTCCCACATGAGCCGGGGCTGCACATCGTCACATCGACACGCGAAACCCACCGTGCGGCGTGCTCAGCTATCCGTCCGGCTTTCGCTTTTTTGAGACTCACTGTCTTATTCTCAACGTACCCTCTTACTTGTCCCTGTCTGTCGAGCTGTTTTGCAAATGTCAACCATGGCCATTTTTGCCATTTCATCGTATGGACTACCTATCTCGGACTCGAAAACTTGGCTTTCGTTGCAATATCCGTCCCGCAACCTGCTTTCGGTCGGTGGATCTGCTGTTATCAGTCTGGGAGGAAGAATCTGGCAAAGTAGCGTTTCGTTTCCCCTGCCTTCCTTGGTCGAGTCATCAAATGCTACCACGACGACATCATCTTGCTCTCACCCGTCCGTTTTGAGCTTCTCCTGAACCAGAACAGGACTTCCGTCACGTCTTGACCTCAGGGCGCGGTCCATTTGCTGGTCCAGCCCGAAGCTCCGTCTCCGAAGAGGCAAAAGCCGCTGTCGATCACCTTGCCAGCTCTGACTGACACCAACACATCGGCCGACGTTCCAGGTAATGTCTGACAGCTTTGACACCAATGTCTCGCATTTTTATCCGACATGCCTCTGGTCCAGGAGAGCAAAGCCTAAGACTCCTCGTGTTTTCTCATCAGTTCAGCAACATGGAGTCATGGGCGATTGGCTCCCGGGTCCCGGTTCACATACCTTTTGCAGAAAAGCAACACAAGCCACCCAACACAACCCAATGGCACCCATCCGACCCAAGGTGGCAGCCTCTGCACTGTCTGCAGAGCAGAGCCCAGATGCTGGATCTTGCCGAACATCCATCGTTCCGACCATTCATCGGCCTTTCCATGCCCATGTCTATCCCATCTTCAGGGACTGGCGGGTCACAGTGGCTTCCATAGCAGCAGATACCCTACCGCTACTTACGCTCTCGAGGCCCTAGCCAGAGACCAGGCGGTAATCCGCATGTACTCTTCTGTCTCATTGGCAATTGCTCCCATCCCCATAGCTACCTGATGACGTCGTGTACCTCCGGCTTCGACGACGATGCCCGCATCCCCCGCCAGGTTTATGTCAACGGCCTTCAGTGCTTGAAAGAGCTTGTTGCCCCGACGCCCTTCCCGGCTTCGACAGTGATGCCTCCCGGTCCCGACATGCCGCCCACTGCCACCGCACAGCACCACGCCACACCCTCACACCCTCTAAGACTACGTACCATTGCGAAGACCCTTCCAAATGCCGTCAATGAGCTGGTCCAACCAATGCCGGGTTCATCCCGTTTCCATAATTAGCACCAAATCCTCTCTCGTCATGCAGGGACACACAGCGCCCGTTCCCCAAGTCAGAAATGTCGTGTTTCCTCACCCGCACCTGTTGTCCAACGACAACCGAGTGGGATTTGCGGAGAAGACCTGCCTCGGACGCGGCTTTGGCATCATCTCTACTGGCTGCATCGCATTTCCTTCGTCTTCAACGCACTCTGTACGCAGTACCTAGTCGACCTTTGGGGGTGGCGCAGAACCACACAACTTCGTCATCAAAACCAGCCCATTCGCCTCAGCTCGCCCAATAACGACTGACTTTCGCCTTGCCCTGTTTACCGTCGCATTTTTCGGGACACACTCACAACTGGCTCTTGGCCGGAGAGATCTCTAATTTACAGCCTATCTACAACACAACTGCAGGAAATGAAACAGGCTAATTGTTGAAACGGAGGATTCTTGTCTTAGCCATAGGCATTCAGCCCTGCAGGACCACCACTTGCAAACCCTTTGCCGTCCATACGAACCAAAATCCCACGCAACCCACGCAACCATGACAACTTCACCTCCTTGATAGGTAACGGTTCGATTCCACACTTTAACCTGTTGTTCAGGTCCGAGGAACGCGGGGTAGAAGGCGATGGAAGGAGGGGCATAGCCACACTATGTTCCTCCATCATGCGCTCACATGAATGTGCTTCTAATACGATAGCGTGCTGACTTTGTGCACATCGTAGCTTGTCCATGGGCAGCGCGAATGTGGGGGCTCGGAGCTGTCGGGAGGGCATTCGCTCTCTTGACTTGGCAGTTTAAAGACTGAAGTACCTATTTGTGGATACGCAGCATTCGTGATTCCAAGTTCTTCATCAAGGACTTTACTGCATGACTTCCTTGGTTCTTGGTACGATTGACAACTCAGAGCTGGTTGCGGGAATGATTGTGGGCTGTTGTTCACGAGACACGTGCGAGTGATCGACGAAGATGACGGGGGCGATGAATTGTCCCGCTTGATTCTGGAGGCGATTTCAACTTTTGAGCGTGATGCACGTGATGGTAACAGGGTGGGAGTGGTCTCAGAGGCACTGCCATTGAATCAATCATGCCCATCGTTGCAAATCCCGCGAGGTGAGCTTTTGACTGGGCTATGCACAAGAAGGCGAAGTTGGCTAGAATGCATCGTGACTCGGTTGACTGGGCATACGAGTTTGACGACACGTTGACAGGGTCGAGGCCGAGTGACTTTGTAAGGGCAACCTCGCGATCTGTTTCAAAGGCCACGAGATTTTGTCGTGTTATCGAAGGATTTGCGTCCGTCACGTGGTGGTGTTTGGAAGAGTGCACCGGAAACTATACTACAAGCGTATTATAGAGCTTGTCTTGCGTCCTTCCGGGGTAAGTTATCTGATCCAGAGTCTCTTTAAGTCAATGGAGAGAAGCAAGGTGATGATGAGAGTCATGCCCACCCTCCCCCTTCCCCCGTCTCGGGGGGGGGGGGGGGGGGGGGGTCGTGTTTCTGGCGGGGGGGTGTTTTATTTTGTTTTGGTGGGCTGCCCTCCCCAATATTTGTGTTTGGTTGCCTCTCGCAAAAAAGATTTTAAAAAACCACTCCCCCCCCCCCGCCGGGGGGGGGGGGGGGGGGGGGGGGCTTTCGTAGTCTCGAGATTCTGGGTTTACCTTGCGTCTTGGTAGTCTGACCTCATCAATCTGTTGCTTGGTCCTCAAGTCTAGAAAAGTATTTAACAAACAGTCTCGCGGCACCCAAGAAAGTGGCGGTCTTGGATGATGGCGAGTAAAGAAATTCGGGACGTTGTTTGTCATAGGGGGTTCACTTTGAAATCTGGACTGCATTGGAATATCTGGGTTCGGGACTCTGCTTCAAGAAAGACATGTAAGTCGTAGTCTAAGAGTCCGGCTCTGAATATGCAAATATCAAACAAGGATGACAACTGTAGTTTTGGTGTTTGGTGTTGCCGAGTCGCACACGGCCGTCTTCACTCCAGTGGACGGTCACGCAAGGGCCTTAGCTGCAGCCTTTTGATGAAAGCCGGTTCTTGAGAATCCAACGAGCCCTTCTTTGGCGAACGGTGTTGT
Organism: Colletotrichum cuscutae; assembly: GCA_030869315.1. Taxonomy (NCBI): domain Eukaryota; kingdom Fungi; phylum Ascomycota; class Sordariomycetes; order Glomerellales; family Glomerellaceae; genus Colletotrichum; species Colletotrichum cuscutae. Next base: position 62,538 of record MPDP01000056.1, on the reverse strand, counting down.
CAATAGAACAACGCATAAGTTCTAGTATCAGTCGGCGTAGTTGGCCATGATGAATGAAGCTCTCAGATATCTTGCTACGTCTCATCGGTTCCGGCCGCGAAGTCTTATGTGCCCGCGTCTGAAGTGATATTTCGGAAAATATTGGACATCTAACATGTAAGCTTTTCAATCCTGTTTGGATCGCTTAACTTCTACTTCCCTATGTACTTGCATGGTGAGAGATGAGCTGAAGCAGCTATAGCTTTGCTGTGGCATTTTCTAGAGGCCTTGTCAAGTGAACCCTTGTGTGTAAGGATTTGCATGCCAAGAGGAAGATGCATAATAAGACTTCAGGCTCCTCAAAATATTTCACTCCAGCTTTTTGGCGATTGCCAGAGAGTATTTACGTTGATGCTCTAAAGACATCACATAGACTTGGGTATTCAGTGACGAATTGCCTACAACAGTTGTATACGAGGGGCATTGCTTATCTATGGATTGGTAATTGGGCTAATTGAATTGAATTATTTTTATTGAAAAAATCTCTTAATTAGGAGATGTTATCTCAAACATAGTTTAGGAGGAACTCGTGCGATTGACACAAGTAACTCAAAGATGAGCAGTTCTCAGATGTTGCTTCACTTACACGGAAGGGCAGAGGAAGCCCACTTTTTGGGATCGACGTGTTTGAGTGTGGCCTGTGCGCCCGGCACTTGGAGGGGTGAGCTTCAGCCACGGTGGCTTGACTTTGCGACGACATCATCAGCTTTCCAGACACATGTCCAACAATCCCCGGTTCTACAAAACCCGACCGAAATCGAACTCCCCCCCGAAAGTATCGTGAGCCTAAGTGAAGGAACCCCAGAAAGATACATTATGGCTCGATTATCATCGGCGTCACCATTTACCGCCGGCGGCGCAACCCCCGAGAAGGGCGCGGCCGAGCTCAACCAACTCCTGCGACGACTTGACCATGCGATCCTGCATGCCGATCAGAACCGCGAGCGCAGGTTACGGGCTAGCGAATTTGAGCGAGCGAGATTGAACTCGGTATGGGATCTCCTGAAGAAAGACCAATACAGCGCGGTGCTTTTATGCTCACCAGGAATCTTTCACAGAACCTCGAATATGCCCGGAGTCTTCTTACTAGAGTTGAGCAGGAGGCGCTGCACGTCAAGCTGCTCTGCCGGCGGCAGGATATGCAGGTCGATCTCAACCGTAAACGCGAACTTCTCGAGAGACTGGTGGACAGGATGCATGATCTCGAACAGGTGCGCTCTTTTTGATGGCCTGCAGACCGAGTGAGGGTGCGACGAGTTCCATGTTGTCGCTGCTGACACCCGCGCAACAGTTACACGAGGATGAGGATGACAACAGTTCAGATGGAGAGGACGTCCTGGCCGATATCATTCCTACACCGAGCGAGAGCATGGACTCGCGGTCAACAGATATACCCACAGACAACACCCCCGAAGACGACGACGATGAACCAGAAATACCGGAACTGCCCCCACCAGTGACGGCTGTCCCCAGAGAACCCTCAGAGGCGCCAACGGCACCAGCACGATCAGCAACAGAACCATCACCTGCGCCGCAAACACACACAACCCCCGAGGCGGGCACGACAACAACGCAGGCCCTCCGCTCCCGCGGCCCAGCCCGCCCAGATTCGCCCTCAGCGACAACGACAGCCACAGCCCGCGCAGCCCTCTTCGCCTCCCGCCGCTCCAACACCACGAAGTCCTCGGCCTCCGGGCCCGCGTCGTCGACGGCGACGGCCGAGGCGATCCTGGACCACCAGCGCGCGGAGCAGGACGCGCTCTCCGAGTCGATCCTCAAGATGGCCAGCGCGCTCAAGGCCAGCTCGCAGAAGTTCTCGAGCACACTCGAGCAGGACAAGGGCGTGGTGTCGCGCGCGGCGGACGGGATGGACAAGACGGAGAGGTCGATGGACGCCGCGAGCCGGCGGATGGGCACGCTGCGGAAGATGACGGAGGGGAAAGGATGGTGGGGGAGGATGATTTTGTATGCTTGGGTGTACGGGCTCATGGTCGCCTTGATCCTCTTGGTGTTTGTGATGCCCAAGCTGAGGTTTTGAGGCATTAGGTGCGGTAGGTGTGAAAAGGCCTAGCACTTGTTTTGCGTAGATTCAGAACGTTTTTGGCAACATGTCTACAGGGGCGTTGGGATAACAAAGGGGGCTCCATCTCTGAATCGGTTACGAGAGGGGCATGGCATAAGCGGCACTACCAAATGGAAAGATGATTCTTCTTCTTCTTCTTCTTCTTCTTTTTCTCTTCTGATTCAACGATTTTGCTCATTCTAACCCGTCATGTCTGCTGATATATGTTAGACTACCCCCATGCCCTGGACCTCCTTCACAAACCAATCCAAGCCACATGCATCGCAAAAGCCAGCACACCGAGCCCCCGAACGATGCCGCTCCGTCCATTGCCCACCGATGCCGACTGTTCCAGGGCCATCGCAGGCGAAGGCGAGGGATCAGGGATCCCGAACGTTGACGTCTTGATCGGTCTGCTCGTCGGAGACGCCGAGGGTGTGGCGGTCGTTGGGGTAGCGCAGGGTTTCGCAGACGCGATCTGGGGCCTGGACGTAGCCGAAGGCGAAGACGCCGACGATGTTGATGATGACGGTGGTAGCGGGTCCGTGATAAAGGTCGGCCACGTATTGGACGCGAGCGTCTGGATGGATTTCGTCTTGAAGTCGGCGCCGAAGCAGGCCAGGCCCGTTCTCTGGCTTTCGCCTGAGCCGCGGAGGAGGGTGCCGCAGACGGGGCTTTCTGTGTTGCTTGAAGAGGGGAGGTTGTGTTACTGTGTGGAGATGGGACTGCGTCGAAAGAGAAAAGGGGATGGTTTGTTGGACGAAGATGAAGGAGAGGGGGGTTGAAGTGGTGAAATGGGGCTAGTTGGACATACCAGCAGAGCGTCCTCTCCCCATTCTCCGTCTTGCCGCTGCAGACTGGTTCGGCGGGGCCTAGGCAGGTCGAGTAGAGGCTTCCGCAGAGCCACCTGCCCGTGTTGTGGCATGCGATTCTGGAGGTTCCTGTGCCGGCTGTGCAGGTGACCAATGCGAGTTCTGAGAACAGGTTGATAGGCTTTGCGTCAGTACTGGTTCCTTCTATTCATCTCCTAATATGAACCCATCCCATGCCACCTCCTCTCCTCTCCCAGGAGAGAAGGCAGAATCTGGGGGAGAAAAGCCCAAGCAGGTAATTTCAAGATCATGATGGAGGAAACTAACCTCCCCCTGTTCTAAAGAACCCGCACGTCTCCTTTCCCATGCCCTCTGAGATGACTTGTCTCGTGGCCCGGACTCCAGATCGTTGTTGGTCCAGCGGGCCTCTGTTTGTCAATCTGTTAAGCGGGGGAGTTGCGCTCTCTGTCGGCATGACGATGGCGAGGGCGATGGGGTCCGCTGTCGTTAGAGACAGAAGGGTGCCGGCGAGAGCGAGTAGAACAGAGTGGCCTCTCATATCGAAGAACGAAAGGGGAGCAAGCAATGGAGAGGCTAAGAGACGTACGTGCCTTCAGGAACGGGCGGGCCATTGCGAAGAGGAGATGCGCAGAAGGTCATTTTGACTTTGGTCATATAAGTCAGTAGGTTCTTGGCATCTATGTTAGGACCGACTTGGGGTGTTTTGAGGTTCAAAGATGGCTGAAACTGGAATATAAATGGTCGAAGTAGGAGCAAACATGTACGACAAAAGACACAAGCGAAGTGGGTTGCCCTTGCTTGTATTCAAATTGTGACCCAAAACGAAAGGGAATCGCGTCTCTTTGTTCACCTCATCGCTTCCTCTGCCCTTATTCCACGTAAACACTTGGTTGAGGGTCTCAAGGGCGAAATATATCTACTATGTTGCATGGTTCCGAGCCTCATGAATGGCTATCGAGTCCTTGAGCTACAGTCACGGGCTCTTGAAATAGCAATAATTAGAATCAGGCGAGTACACGAGGTGTGCTCTAGCCGTCGGAAGTCATCATACTACCAGTCTCAAAGAGCTTGCAATTAGTTCTTGACTCACTCAACATGGCTAGACCTTGCACATCTGGGAGATATCTATAAGAACTTTCTTCATGGGATGTTCATAGCATTACATGCGTACAGCTGAATCCGATATCAATACCGGTGAGATGCGATGTAACATTTGGTAGACAATCGTTATTAAGTTCTGAACAGTGGCATATCTGCTCGCAGGACGAACACTCATATCAAAAGAAAAAAAAAATGATAACTCATTTCCATCAGACCCCTTGGCCCGCCAAGGCCTTTTGCGTAGAACCAGATGCTAGAGAAACATTGAAGATCGCCACATCGTCGAGCAGTTCAACTCAGCCCAACTCAGCCGGCTTCATCGCGCTTCCTATCGAATCGTTCGCCGGCGCCTGAAAAACATCCCGATGCTGAGCAGACGAGGACGCGGGCGACGTGGGTGACATGGGCTGATAGCTCCACTGCTCTCCCTCTTTCTGGTTTATCGGAGACACACACGGCTGGTCGCCGGCGAGCTCGTGGCTGGGAGACGGCGAGACGTGACCACCGCCTCTCGACTCTCCCCGGACCGACGAAGCTCTTCTTCTTCTCACAACGAGCCATGTGGCGACGCAGCCGGCGATGGCGAGGATGGTCACGCTGCCGAGGACACCGCCGACAATGGCACCCGTCTGATTACCGCTGGATGGAGCAGCGCCGCCGCCACCGCCGTTGGAAGGTTCCGGCGTCGGTGCGCTTGTCGAGGAGGCTGTCGAAAGCGTCGGGCTTGATGGCGCGGAGGGTGTTGGCGTGTCGTCTGAGACTGTCGAGGAGGAGCCTGGCACGGACGTGGTTCGCGTATCTGCTGAAGAAGAAGAAGACGTGGTGGTAGCAGGAGCTGGAGGAAGCAAATTGGTCGATGCGGTATACAGGTAGACGAGGGGATCCCATGGCAAGCCTTTCTCGCGACATCCCCAGAGTGTTTTGTCTTGGGTGCCCTCTTTCCGGCGGAACTCCTGGCACTCCCCGTTGAAGCTGTTCGTTGACGTACTATGGATTTTCCAGACACCGTCAGTGTCGTCTTCCCCCGCCAGAGAAGAAGGGGTGAGGCAACATTTCAAGTTTCCTCGGGGAACGCGGGGACGTACCAGCACATTGTATCCCTTCCGCGAGTCTGAGATGGAAATGGACTGCACATGGAGTGACCGTGAGGCAAACAAGCGGTTGCTAGGGCCGCTCCACAGGCTAAATAATCATTTTGAATGGTGCAGCGGGTGTCTTCATCGCAAGTGCGTGATCGTATCACTGAGGCAGCCGAGAGAGATGTTCATCAGCATACCGCACATACCGGGATCCTCGAGTGGTGATTTTGTCTACCGGCTTCTAGATTGGTGTTTTGACGTGGAGATCAAAGAATAGAAAATACTAACCCAGACCTGTCTCTTTAGAGAGTGTGAATAAGCCGCAGGTGTTTAGGCCCATGGTCACGGCCGTGGTAGGGGTTCTCTGCTCAGATCTCTTTGCGATGGTTTTTGAATCTATGAATACCGGCGTCAGCTGCGGCCGTGGCCATCGGTTTGCCCTTGGTAATGCGGGAATGCTGTCGTTGACTCCTAGCTGTGTCGACAGCTCTAGTAGGTGAGGACGCCAGAATCCAAAGGTTTCCGCCGTCGGTATGCTGCCCGCAACGACGAGGAGCAGAACCGAGAGGGTCTGCATCGTCGGAAGTCTAACCAACAAAGAATTTTAACCGAGTTAACGAGAAGGTGGTTTTGTTGAAGTCGACTTGATGATGTGGCAAGTGGGAAGAAATGAAGATGTGACGAGAAAGATGGGAAGTCGAGGCGGAGACTGGCGAAAAGGGGTTGCCCTTGGTTTTATTCGCAGCTTTGGCCATGCGTCTTTGTTCCTCTCCCAGAGAGAACAGCGACCATGTAAGGCGGAACAGTTTGATGGAAGGGCTGTTTGTGGCATGTTCGATCGAGAGTTTGATCCGAGCCGTGCTAATTTCTCTTCTCTAAGAGGGAGGGTAGCACAAACACCTTCTCGTGGTGTTTGCCTTTATGTTTCTTCCTCATCTGCTGGAGCGCAAACATCCTCTCGACCAGTCACTCGGTCCTCACTTGATTTTGACACTATAAGGTCCGTTTGGTGCTGTGCGTTTTGAAAAGTTTGTGAAACCAGATCTTGAATCGCCTCCGCCTCCCCCTTCCCCCTTGCTAGTGAGAAATTTGATCGATCCCTTCCACTTACTTGAACTTTGGAGGTGTTGCAAGCCGCCGAGTCTCTAAGTAGTGTAGAATTTATACGTGAAGGCGACCGCATCTTGCATTTCTTGGCGAAGCGAGGGAATAAGTCTAACGCTGTATCACGTCCCGCGCCACATCATTCATCATTGTTGTTCCTCACAGCCATCCATTTTGTCAACACTCAGTAACTGACTGTGTCCGAACTCTCGTGGGAGTAGACCAGGGCACTACCTCTTGCTACTCTCATGATATTGACCATGGTGATTTCAGGTGTCCTGTCTCATCCTGTGTCCCACCCTTTGACCCGATTTCCTTAATAACTCCCAGAATACCGCTTCCTCATGAAAACCCATAATTCCGAGAGATGAAAAGATCTATTGAATTTGAATTGAAGGAAGGAAGATCCACGGAGCTACTCGCAGAGATCCCAAGAAGACTCCTCAACTACAGGCTCAGACTTGGTTCGGTCGACAGAACTGGGATTCTTGGTGACGACAATCTGGTAAGTGTTGGCGCTGCCTTGACCGAAGATGATGACCAGGTAAGCCAGGAAGAACTCGAATGTCTAAAAAGGTAGACTGGATGTCAGCATGTCATCCACCTTGAGACAAAAACATAGAGGACGGAGAGAAAGAGAGCTGTGCAAGGAAACTCACCCGGTAGATCTTGGGGCCATACATGGCCATCAGAGCCTCTCGATTTCACACAAAGTTACCGTACCACTTCCGAACCGTCTCAGAGTAGTGGCGACCAACGTTCTCCACACTATTAGCTCTGAAGCCGGCGGTCTCGAGCTGGTTGATCAAGGATGCGAGCGAGGCATAAGGGACGGCGTCCGGGCAGACGTACCTGGCCATCAGGAGTCTCCATACGAGATCCTCGTACTGCCAGGACTCATTACCGCCCGCGACCTCGAGGAAGAAAATGCCGCCGTCGGCGAGCAGGCCGTGACTGTGCTTGAAAAAGTCTGAGTACTCGCCGGGGCCGTTGTGCAGAGCCATGAAGTTGTCGGGGCCTTTGTGCTCGGCTAGATGCGTGCAGACGATTTTCTTGTAGCCGCCTTTGACGGGAGCGATGTTGGTGTACTCGGCGACGTGGTTGAGACCAGTGAATGGGACGTGAGGGAAGATACGACGGGCGTAGTTGGCGAACGCGTCCCACCCGTAGCCGATGCTGAGGACTCTGTCGTACGGATTGAGGTGGATCTTTTCTCAGATGACACCGAGCTTATTGTTCTCGAGTTCCTCGAGGAACTCTTGCTTGTTGGTGTCGCGGACGAGACCTGAAGTGTACATCATCCGGGGCCCCAGAAAGCCGCGGAGTAAGCCTAGATCGAGTCTCTCGTGGGCTGGGTGGATGTCTCCGTCATCTGAATACATAAGGATTAGACGTTTACAATTTGACGAGGGCAGTGTGAGAGTAAAACGTACTATGAAAGCAGAGATTCTCAACAACCTTTGGGATGAGCTTGAAGAGGACGAAGTAGATGAGACCGAAGGTCAGGCGGAAAGAAGCCCAGTCATGTCTCTTCTCGAGGATAGTCAGGGTGTCTCCGTTCATCTTAACGTCTCCATCGAGGTGCATCTGGCAGAAGGTAGCCATCGGGATCCTTCTCTTGCCGCGGTACTTGACATTTGCCGGATGCTTGAAGATCATGTAGCATTCGATAGAACGACCAGGGAGGACGGTCTTGCTGGTGCGAGGGCTGATGGCGGAGGCAATGAGCCGGATTCCAGCGGTGACGGGGACTGCTATAAAAGCGGCCAGAATGAGGTCGATGATGATTCCTCCTCTGGTGCCGAAGGAGAGGTAGAGCACCTGGACTACGATGACGTACCCCAGGGCCAAGCTTTGACCGAGGGAAGGCATCTTGGCTGTGGTGCGTTGGATGGGAAGCAGGAAGTTCGAGAAGTAAGAGAAGCGAGAAGCTATTTTAACAGATACCTCTCATCATTGCTTAGTCGCTCGCACGTATTCGTAGCATTGTATAAGGCCATAAGTGGATCGTGACTGGTACTAGAGCGGAGATTGGGAATTCTTAACATCGAATAATGTAGAACCAAAAGACAGCCCTTGTCCAGTCCTCAACCTTGACAAGGGAGGCTTTTCAGGATTCACTGTGGCAAGGATCTACCTGACATCGACGATACCCGGCTTTCAAGTGAACTCAAACGATACGCTCGCCTTCTTAAATATGCTGGCAACGGTCAATGTTGCCCAACGTGGCACGTGTTTTCCACACGATGCGAGACCGTCACCAAAGAGGAAGCCGAAATGAACATGATCCTCTAGAATCAAGAAATAGAGTTCCTCAAGTGATCTCGACTGAGAGACCTAGTTCCATGGGGCCTCATCTCGATCTCAAGTTATAAAGCACCTCGTAGGTTCTCAAACGTAATTGAAAGTCGGCTTTGGATAGATATTCCGTCGAAACGACAAACCTCCTTTGCGGGCTTTCAAGCATACCATGCAACGCCAATCTGTATAAGGATGAAGGGCATTAGTTTGCCAGACTGTAAGCAAGAAGAAAAGCCAGCCGACTTGGTTAACAGAATGATGTGAAAGCATATGGCTTTGGAAGATTAGAAGAGTATCTAGCTCGGCGTAGTTTGTCCATGCAAGACACCACCTTGGGTTCCTCCTTTTCTCTGACTCTCTTATACACACTTCACAATCCATCCTTCCCGGAACTAAGTGCAGTAGCTTTCAAGAGTGCCAAAAGCAGCATAATCATACAATAAAAGTCTCTTTATTGCAGTTTGAAAAGGAAAATGGCTATGAGTCACCCAATTCCTTCTTCCACCGAAAATTTGTTTGGATCGGCTCTCCAGGCAAACTTTGGTTGAGAAAGTACGTGTTGGGGGAAGTTGGATGGATGTTGGAGGATTAAAGATGGTGTGGAGATGCAACCGCATGCGGGGAGCCGACAGAGGGGGAGCACGGACACTGCAAGGGAGCTTACCCCAACTTTGGGGGCTATTCATTCATTTAGCGACTCCAAAAGGTACAAAGAGGCAGTCTTGAGGAGTTGGGAATAGCTTCATTTGATATCCTGAACAACAAAAATCCCAAAAAGTTCTAGCCACAGTAGGCCGATCATCTCTCTATAGACCATCAATCAAAATAGCGCAATCCGCAAATCTGCACTAGACCTTGTTCCACCAAACCATTTTACCCTATAACTCAGGAGGTATATATATCCAAGAACCACATGCTTACACAGCTTCAACCCTGCAGATACAAACGTCCCTCCCAGGGCCTCAAGACCGTCTTGCCGCTCTCGGAAGCAACTCTTTCCTTGACATCGTCGTAGTTTCCGACCCGGATCTTGGCGCCCTCGCCGGGGACCTCGACCGCCTGCTCCTCACCCGTGAAGTTCAACACCACGACGGCGCTCCGGCCCCCGCGCGACTTCTTATACACAAACGTCTCCTTGTTCTCCACGTCAAACAGCTCAAACGCGCCGTGCGTCAGAAGCTCGCCCTCCTCCTTGCGCAACTTCAGCATCTCGCGCCAAAAGTTCAGCACCGAGCCCGGTTCCTTTTCCTGCTTGGCGACGTTGATGGACCGGTACTCGTCGTGGACGCGCATCCACGCGCCGTTCTTGTTGTCCGTGAAGCCGGCGTACGGCTTGTCGTCCCACTGCATCGGGATGCGCGCGTTGTCGCGGCCGAGCAGGTTGATACCGTCCATGACGTATTTCAGCATGTCACTGCCCTCGCCAAATTCCTTCTTGATGTCGTCATAGTAGTTGAGCGCCTCAATGTCCTTGTAGTCCTCAATGCCCCAGCTGCGCGAGACGTTGGTCATGCCGATCTCCTGGCCCTGGTAGACGAAGAGTGTGCCCGTCTGCGAGCACATCATGAGCGCCAGCATCTTGGCCGACGTCTCGCGCCACTCGGGCGAGTCGCTGCCCCAGCGCGAGACGGACCTGCCCTGGTCGTGGTTCTCGCAAAAGGCCGTCGTCCAGCCGTCGGTACCCTCGATGAACTGCTGCCACTTCGCCACGATGCGCTTCAGCTCGGGCAAGGTCCACTTCTGGGCCTGGTACTTGTATCCGACACCCTGGCCGAGGTCGACAATGTCGAACTGGAAGACCATGTCGAGCTGGCGGTCGGCGGCGCTGATGAACTTGAGGACGTGTTTCGGGTCCGGGGTGTGGGGGAGCTCGCCGACGGTGACGGTGTCGTAGTGGTTGAGAACTTTTGCGTTCATCTCGCGCAGGAACTCGTGTATCCGCGGGCCGTTGCAGTAAATCATGTAGGCGGGCTGCTCGTAGGCGTTCTTGTTCATGATGGGGGCGTCGCGGAAGTCGACGCCCTTGCTGTACATGTTGACCGTGTCGATGCGGAAGCCGTCGACGCCCTTGTCGAGCCAGAAGCGCATGGCGTTCTCGTAGATGGCCTCGCGCGTCTCCTCGTTCTCCCAGTTGAGATCGGGCTGCTCCTTGGCGAAGAGGTGCAGGTAATACTCGCCCGTGGGCTCGTCCCACTCCCATGTGCTACCGCTGAAGTGGCTTCGCCAGTTGGTGGGAGGCAGACGGGTGCCGTCCTCGGCGTAACGAGGAGGCTTCCAGATGTACCAGTTCCGCTTGGGGTTCGTTTTTGAGGATCTCGACTCCTGAAACCACTTGTGCTGGTCCGAGGTGTGGTTGACGACGAGGTCAAGGATGAGCTTCATACCGCGCTTGTGGCATTCCTCAATGAGGACCTCCATGTCGCGGACGGTGCCGTAGGGGCGGTGGACGTCCTGGTAATCGGAAATATCGTAGCCCATATCGACCTGAGGGCTGGCGTACATGGGCGAGACCCATACGATGTCAGTGCCCAGGTCCTTGAGGTAATCAACCTTGTCAATCATGCCCTGGACGTCGCCGAGGCCATCTCCGTTGCCGTCCTTGAAGCTGGCGGGGTAGATCTGGTAGATGACAGCATCCTTCCACCAGGCTCTGCTGGCGTTGTTCAGAGTGATCGAACCCATACCGAAAACCAGTCTGACAGGGCTGTTGAAAGTCAGTCTACCTAGAGAGGTTGCAATTGGGTATGAAAGAAGGAGAGAAGGGGGGGAAGAAGAAAGAAGGAAGTGGGACAGTAGATATGCTCAGTACAGAGTAGAGGAGCGCAGGGCAGACAGAGCAACACACCAGAACTAGCTTGCAAGCTTCAAAAAAGGATTGCGCGCCTGGAAGCTCCTCGCTCTGACTTATATACATGGCTACATCCTTTCAACCCGGGCCACAGTCGACCTAAGCCCGGGGGCGCAACTGTCTTTCCCCGCCCCCTCTCTCGCTCTCTCTTTGGTCTCGCTCTGTCTCTCAAGTTGGATCCAAGTCAGACAAAACAAGGTGGTCGAAAGACACTGGCAATAACCGAGGCGGGACACGAAACGTCGTGCGTGTGTGGGCCACGGTGCGGAAGATCGTCCCTCTCGATGACAGGCCGGTGCATGCAAGCGCCGCATGCGGGTGGTGGCCCTTGGTCCTCCTTGGAGTCAGTCCCGAGTTTACTTGCTGCCCGCGCGGGGTGGACGGCCACCTAATCGTGCTAATTAACTGCGTTTACTAAGGTGCGCGTTCGACGGCTCAATGGTGTGTGGGTGGTGGTCCGCGGAGAGTAATGGTGGTGGTGGTGCGCGCTGGGCGGACCAATGACTTGGCCTGAAAGGAGCTCAATTCTCGCTGTAAAGTCTGGGAGAAATATCATTGGCTCCCCCCGCGCCTTGCGGATTGTTCTTGGGACCATGGTCCATGTGTGTGCCCCGCGGCGAAGTATCCGTTAGTTCTTGGGGTTTTCGAGGTGTGGTATGGTGTGGTGTGGTGCTGCGTGTGCCGTGTGTATGCGTGTGTGTGTGTCTGCAAATAATACAGGCGAAGAGAAAGAGCGAACTCCACGCCCCATCCCAGGGGCGCGGGTTGGGTTAGCGGGTAAGATAGGCGGACGGGAAAACTCTCGCTAAAATTGTAGATCGGGGCGCTGCCGACCCCTTCTTTATTTGGAGAGCTATTGGAGTATTGGAGAGTCTTGGACCTTCTTTTTTGTGATGGATGTTCATGTGCCATGTGCCTCTTGTGAGTTTTCTGTCCGACTAAGCTTACCATCCGGTTTACAAACCTATTACAACTTATCCGTCCAACGAAAGCCAACCATCCAACCCAACCCAGACAAGCTAGAGCTACCTTACCTTCAAGGTACGTAAAACTCGCGCACACTTACACAATGAGACGATCCCCAGGATGGCCACACAGCTTGGGCGAACTTTGAGCAGAGAATGGGTGCTTAACATTGCCACTCTCATCCAAGTGGTGTCATTTACTTCCTTCTCAGTACCTACCTTGCTCGATAACCCGTGGTCGCTGCTGTGCCGTTCTCCCAGAATGCCAAGCCTCCAGATGGACAATGTCTGGAAATGCAAGGAGGGGCTATGAGTTCCAACTTCCCGCGCAAAACAAGAGAGAGTAAGGAGGACCACGTTGTTCCTTCAACCATGACTCCTCTTCACACACGAGGACGCACACGACCTCTCTCTATTCGCGGATGCGTTGTCCGCTTTTTGCCTATCACCTCCCACACCTCCGTCTGATCTACCGTCACGGGAGATTCTCCGACGACAGCTCCGACGACATGCGTCAAACCACACTTGCTAATAATTCTTCCCTTCTGGCCTATCCTCTTCTTCCTTTTTCTTGGTACGACTCGGTCTTTCTGCCTCACATTGCCTTGCCTTAGTCGCAAACAAGTCCGAACCCTATCTCTCCTCGCCCCGAAGTTCAACCGCTTCAGCCGAACCTCCTCCTCCTCCTCTTCTTCTTCTTCTTCACCAGCTTTATCCGACCGGCTTGTTGAGATGGCTGTTCCGGTGGGAGGGTATTGTCTTATACTCGTTCGGGAAATATCTTCCATCCGCCCCAAGATAGATAAATCAGTATACGGCGTGGCAGTGTAACACTAACCAACCTCCTTAAAAGCTTGTTGCTACTTATCAACGACGCCAGACGGGAATATGAACCTTCGCCCTAAACTTTGCCCAACTTTATATATCTACGAGACGTGGTTCCTTGTATACAGACCGCAGCCCCGGATAAGCCGCCCAAGGGCCCTAAGGCGGCAGGACGGCAGTGCCGCGTGCGTTCCTTGCGGCTCCGCACCTTATCTTGCCGTTAGACCCCTTTTTGTTTCTCCGACTTCGACCTTCCCTCGCAACCTAAAGTAATACCTCACAAGGCAAGTTTTACGTGAAGGTAACCCAACCACCCGGGCAGCTCAGGCGTAGTTTCTCACAGCTTGCTGGGAATTTCTGGGATTAAGTTCAAGTTCATCTCCTCCGATCCACCCACGCGGGGTACCCTACCCTACTTACCTTAGCTTCGTACGGATACACGCGTGAATGCATTGTAGGGCCGATGATCTAGTCGGATACGCAGGCACCCTATCGAAACCCCTGGTCGACGTCCGGATATGCTCAGGCAGATTAAATAGATAGCTGCACACTCCAGGTTCGGCCGACTGTTCGCCGAAGTGGGCAAAATGGTAATCTTTAGAGTTCCGGATAAGTTTCAAGTCATGTGCCATTTTTTGTGTAATTCCCTATCCTATCATACTTAATACTACAAACCGCCAGAATAGACGCAAGACGCTTTTTGGAGATCCCCGGTTCCCAGGTCGAATGAATACTCTTGGAATACTCTACTGTCGCCTCAAAATGAATGGGCAATCCCTCCGGGCAACTCCGAGCTTTCTCTACTCCTCGTCGTCATCATCAGCATCTGCCATGCTGGTGTCTGCAGCGGGTTGTGTCTTGTCAGCCTCATCATCAGAGTCTGCGCCCGCTCGATTCTTCTTTGGGGCTTCATCCTCGTCCTCGTCCTCGTCGCTCTCAATGACTCTGCCCCGCCTGGACCGTGAGCTTTGCTGCCGCCTACTGATACCGCCATCCTCGTCGTCCTCCTCATCGGCATCTCTGTTGTTGTCAACCTCCATCTTGTCATCGTCATCGCCGCCCTTTTCTTCAGCGTCAGAAAGAGGAGAGCTGGCCTTTTCGAGTGCTCTCTCTGCACGGTCCAAGGGATCCTCGTCCTCATCCTCGTCATCGCTGTCGACAATAATCTCCGCAGACTTATACTTGCTGTTCACCGTAGACTCCTTCTTTGTAAGACGGCGCTTCTTCTTTGTTGGGCGTTCCTCGCCAGAGTCTTCGCCGTCCGTCTCGGTGGCCTTCTTCTTGCGTGATCCTCTCTTGGGACGGCTTTCGCCATCGCCCCTTGGTGCCGCCTTCTTCTTCCTCTTGACCTTGTCGCCAGTCTCGCTGTCGGTTGTCATTTCGGCCTCCTGTCGGGCCTTTTCCTCCTCGGCACGACGCTCTGCAATCTCTCTGTCCCTTGCCGCGATTTCTTCTCTCTCCCTTCTAATCTTCTCCTGTCTCTCGCGTTGCTTGTCGAGAGCCTGTTGGCGTTCCTCCTCTCGTTTCCGGAGCTCGGCCTGACGCTGCTCGAGAGCGGCTTGCAACTTCTCCTTGTTCTTCTCCTCGTACTCCTTTTGGCTAGCGATGGCTCTCTCCAGCTGCTTGCGTTGAGTGTTGCGAGCCATGTTCGCACGCTGCTCGACGTCGTGTTTGGGGTAAGGAGTCTGTGGATGGTTTGCAATCTCGTCGAGAGCAGAGATTGCGGATTCAAGCCCAGTTGCAGCCTCTTGAAGTTGCACCAATGTCCGCTGGTTCTCGTTGAGGGCATAAACGGTAGTTGCCATTTGGATCTGAACGAAGGCTACATTGAACTTGTAGTGAACCTGTTCCGGTGCTGCCTCAAGTGCCTACAAATCATGTTAGAAGCTGTAGATAAGATTGCCTGGAGACGGTTGTTTACCTTTTGTGCGTACTTGAGCGCCTCGTGGTACGCGTCCAGGAGCTTCTCGGATCGGCCCTTGTTGAGCCAAGTACGACCCAGACAGGCGAGAATAACGGGATCGTTACCCTTGCCCTCTTTCGACAAAGCAACCTCGTAATTCTCAATGGCCTTGGAGTATTGCCTGAGCTCGGCATAGATGTGGCCCAGGTTGACGTAGACATGTGCATCCTTGATAGTGTCCCGAATCTTGACGAAAATACCCAAGGCCGTCTTGTAATCCTTCTTGTCCTCGACCAACGCAATGGCAATACCCTGTGCTGCGTACGCATTCTTGGGATCTAGAGAAAGGGCCTTCTCGAAAAACTCGACCGCTTTGCTGTATGTGGCGCTCCTCTTGGCCTTGTCACTGTCGCTTTCACGTCGCATCTCTCGAGCTTGGATCAGGTACAAGTTGCCCATGCCAACCAAGGCATAGCGATCATGCTTGTCGTAGTTCTGTAGTGTGTGTTTGTAATGACGGAATTCGTGGTCCTCGTTGATGTTGTGTGGGCGCTTTCTAGAGTGTACCTTGCCCATGTACCAGCCGTACAAGGCTCGAACCTCGAGGTCCTGAGGGTTTTCTTGGTACAGCTTGGCAACGGCGTCAGGTCCCTCCTTGTTGGGGTTCCTACGGAGCTTGATATACGCAAGTCTGGTCCTGGCGTCGGTATAATCGTCGTGGCGTTTCAGCAAACCTTCGTATACTTCGGTGGCTTTGTCGTAAATACTTTGTGACTCGTAACTTCGACCAAGGTTGAAGCTAATCGTGGTGACCAAAGCATCCGTGTCGATCTCTTGGTCCTTTTCGCCAATCTTCATGCAAGCACCCAGAGCCGCCTCAAACATCTCGCTGGCCTGTTCGTGCTTCTCAGACTGCGAGTAAAAGCAACCGATGTTGTTGAGAAGCTGCGGGGGAAGGAACTTGCGAAGAGCTGCGCGGTTCTCGGCCTCATCTTCGATTCCAGTGGGACGTTCTTCCTCTGGAATTTGGTCGAGTTCTAGCGCCTCAACTTGAAGAAGACACTGCTGAGCTCTCTCGGGATACTCATGCTCGTACAGACGGGCAAGATTTAACAAGACCGCAGCGTCTGGAGACATCCCCTTCTTGCTGTCCTTCCAAGCACCTCGCACACCCTCTAGAAGTGAAATCGCCTTCTTCATCTCGGCCGACTTATCCTCCTTGCCATCCGCGTCTTCGTTCGCGAAGACTTCTTCCGCGTACAAAGTGCCCAGCAAGATCATAGCTTCGTGGTTCTTGGACTGCTGAATCATCTTCTCCAACCGCAGCTTCGCCTCACCGAGATCGCCTCGGAGCACTGCTAGCTGGGCAGCACCGAACTTCGCGGGCATGTAGCCACGCTCGGCACCGCCACGCGCATCGTCAGCTCGGCGGTAGAAGTCACTGGCGCGTTCTGGGTCGCCAGTGTAATGCTCCTTTCTTGCCAAGAGATACCAGCCGTCACTTGCGATCGCATTAACGTCGGTGTACTGAATGGCCTTGTGTGCGAGCGAGTCTACAGTGCCGAGCTGTTTGCGCGACAGAAAGTAGCCGGCAAAGGTAGCGCATGTCAGCGGCATGTTCTTGTCGAGCTTGAAAGACTTCTGGGTGTACTCGGTCATTGCTTTCTTGTATAGGTGCAGGAACTCGGGACTGTTCGTAGGGATGCGGCTGCTGGCGTCAAGATGGTAGAGACCGAGAAGAATGTTTCCAACCTTGTGCTCGGGGTTGATCTCGATGCATCGCTCCCAAGCAAGTTTAGCATCGTCCTTGAAGCCCAACTGCCAGAAACAGCAGCCAATGCCTATCCTCGGATCGGGGTCGACGAAGTTAGGCATCTTCTGCAGAACCTCTTGGTAGCTTGCCAGGGACTCCGGGTACTTTCCGAGTGAAAAGAAGGTTCGCGCCTTGCCCATCACAGCGAGCATATTCTTCCCTTGCGATACTCGGATGGCGTCTTCGAAAGCCTTGAGTGCTGATCGCAACAAGTCCGCCTTCTCAGAGTCCACCTGCCCGTGACCTGTCGCCTTAGGGGTCTGCAGAGACGCTCTAAGCAGCTGCAGAACTCCACGAGCCAGGAACAGAGGAGGGTACGCCGGGTTGATGCGCGACGCATCGTTTAGCGTAGAGGTCGCCAGTTGCAGGTAATATTCTTTCGTCTTGGCTTCGGAAGCCAGCTCGCCATCGGGCGGCACTCTCGGCGCTTCGCGACTCTTCCACAGATACATCCAGCAGAGGCATCCAATCATGCTAAGCTTTTCTCTGGGGTTGTTGTCGCGCATCGCGTTTCCACCTCGGACCAGCATCTCGATAGCATGGTCAATCTTCTTCTGCTTGGCGTAGGCCAATGCAACGGTCATCCAGTAGGTTCGAGCGGCGCGTTCGTTTTCGAAAAGGGTGCAAAGTTCGGTAGGATCATCGAAAAGCTCGAGAAGATCGATTTCGACGGCTTCGTCTTCGGCTTCGCCTTGAACCGGGACGTCGATGGCGGCTGGGATGTCAGAGAACCGCTTACTGACTGGCGCGCTGGCTGCGCCATTGGTGCCATTCATCGCGCCGTTCCTGAGGACTGACATTTTGGCGGATGGGAGGCTATGACATGCCTCGGATAAGTTTGGTGATGAAGTGGATGAAAAGTGAGGCAATCCAGAAATTCGGGGGAAGCTGGGATGAGGCTGAGAAAGATCAATCCGTCGCGTAGCACTTGCCTGCCACGCCTGCTCAGTCGGCCTTGCATATGGGTCCATAAGAGACGCTAAGGGGGTACTCTTGCAGCGCAGCTGTTGACCAACGTTGCTCAAGTTTTGATTGGTCAATCTGCCATGAGATGTCCGTGGTACAGGTGTCGCAGGCCAACTAAGAGCCCTGTGATATGTACTGGATACTTTAATGCTCACTTACACATTCTCATGTCTTCAACTTGCTACAAGATGAGTTATCCTACAAAATAGCCAAGCTTTCCAAGTCAAGATGATTTATTGCAATTATATACGTGAACTTCTCGGATGGTTCTGTCGATATTCGTTCTATGACACGGCCATTGTGCAAGCGAATAAGAATCATATATCGACTGGGAAAGAGGTGAGAGTTCTGGCTCATCACTATGGGCAGAAAAGAAGAGGAAAACTTCTGGTCCTATAACAAATCTTTCGCTAGAAGAACGAGCTTAAACTGCCGATACTTTTAGAATAAAGATTGAAATAGGGCTTTGGACAGTTCAATAAGCCAGCGGGGGAAGGAGCAACTAAGGTTGCCCTGGTTGACCAACAGAGGCAGGCGCGCCTTCACTGTCAACTTCCCAGCCTATCACATACAAACTTGGTTCGTTCACACCATCGTTCACTTAGGATTTTACTTTCTCGAAAAGTGAGATCGATTTATCTTCGTCTTTTCTTCTCTATCATTTCAGCTGAAAGAGGTATCAAGCCAGCATTCGACCACAATTGCGACCCTTCAAACAGCTTCTATCCTCTTTACGGCTCACCATGCCGGCCATTCCCCAACCCAAAGCTGGGAGAGACAGGGATGGCGTTTTGGAGGATTCTGTTCACGGTTGGGTCATCAAATTCCTGACAGACCGACAGGTTGAGGAACCAAGCGGTCCATTGCCCCCAGTATCTCCAGTGCCGCCAGGATCTCAAGTTCAGTGTTCTGGATGGGGATGCCTCAGTGAAGCACAGCAGGCTGGGGTTCTTGTCACCATTGTTGTGGTATTCCTGTCTCTCTTTCTTGGTCTGATTTTCTTTCTACGATCGAAAAAGAAGCAGGACAATTGGGTTGATGGTGACCTCATCCTTGTCCGGACCAGAAGACGACCGAGACCCAGAAGCCGAGCGGCCTCTATCCAGTCACAGCACTCGCGCTTCTTCTTCAGACATGAGGGACTGACAGGCACGCAACAGCCTCCTCAAGTATTGGTCGCTCATCCGACAATTCTTCATATTTCTCCACCTCCTCCTCTGCCAGTCCCGGTTCCCCTTCCCATGCCAATGCCGATGCCATTCCGACCACCTCAACCGATCTACCCCTATCCGATGGCTTATCAGGCGAACCAGGCAAATCAGTACTATCCGATGAGGGCGCAAGCATTTGGAAACTCTCAAGAGCCCTCTGCAGTCCCGGCGTTCCCGATCAATGCCCAGTACCAACAGCAACCGCAGCCTTATCCTCTAGCCCAGCAACAGCCTCATTATCCATGGAAACAGGGGCCTGGCCTTCAGCAAAGTGAGCAGCGCTCTCAACAGCCCCCGCGAAGAAGGCTATCACTTGCCCGAAGGCTCTTCAGTCTGTTCAACAACCCAGTCGGTACAGCGTCAACCATTGCCAGCTCTGACTCGGACTCAACTCGAGCTCCATCCATACGCAGCAGTCACCATTCAAGGACCTCAGCGGCATCTGTTGCTACGCCGCCTTCTCCTGAAATGCGGATCAAGAGGACTGCAGCGCATGAAGCAGACGCGATGAGACCGCTTGAAGTGTCTCCCGCGGTTGCCACTGTTCAGAGTGACGACTACGTCACTCCTACAACTATACAGGATGCTTTGTCAGTCCCAGCCAACTCGGGTAGCGAAGTTCAATGTGAACCGCGGGGGAAGGCCGCCACCACCGAGTCTCCGGTCAAGAAACAAGTTCAGGCTGAGCGTGATAATACAAAGACATGTCCGACTTCCATACCGATCTGCGAAGACACCGAAACTGCTGGAACTTATCCTAGTCGCCCTGTCGCCAAGCCCCTTAAGAGGTATGATCTCTCAACTACAGTCATTAATGGAGAGCTGACGAGACACAGTGCCCTAAAGAATGGAAATAAATCAGCTGCAGGAGCCAGATTATGCAATACGAAGAACGATCAGAAGCCCTCGGCCAAAGAAGATAGGTAAGATACATCTCAGCCTGAGCTCTCGATATCTACTGACCTGGCCAGCGATCATGTGGACTTCGCGTCTAGTCGCACCGTCACTTCGCCAATGGCCGCGGAAGCCAGCTCGAGCAAGGGCAAAGAGTAAAGCACTTCTTCATCTTTGATTAGAACCGTGAGCTGATACGATTGATAGAAAGCGGCAGCAGGGGAAATCCGTTGATAAACGTAGCCCCAAGGAGAACGCAGTCCGCGAAGTTAGTCGAGATTATCCAGACGTATTAGGTACAGCCGTACATTCTGCCGAGGCGTTGAAGAAGCCAGTACCGGATCCTCGAAGCAGCCCGGTCAAAACAACAGAGAAGAAACATGACCAGAGCTCGAGTCCCAACCAGCACTTACGGAGATTATCGAGTAGAATTGAAGAGCTTCGGTGAGCCACATGAAATGAATCGCTAAAGGATTGACAAGTGGATGCTGACTGATATTGAGATTTGACGTGTCTTGTTCTGATGTCACGGAGACCAGTGACTCGCTGAGCGACGACTCGCCGCCTCCGTCTCCTCCGAGACCAATCCACCAGGGCGGCGGTAAGTATGCTCCCGAGCAGCTGCGAAGGAAGCCATCAAGAAGAGCGTACTAGGTTACGGTGAAAGACTCATGACTGTGTTTTTGACACGAACGGGCGGCGAAAAGGAACGGTTGATGCACGAAAATGGGTTTCCCTGGAACGACTATGGAACAAAGTTCGGACCTTACGAAGTATCGTGCACTTCAGACAGCGACCTGGTTTCTGGCTAAGGGCTGGCGGTTTTGGTCCCGACAAGATAGGTGGAATAGCATGTGTACCTGGCCACTTGCCTCACCAAAGCTTGTTTAGAACCGATTTAGATAGGTATTGGGGTTAGGAATAAGGGTTCAGATGTGCTGCAAGGATGTAGAGCAATGCAGACAGACGGCTCGTCCATGCCCAATGGAATTCAGAGATTTGTGCAGCTGTGGTTCATAAGATATGCCGAGATGTGCATGAGTTGGAAAGCACAGAGAAGCCCAGCGGGATGTTTACTGCGGTAAAGCAGGGGTAACTTGGTAAGACAGGTATCTGTGTCACTTTGGCCCGTGCGCGATGAAGGTGAGATACCTTGTCCGGGTGCGTATGACAAAAGCAGCAAGCAGCAGAAGCAGGGCCCCCAGGGGAGGTGGCTTCGTCATTGCCTGCTACTCCGGCCGGAAAGGCACTTGCTACACCCTAGAGCTCACCTTAGTCCAACCTCGCGCAGCCCCGATCACCTCTCCCCACGCTGCCGCCCGACAAGTCTGCTTGTCCGTATCATGACTCTCTTTCAACCGACCTTTATTCCGTCAGCCTGAAGCCTTTCACTTTTTTCTGGGACAGCTTTCAACATTAACCGGACGTTGCGATCATCAACCGCATGCTTGTCGCATGCCGACAGACAAGTGCCTTCCATCATTCCCACCCCTCTTCCCCCCCGCAGCTCCCGGCTCAGCTGCGCATCCCCGATTGCGCATCCCGTTTGAGACTGCAAACCCTTCTGGACGATTGAATATCGACCTATAGCTTTGTTTGCTATTCCTTCCAATCCGACACCGAAACGATGTGGAACGATGAGGATAATAATCCCTATGCCGAGGGCTTTGACCGGAGAGACAGCCTGACTTCCTCTTCTGCCAACCCAGCCTCTCCTACTACCCGTGAGTGTATGTCGCGATTCTACCCCAGCTCAATCCTCGTCGTTTTGAAGATTTCAGAAATGATGGAAACCATAGATCTGGATGATTCTTCAGACAGTACTGATGCCGACTGGGAGACTCTAGACCAGCGATTCGACATCCCTCAGACCCCGTCGACCACAAGCGATGAGGCTCCTCAGAATCGCTCCCATACCCTCCCAGACAGCGAAGCTGAGAGCAGCGACAATGAGCCGATTGCTAGAGACAGAGGCGATCTTGTCCCGCGCCCCAAGCCCGGCGGCTACGAAAGCCGCGTCGAGCAGATCCTCTGGGAGAATCCGAGCATGACTATTCTCATTACTGATGCAGGAAAGAGTGCGGAGAGCGGTGGAAAATACATTGTCTACACCATCCGGACAGGCGTATGTGGCTGTGCGATGGATCGCTCCCTCGATAGTTGGGGTACTGACTGTTCCATAGAACCTCGAAGTGCGCCGACGATACTCGGAATTCGCGTCTTTGCGTGAGGCATTGACCCGGCTGCATCCTACCCTGATTATACCCCCAATCCCCGAGAAGCATACCATGGCAGACTACGCCGCGAACCCTACGAGCGCAAAGCAAGATCAGCAGATTATCGACCTGCGCAAGCGCATGCTTGCCGTGTTCCTGAATCGATGCCGCCGCATGGAGGAGATCCGAACAGACGGTGTTTGGTGGAGATTCTTGGACCCCAATGCTAGCTGGGTAAGTTGAAAAGATCTTCTCCACAGTGATCCGGTAGCTGATCTATCGCAGAGTGAGGTCCTTCACTCTCATCCAGTCGCCTCAGTGCCCAAGTCAGTCCTGAAGGCGCCACCTTTGGATCCTGCGAACCCTACACCTGCTCACAACTTCCTTCCCGTACCATCAGCTTCCGCTAAGCTCAAGACGATGGGCGGCCCTGGTGTCGATCCCGGCGCGATCGCTGGAACTGGGTCCCATGTCTTTGGCCGATTCCCTCCCGACAGCCACACCCTGAGCGAGCAAGAACTTGACCCTTACTTCATCACTTATGAGGCATCGATCAAGGAACTGGAGCAACTGTTGTCGGGGTCCATGGAGAAGGTCAACCGTCGGACCCTGAGCCACCTGTCTGCACTGGCCGCCGATCTTTGCGAACTGGGCTCCAAGTTTAATGCGTTCGCGCTATCAGAACAGGCACCCTCTTTGGGCCCTGCCCTCGAGAGAGTGGGACAGGCGGCCGACTCCTCCTACATCGCTACTGAGGAGCTTTCTGGATCTCTCGGTGCCAGTTTCGCAGAGCCTATGCGAGAGAATGCGCAGTTCGCAGGTGTTGTTCGCAGCGTGCTGAAGTACAGGGTGCTCAAGCGGGTACAGCAAGAGCAGACTAGTGACGAACTCAGCAAGAAGATTGCGCTGCTGGACCAACTAGAGCGCAGCGAGCAAGAGGCCAAGCGCATCGAGCAATATCTCAGCAGCAGCCAGCAAATTGCGCCAGCGCCGAAGCGGTCTACAAGCCTAAGAGAGGCTAACACATCACACCATCAGCGCGAGGGCAGTGCCGAAGACACAGCTTCCATCGACTCCGACTTCCCTCCTACCCATGGCGAGCCGGTCCCGACCGCGACCCAGGGTGTCCCACAGAGAAGCAACTCAACTCCAGGCCATAAGAAGGCCGCGAGCAGCAACTCAATCACGAACAAGATTTTCGGACCGATTCGTCACGCTATTCAAGGTGTAGCTGACGTCGACCCCGAGAGAACTCGTCGTGACATGATTGGAAAGACAAGGGAGAGCATCGAGCAGCTTGAGCAAGCCAAAGTGGTCTCTGAGCATGATGTGAAGGAGGCTAGCGCAAGCATTTTGAAGGACTTGAAGAGATTCCAGGGAGAGAAGGAAGAGGACCTTCGTCGTTACATGGTAAGTTGATTGATCAGTACAGCACTAGGAGCGATTCCGTGCTGACCCGATTTATCACAGCTGGCTTATGCCAAGAGCCAAATTGAGTGGGCCAAGAAGAACAAGGAGACCTGGGAGGATGCCAAAGCAGAGGTCGCCAAGATTGACGAAAGTTGAGGGTATGTTTGGTTCATTAGGGAGAAAGGGAAAACGCGCAATGATATCAAAACAGACAGGGCTCAGAGGCCTCGAGCTGTTTCCAATAATTTGATGAGGCGTTGAGTCTATCGGGTGGCTGACGTGGGACAAGCAAGACTCATTTGGCGTTTACGAGGGATTCGACATTCGTAAAAGTCATGGGATAGTGAAAGGCAATTAATCAACTCAGTTCAAAGTACTATACTCGAAATACGTCACGTTTTCTAGTGTTTGGCCTCGCTTGGGGATCATTGGCCTCGTTGGTCACAGAGTTGGCCTCAATGAGCGGCTGGATCTCTCTCGCAAGCCTTGTCGATGAGGCTGCAAGAGGTATCTGTTTTAGGCAGAGCCTTCGAATCCTGTGAAGAGCTCATTTATCCAGGATGTGAATTCTGAGAGACCACGGAGACGGTGTTGATGCACGGGCGGTCTTATCTCTGTGCCTTATCGATAAGAGGCCGATAAAGCTCCGAGACTTTGGTGTCGCGAGGCTACCTAGACCAACGGAGGACCGAAACCGACTTGTACTTCCTTCTCTCCCCCTTTTGCGCAACACCAGAAAAAAAGGTCCATCCGCAACCATGGATGGCGTACAGGGTCCGCCTCCCGAGGGCCCGATTGCCTCGATCGCAGAACCGGGCATCAAGGCCGACGGTCAACTGCTGTTCGACTTGCGCCGCGAGGTCGCCAATCTTTTGCATCGCAACCAGACCAGCTTCCCCGGCGCGCAGCCCGTCAGCTTCGCGCGGAAACACGTCGATGAGTTACGGAATAGAGAGTGAGTGCTCCTTGTCGCGCCGTTCATACAGGCTCCAGCCTCTGCACACGTTTATTCGGCGAATGCCTTTGGCTACCGGAACCATGATAAACGGAGGCTGGGAGGAATTAGTGATTCGCAACTCTTTTCGCTGACAACTAACGCGCTCGCGAGCGCGACAACAGCTACTATGTTTGCGAAAAGTCAGACGGCATCCGGTACCTGCTATACCTCACGGAAGACGAGGGCCGGGAGATCCACTACCTAATCGACCGGAAAAACGACTACTGGTTCATCAAGAACAGCAGCTTCCACTTCCCGCGCAAGGACGACCTGACCAAATTCCACACGCGCACGCTCATCGACGGCGAGTTGGTCATGGACGACACGGGAAAGGGCACAAAGGAGCCGCGGTTCCTCGTCTTTGACTGCCTCGTGCTGGACGGACAGGACCTGATGTCGCGGACGCTCGACAAGCGGCTCGCCTACTTCAACGAGAACATTTACAAGCCCTACCGGGACTTGTTCAAGCAGTACCCGGAGGAGCGGGATTTCCAGCCGTTCCTGGTGGAGATGAAGGCCATGCAGCTGAGCTACGGCATCGAGATGATGTTTCGCGAGATCCTGCCCAAGCTGAGGCACGGCAACGACGGGCTCATCTTCACGTGCGTCAGCAGCGAGTACAAGCACGGCACCGACCCGCACATCTTGAAGTGGAAGCCGCCGGAAGAGAACACGGTCGACTGCCGGCTGCGGATGACGTTCCCCACGGTGCAGCCGGGGGAAGGGGACGAGGAGGCCGAGGGCCCCTTTGTGGACTACGAGGCCGTGCCGCGGGCGGAGCTGTGGAGTTTTATGGGGGACGGGCGGTATCAGTTCTTTGACGAGGTGCATATTACCGAGGAGGAGTGGGAGGTGTTGAAGGGACTCGGGGACCCGCTCAACGACCGCATCGTGGAGTGTCACAAGGACGACCTGGGCCGGTGGCGGATTATCCGGTTTCGCGACGACAAGTCGGAGGCGAATCACATTTCTACCATCAAGAGCGTCATGGAGAGTATCGAGGACCGGGTTACGGAGAAGGATCTTGCGGAGGCGGCTAAGGGGATCAAGGATAATTGGAAGACGCGGAATGCCAAGCGGTAGTCTTTTTATCGTTTTTTTCCCTACGCAAAGAGGAAGAAGGGATGAGTGAAGAAGAAGCAGATGAGAGATATGGCCAAATTCCAGGGGTGGCGCGGTACGGGGGTTTGAGGAACCATGGCGTGGATGATGTGTGAGTACTGTACGTGTGCGGATCAGGATTGACGAAGGCGTCTTGGTGTTGTGTTTTATGCAAAAAAAAGCCTCCCCAAGCAAGAAACAGAGAATACGGAGGGGAGGTCAAAAGAGACGAGGGCGGAGGTTGAGATACTGCCTCCTTTCACGCAACCCTCATCAGTTCTCTACTCTGTCGATGTCCGGCTAGGATGTGAGCATGAACTATTTTTGGCGTTTTCTAGCTTATAGGATAAGCGAGGAGGGCATACCGGTTTCCCGGGGGCATGAGAATGTATCGAGTACCTTTGGAATAAAAAGAGTAATTCATATTGCTAGAAGGGACTCCTTTTTCTTGAAGCGACGCCAACTGGCCAACCCCCATGACCTCTTGTAGGGGAAAAGGGATGCTGATTGCACTCTTTCCTAAACATGACCAAGTTGTATGTGGTGAAATACTTGTTCCACAATCACGAGCCAAAAAAGCCCAACAAGGGATGACACGGAAGGTTTCGCACCCCATTGCTCGCTGCCATTCGCTTTTCCTTGATCCAGATGGACGTGTGATTCAGATCTACCAAGGCCTGGGTAATTCCTCCTCGCTGGGTTGGTCTCACTACCACCAGAAAATGTAGACATGGAAATGTCGCGGCAGGTGCTGACATGCTCCCGTCGCCATCCCCGACCAAGGTAATGAGAATGGATGGGCTAAACCGGTGCTCGGCACCTTACCTTAGGTAAGAGCTCCAGCTCTCCCCAACAAACCATCAAGCTCAGGAAGCAAGTGTGCGCCGCCCCCCCGCACCAGGCAGTAGGTAGTGTCTGAGCAGGCACGGACACTGGGGACTGCCTTCCGTAACCTCGAAGACGTCACGAAAGAAAGCCAAAAGCTTCTCGTTTCTCAGTCTTATATTAGCCCACGCCGTGGGAAATCGATTGTTTGGGCGGCCAAGGGAGGGATGGAATGGCTCAAGGCAGTGCCTATCGAGAAAAGTCCGAAGCTACAACCTTGAAGCCATTATCCTGGAGACAAGCTCCCCTCCTACCATCGACCTCAGTTTTTGCTTCAATCCTCAATTTCCTTTTCTTCCTCTCTTCCAGATTTGTCCTGTGGCTCACGATAAATCCAATTGGCGCCTCTGATACAATACGACCACCTCTGCACCGCAATTTTATAATCTACGTAACGTCACACTTGGAATAATAAGTCGGCCCACGGTTCGGTGCAACAATTGCAGCATCGCCGCCCACCATGATCCTCGGACCGGTATCACTGCTCGACTGTCTGGTCTTTGTCATCTTCCTGACGCCGCAGCTCCTCATCAATGTCGGTTTCTTCCCAACGGTAGTGGTCACTCTGAAGATGCTGCCTTTTCTCGTGTTTCAACTGCCGACGTCCCTGTTCCACGAGCGATATCTACTCAGCCACGATGAGCAGTCGCCTTTTGTGCAGCGCGCGAGTTTCTTCGAAGATTTAGTCATACGCTGCGTGCGTTACGCCTTTGCAAACTTGCCATCCAACATTGGACGTGTCTTCTTTTCAAAGTACATATCTCTGCCGTTTCTGCGGTTTCGAATGCTGCGGCATGGCTATCTCAGGTCACCTGCGACCTGGAGTGAGCACAAGGAAAAGGTGAGTGTAACCTACATCTCAGTGCACAATGGCCGGTGGCTGACTTGAATAATAGGGCCAACACGGCTTCGAAGGGGTTTGGATCCAAAAGGATGCGTCACAACCGCCCGACATTGTGGTATACTACGCCCACGGAGGCGGTTTCGCCATGGGCTCCGCGTACTTTTACCTCGAGTTTCTTCTGTCGTGGCACTCGTTACTCGTCCAAGCCGGCTACCGGAACCCTGCCATATTCTCTCTCGAGTACACCCTCGTGCCCGATAAAATGTATCCAAGGCAAATGTACGAGACTTTGAGGGGCTATAAGCATGTCCTGAAAAAGGTTGGAGACCCCCGGAAGGTGGTCGTTGCAGGAGACTCAGCGGGAGCAACCCTGATATTGACGCTGTTGCTGGAGCTGGGTCACATGAACGAGGCCCGGGCATTCAAGGAAAAGAGTGACGATTCCACCGCATCTGAAGGTCGAAGTCAGGAGCACTTGCGTCAAGCCTCAGAGTCCCCGCTTCCAGGGCTTTGCGTCTTGATTTCGCCGTGGGCCAAGCTCATCTCCAACAAGCATGAAAATACGGCCAGCGACTTTCTGGATCGCGACACGCTATGGAAATACGCGGTGCAGTATGCTGGGGCAGCGCATGTCTACGACAAGACCGCGTCGCCTGGGCAGTGCGCCGATCCTCGGGTGTGGGCGGAAGCTAGTCCACTTTGTGGCTTCTTCATCACGTACGGATCAGAAGAGGTGTTCGCACCCGACATCAAGGACCTGATTAACGTCTTGGTCAAAAGTACCGAGGTCGACAGTCGTAGCGAGGATGGCGGGATACACGCCTGGCCCGTTGTTTCGTTATTCCTGTCAAGCACCGAAGACAAGAGACTCAAGGGTCTGCGGACACTCACGTTAGCCATCAGAAAACACATCCAGTAGAAAGCCTATTAAAGGCAGATTGGTGTTTTTAGAAAAAAAGTCTGATTAGATCAAGTAAAAACTGTCATAGACCGAGGCACGCCAACCTCGAAACCTGAGTTGGGATAACTCGGTTTCTACAGTTGTGGCCTCTTGGGGTGGTCTCCAGCTGTTTCTCTTCGTTATCTTCATCCCTGGCCACCAATAGGATATGGCGTAAATAATAGAATTTAGTGGTTTGATTACCTGCATGATTGAGTTGCGTTCCTGCATACCGGGCCGTCCGCCGACAGGAAATTACGATGGTGGTAGGGTGATATCTGTTCAAGAAAACGTTGACAAACATTTCACGAAGACGCGTTGAAGGATGCAGATAAGTTCTTCGTATGTGGCCCCACTGCAAAGTCGCTTCGGCGGGAAGGGCGATTGGCGACCTAGACGGGGGGGGGGCATTCACTCGAGGTGCCGTCGCAAAGCTCAGACGGGCAGGGAGCTGTGGTGGGTCTCGGATGAAGTCATGTGTGGTTCAAACACTGACGAGTCGAGGCGCGCGACGGCTTTGCGACAGAAAACATCTTTTTCGGACGACGGGGTTCCTTGATGATGGCGCGCTGCAGAAAGAGCTCGTCTGCCTAAGGAGCAGGGAGGGTGCCAGCTCCAGGCAGCATTGAGGGCAGATGGCGGCGGGGTTCGACGATGTTGGGTGTCTCATGAAGACAAAGCAAGCTCGTACGTAGGTCAGGGCCACGAGGTATAAAGGCATATCTGGAATGAAGAGTAACGAGACAAGACTTTCTCGAAGTCCAAGGTTGCGCAAATGCCAGGTCTAGAATCTGAAAACAGGGGCCAAAACGACATGATGGGAGTTGGAGCTGAGACGGTAAAAGAGATCAGCCAGCCTGCCGTGGCCTACCTTGCTTCGGTTGAGCCATCCTTTTCAGCCTGCCTCACGTTACTTCGCGCCTCGAGATGCAGCCACGTCTGCGAGGTTGCGACATGCGGCGGTAAGCTGGGACGAAGGGGGAGACATCGACCATGTGGCGAAATTAGTGATGACGCCGATGAGGTGCGACTATTCTTGGGCGCGAACAGGATGACTCAAAAGATCCCGATAGGTTGGGAGAGGAAGAAGAAGGAGGAGAAGGAGAAAATAAGCGTTGTTCAAGAAATGGAACTGGAGAAGGACGTGCCGACGTGGGCGCAATGTGAACATTCGGGACGCCTTGAAGATACCTTACCTTCCGTGCTCCCTGATGGAAGGAAGGTGGATGGTCAGGCAGGTACCAACAGAGCTTAATTAGCACAGAAAGGTACAGAGGCCGTCAAGCAGGGGACTAGCGGCTGTGCTCATGCAGGATTTGGGAAGGCGTGGCCACAGCTCGGGCATCCTGACCCAATCAGCATAGCAGCGTGACCCCTGCCTAGGCGTGTTTTTTTGGGGGAAAAGCAGAGGGCAGCAAGAAAGGGGAGTTGGGAAGGAGCTCTGACCCGCGACGCGCATATAAACGGTGGACATTCCCACCGTGATCCATCGCCAGGAGTGAAGGAACCCGCACACCGCGAAAAGAAGGAGCCCACCCAGCCGCTGGCTGCACCTGCCACCGACCGCACCGCACCCGCACCTACCGCACTACCGCACCGCATCGCCGTCCGCCCCTCCGCAGGTTCTCGACCCGTCGCGTCGTCCCACGGCCATCGCTCTTTCCCTCCCATTCAGTGTCCTTCCTATCCAATCATTCCCATTCGTTCCAGCCCATCTACCACCTCAATTTCCAGGGCAGGTTGCAAGAAGGCGCACACTTGGTGTGCTTGCGCCCAGAGTGTGCCTCCCTGTACTTTTGTGTGTCTGCGCCTACCTTACCTACTTGCCGCCTGGCCTTGCCTCGTCTGCCTGTCAGACCGACTGCATCCTTCCCGATGGACGCATGTCAACTTTGAGGCTCGATTGACTAAACCTTGCCACCTGGATCTTGGAAAAATCTCAACGCCAACAAATCCTCCTCCTCCTCCTCCTACTCCGTACATAAGTTCACTTTACAATCCCGTTCAAACGCAACCTCCCCTTTCCCCCATCCTGAACACCTCCCACCACTATATCAGAGCATCAGGCCGCTTCCGAAAGTACCGCTGCTGCCCCGCACAGGAACGCCTGACGCCGTCGCACGCCCCAGGACTGAACCCCGAAAGCCCCAAGCTTACAGAACTCCCTTCACCCCTGGCTCGCTAGACACACCGAAACCTTATTGAGTGTCACTCCAAGTCTCCAGGTCTGACTCAGCAAAAACGCCATTTACACACCTTGGATCAGTAGATCACCTATCTGGCATATCAACATCTCGGACAAGCTTGTGTCACAGCCACGCTCCCGACGTCAGTCGGTATTTATCACCCCCTCAGGCTACACTGAGTCTCTCACTCTCACGCGGTCTGGCATACGTAGACTGCATCCGAAGCAATACCAGGATTGGCCAGTTGCGACGTTGAGTCTCGACATCCACGCAGACTCACTGAGAGCCCAGTGAGCCTGGATCTTCTCTGTACTGCAAGTGGCCGGTTCATTTTGCTGGACCTGGGACGCAGTTTTAACCTTGATTGCCAAGTTTGCAAAGCAGTTATCCGGACAGTCCTGCTCAACATCCTGCCATCCACCGTTTAGGTCCGGTACACTGTTGCAAACAGGCTAGGGCACTGAGGATACTACGAATCCCTCATGTCGTAGGCCGTTTATTGGCTTTGATCTTATCTCTTCGTCATTTGCTCTTGTATCGCAGCGCTGCCCAACACGTTGGCCGAGGCTGCCTTACACACGCAATACACCCACACTTCTCACAAGTCGATTGCGCTCTGTCTCGCCTTGTGTTCAATATCCAAGCCGAGCTTCGCAGCAATACTCTGCCTCGATTTACTGTCACCCTCGACGTGACTTGGATTGGCCGTACGTCTGTCGGACCTTTACACCTTTGACTCCCAAGGATATATGACGGTAGAACAGACCGTCATTCCTTTCACCGCACGTAGCAGCCCACGCCTGAATCAGGACTTATACGCCGTACTTTCCTGGACATATACCCACTTAACGACTGAATACGGAACACATCCATCATTAGACGCAATCACACAACCATTGCAAGATTATTCCTGCTAAAGCAAACGGTGTCGCAACCGCGGACAAGAAAGAGGTGGGGGTGTAGGCTGGCTTTTGTACTCAAAAATCAGTCCCTGCCCTTCGCTTAATCATCCAGTGTCCCACGCCAGCCAAACTTGGATTGGAACCTTGGCCAATTTCTTTCGGGGCACCAGCCAAGGCCCCCTGTCGTTTGGCCTCCACTTCCAAATTGAAAAAAAAAAGCGGCCATCAATTTTTCCAGAAGGGCCGGAGGTAGAGGGGAAAAAAAGTAATAAAAATGGCGGACGACACGACCTACGCACCAAAGTCGCCGGACCTCTCTTCTTTTTTCTCGGCAGCACCCGCCCCGCCTACACCTCCACTGCACACTCACAGTCTGCAGCACTACCAGCAACAACTGAGCAAGCTCCAAACCTCTCCGTCTCCGTCTGCGTCTGCTGCACCACCGCCCGTATATGAATACTCCTCCCCCTCAGCACGCATTCACCACCCAAGCCAGTCATCTTCTACTCCTGTTCACATCAAACAAGAGCAGCCCCACTTCCCATCACCAGCGGCAATCAAAACGGAATTCTCTTCCTATCAGCCACCGCTACAACCCCACCACCACCAAGGTCAGCACCAGCACCAGTACCAACCGCTTGAGCAACAACAGCAGCAGGAGCAGCACCAACACCACCAACATTACCTATCTCCTCAATACCACCACCAGTCACCGCCACACAACCACCCATCTCCGCAATATCCCCCACCACATATGCAAAGCGCCTATGGGATACAGCCCGTTCTCAACTACCAGGAACAGCAAGCTCATCAGCCCAAAACACCTCAAAGCCACGGATTTCTAGACCAAAAAAACTTTGGCGGAGTACCCCAATTACACGATATCCCCTACAACCCAGATACACAACATCTACCACAAACACCAGCTTCAGCAACTATGCCTCCCAGAAAGAACACAAAGCAGGCTGACTCGCCACCTCCAATTGACCCTTCACCCGTTCGGACAAAGTTCCCCACAGCCAGGATAAAGCGTATCATGCAGGCTGATGAGGAGGTTGGCAAGGTCGCCCAGCAGACTCCCATTGCTGTTGGCAAGGCTCTCGAGATGTTCATGATTGCTGTCGTCAGCCGAAGTGCCGAAATCGCACGGGAGAAGAACTCCAAGCGTGTCACGGCTCAGATGCTCAAGCAAGTCATCGAGACAGATGGCCAGTATGACTTCTTGGCCGACATTGCTGCAAAGGTTGGCGACGAAGAGAAGAGAGGTGGCCGCTCCAAGGCTGAGTCGTCAAGCGACGAGGAAATGGAAGTTGAGACGAAGAAGAAGGGCAAGGGCGGCCGTAAGAAGAAGGCCGCTGCATGAGTTTTCTCATGTTCAGATTGGGTCTTGAGGCGAGGGAAGAGAAGGGAAAGGAAATTTCCCATGATGAGAAATATGAAAAGGGTTATGAGGATTGGCGTTGGACTGGCTAGCATCTACATTGGCGTTGGGTGACACGGCGATACACTCGTCGAGCCGCACCTGGGGGGAAATATTACATGGTTTACCTTATGGAACGGAGGAACAAGCGCTGCTTCCTCGACTTGTATGCCATGGACGGCTTGTCTTTCTGTATGAGCATCGAGCCTGTCTTGGACAAGTCTTCTTACGATTTTAGAATGGAAGCATTTTATCGTTTGCATACCTTTCCTCTCATAATGTGCACGGGATGATGATAAGCCGCGCCTTGAAGCGTCTGGCTGTGGTAGGTACCTTCACCAGGGGACGTCTCATGTGGAACTCACTTTCCGCTCACTCAAAGACACCCTGCTCATATGAGGTGGCTGTATTTTATTCGTACCTTATTGTGTGGTACACTTGGGCTTGACATTGTTGCCAGAGCACGCTTCATTCATCGAGTGACATTCTCCATTTTGCCCTCTCTGTCAATGAGACTCTCGCCTCATAGGTTCAACATGAGAATGAAATCTCACCACTGGAAATTCAGAAAGGGAACTCAAGAATCGAATGCAAATAACGTCACATATGCAGATAAAACGATGATGCCCCGCAGACAGGGGTTTTGGCCGTCGCCCCCATTCGTCCTAGCGCGCGACCTTGATCCTCTCGGGTCCGGCACTCTCAAGGTGCGGCTGGCCCCCTCCTCAGAGGCTCCCGCTCTCAGCGGCACCATAAGCCAAGGTTCATGCTCGCTGAGGTAACCGGCGACGTAGTCTAATTTGAGGCCAGAATTTTTAGGCACTAGTACTGGGAAACGGCGGGTCGTGCATGGGGCATTCCTCCCACCTTCCAAGTCATGCCCTCAGATTAGTGGACAAATCGACATCCAATTCACGGCGGAGAGGGAGCTACCTATCTGCATCGAGTAACCGGCCACCGTGTGTACCTGGGCGTCTTGTCTCCCATCCTCTTGCGTGCCCTGCTGCGACTGCTCGAACAATTCTCCCAAGTCTTCTGAGCTTCCCGCCATGCGAAACCATCCCTCGACCTGCGAATCCCGTTCATGTCCATGATCAAATGAGGCACCGAGCCTCGCTGCACTTGCATCCTTCATTCCGCTCCGTGGCGTAACCAATGTCGTGGGACCTGCTCAAGCGATTCCTTGAGTCCGACGTCTTCAACTCGAACCCCTTTCTCTCGGTCTCTTACCTTTCGTGAGCGACCCTCCCCTTGCGCCCACCCGTCGCCGTCATGCGCTATGCTCTCAATTGGCGCTTGTTTCGGTAATTGGCGATTGGAACGACCTCTCTGCTAACCCCTGATCTTTCCTTCCTCTAGTCGTTACGCCGACCATGTGGGCATTCACTATGTCCTGTGCAATAAGCTGCGACAATTCCCCTACGAGGATATCGAGTTCTTCCTGCCGCAGCTATGCCACCTAATAATCAGCGTCGACAACGAGTCCATGGCCTTGGAGGAGTTCCTCCTGGACTTGTGCCAAGAGTCCGTCACCGCTGCACTTCTGGTTTGTTTCGTCTCCCCGCTGTTGCGCTGCTGTATTCGCTCACAATCTCCTAGACCTTCTGGTTATTCCAGACGTACCTACACGATCTATCGTCCAATCCGTCGTCCAAGGCCTTTCAAACATGCCGGAGGGTATACAACAAGGTGCAGCATATTGTGTTCGGCCTGCCAGATGCTGCGAGGCACGATAAGATCAAGGAGAACATCTTACCCGTCACGGTCCTGGCGAGCTTCGTCTTGGCCAGTGTCGCGGTGCCACTAGTCCCACAGTGGGCGGGACCACTTGCCGTGGCACAGGCTAGGAAGCCTCAGCCGTCCGACGACCTTATATCCGATTCTCGAGATAGCAACCCCAAGACAGCGCAGGTGACGCGAGCCCACACGGTGACGGCTGGGAGCACGAGGTCTAGGCGTACGAAAGATGGCGGGCGGATGGTCAGCGCGCCGGATCTGGTATCCCCAGGCGTCGCGTCGTCCAACTTGCAGCATCGGTCGACGGATCCATCTCCGTCTCGGCCAGGTTCCTCTGGCTCCAAGACCCCCATCGAAGTCAAGCGTCTTCCGCCTCATCTCAACATGAAGAACGATGACGCCCGTCTCAGCTCCTCTTCGCTACCTCTCCCTGAGCTACGTTCCCCGAGGCTGGCCATAACGAGACCGGCAACACCAGTATCGGCAGGATTTCCCCCACGCCCTAACGATGCTCTGAACAGGAGACATTCCCTTCACTTCAAGAGCGGTGCCGCCGGTTCTGACTTGACATCGCTGCAAAAGACAAGATTACTGCGCCAACACTACTTTAGATGTGAGACGCAATTCCTGACCGCGCTAGAAGGCATCTCCAACAGGCTTGTAATCGTGCCAAAACCCGCTCGGCTGAGTGCTCTCCGCGCGGAGCTGGCCCTCATAGCGCAAGACCTGCCGGCGGAAGTGGACGTTCCGGTTATTTGCCCACCTACCCTGGTGGATGGATCCCCAGCAAAAAGTCGGCACCATCGAATTGTTCGTCTGAATCCAGGAGAGTCGACAGTGCTGAACAGTGCAGAGAAGGTGCCATATCTTCTCATGGTTGAGGTATTGAGAGATGACTTCACATTCGATCCGGATACGCCAGATAACAAGAGGCTCTTGGCCACTCTCTTATCCGATCCCGGCCATACCCGACGTATTTTTGACCTTTCCGATTCACCTCGCATACCTATAGCGCCCAAAACACCAGAGACAATAGTTGACAGCGTTTTTGAGCCGGTTTCTGGCGACTTGGGAAGCTCTCCCCTGATCAAGCCGTATGATGATGACCCTTTCCAGAAACCCCAGGGGAAACAGGTTACGCCGTCGCAAGCCCAACGTCTTCCGAGCGCTGGCACATCTGCAATGTCGACTGTAATGTCAGAAATCACAACTCCGCGGAGCTCCAGAACATCAACCTCGAGATCGAGCAGTCCAACAGGCCCACTCCGCAAGATGACACTCTCTTCGCGGCCTAATGCTGTGGTTGATCAACCAGATTTCTCCGCGCTCGCTACCCACATGCGCACGGCTTCACAGATGTTGGCTCAGCTCGAAGCTACAAGCGGCAAGCGACCACGACATGAAGTACAGGCAATCCGAGCCAAGATTATTGCGAGCATGCAAAGCTTGGAAGAGCAGAGTTTCGATATGGACGAGCAGGGCCCGACCTTTGACACCATCATTGCCAAAGCCTCTACCGCTCAAGCGAACTCTGTTGTTGCAGCTACCGAGGCCCAGGCCTCTGAAGCCGAGAGCGAATCTCCCGTCGAACCGGGGCCCAATGCTGGTGCAGGATTGGCGAGAATGGAAAACGATATCAAAACTGGTGGTATTCAGAGTAAGGGTGACCGCGACGATCCTAGCGCGGCTGTCTTCGGTGAGGCATGGCAAGCTAAGAAAGAGCGCATCCGCAAGACTTCGCCGTATGGATGGATGAAGAACTGGGATTTGGTCAGTGTCATTGTCAAGACCGGAGCCGACTTGCGTCAGGAAGCTTTTGCTTGCCAGCTCATTGACGTCTGCCACAAGATTTGGGTTGATGCGAAGGTCAACGTCTGGGTCAAGCTTATGCGGATTCTCGTTACTGGAGAGTCCTCGGGTCTGATTGAGACCATCACCAATGGCGTGTCGCTGCATTCCATCAAGAGAAGTCTGACATTGTCAATGGAGACAAGTCCCGGTCAGAAACGCCGATTTGCTACGCTGAGAGATCACTTTGTGAAAGCGTTCGGTGCTCCGGATAGCGAGCCTTTCAAAGCGGGTGTGGACGCCTTCAAACGCTCACTGGCCGCTTATAGCATGATTTCATACATCCTGCAGCTGAAGGATAGACATAACGGCAACGTCCTGATCGACAGCGAAGGTCACATCGTCCACATCGATTTCGGTTTCATGTTGTCCAACTCGCCAGGCTCTGTTGGTTTTGAGGCGGCACCTTTCAAGCTCACTCAGGAGTACATCGAGGTGTTGGGTGGCATTGGGTCGGATGATTACGAAGACTACAAGAAGCTTTGCAAGCAAGCTTTCCAAGGTAAGTTCTGTATTGAGCCTGGGGAAATAACATTGCTAACTCAATTTCAGCTCTGCGGCGGTCTGCGGATAACATCATCGACTTGGTGGCCATGATGGGGCGTGACTCAAAGATGCCATGCTACTCGGCGGGAGTTGTCCAGGCCACACACAATCTTCGCCAACGCTTCCAGCTGCAGTTGAGTGCGGACGAAGCGGAGCAGTTTGTGGAAACTGACCTGATTGGCAAGTCCCTGGGCAGCTACTACACAAGGCTGTAAGTTTGAACAATGTCTTGCCCGCGAGAAGCTCATCCTAACGTGCCTCTCTAGCTATGACACCTTCCAATATAGAACGCAAGGCATTTACTAGACGATTGTGACGACGGAAACAAAGAAACTTCGATCAACAAGCTCTCGAAAGCATTGGGACATGAAACGTGCATCTAGGCATTTGGGCGGCGTTGCGGTTGAATAGACGACTTGAACTGAACTGAACTGGTTAGGCTGGTAATGACGTAGCCGAGGAATGATCTTCTCGGTCATTTTTATTATGAGTTGATGGGGGAGGGACAGTAGCTATCAAAAGAGGTGTAGCAGATAACTGGCCACCTGAGAGTTGAGCGCGATATATAGGATACCGAAATATGCTGAAATAACAATACATATCCAAAGAGGAGTTTGGAGCATCCGTCTCAGTGACGGGTCCTCGTCGTGCCCTGGAGTGGTTTTGTGCCGCGGGACCCAACCTGTGAAGTGATGGGTACTGAGGCGAGTGCACCTTCCGCGAAATACACATCGACGAATACACCACAACCGTCCCGCCCCTACATCTATAAGGTAGAAATCTTCGAGAGGAAGGCATGAGACCGGTTTTGTGTTTCGTTAGACACGAGTGGGAAGGCTGTCCTTGGGCGAGAGTTGAGGGCGATCATTGCATTTTCGCATAGCTATGGATCAACAAGGCGAAGAGGGCGGCTAAGAGGGAGGGTGCGGTAAACGTTCGTAGGCGGGCATTGATTATGATGATGAATGCCCCTGCCCGAAGGAATCCCCTCTTGCGCCTCTATCCTAGCCGCTGAGCGCAATGTACTCTACTACGAATTGGATGAGGAAAGATTCTAGAAGGTGAACGAGGTAGAGAGACGAGGAAGGCATCTCTCTGAGACTTCACGGCGCAGCTTGCTCGCCCCTACTGTTCCATTTAGTCCTCGTCCGCTTCCACGAGATCATCATTACCCTTGACTCCCTCTCCAGCCTTGCGAAACACACAAAGACCACGCCTTGATATAACGTCTAGGCCGCATAGGTAGTTTTCATAGATTCTATGATAGTTCTACTATCCCCCCGGCGGTACCCAATACAGAGACTTTACCTCGATCTAGCCCGAGGGTAGGTCATCGTACTGTGCTTTTGTATTATCCAGAGGTTCATTGAAAACTCACCGAGCTTCATTCAGAGCAACGTGATACAGACACCCGGTAACCCAATCAACCTCATACGATACTTGGGGATTAAAAAGAGCCCTCCTGCCGTGCGATTTACTGCTTCGGAATATTCGCGAGGGTGTATCTCACTCACTCAGCATTACATACGTGCTCCCACGTCTGGGCGGAGCTGTTACCTCGGGACTAAGTGTCGGGACAATACTTCTCACAAACGACGGGAAACAATCGCGCTATAGACCAGCAACGCCGGATGAAAAGTCCAACTCTGCATCTCGTCCTTTGCCTTCATGACGGCATGCAGGGTTTCGTCGAGGTGCAATGGCTTTGAGCTCGGCATAGATTCGCGAAGGGCAAAGCTATATGTCAAAGAGCGCTTCAAGTTTCACTGAAATCAAATATACTAGAAAGGGCGTGCTCTGTTTAAACCCAACCTTCTGGCTAGCTGTTCTTTCGAGTCGGCGGTACTGGTTAGAAGGCCTATGTAAGGGGTGCTTTCTATCCATCCTGTGTCTTCTCTAAGCATCTGCTACTGAAGCTTTGAGCTTGGAAACCTTGAATTGAACGCTGATGGCAGGTTAATCTGCTGATAATCATCCGTTGAACCTGAAGTACACGAGGGTGCCCGGTCTACCGCAACTCTTAATATTCCCAATTCACCATTCCGCTTCCTCCTCCAGTACCTCAGTCATATTCAGAGGGGAATAAGACAGGAGAGTAAGGTTTTTGATATAGGAAAAAGGTGTTATCGCCCTTTACAAAGAGGAGAAAGAAATTCAAAAGAAAAATTCAGAAAGGCATTCAACATGACAGCCTCCAGCAAATTCAAGACAAGATATCTTCCTTACATCAGATCACTCCCGCGCCGCCCAGTTAGATCTAAGGAATAGCAATTTGTAGGCCCGGACGTCTTCACGATTTGTACCTTCTTGAGCGGAGCCAGGGAGGTGCGCTGTACCAACGAAACATTATTGAATTTTTGATAGATCTGACAAGACAGCTGCCGCTGACCTTGGGCCTCAGTGACCAACGGTGGAGGGGCTTGCAACAGGAAACTCGTCAACCATTGTCTCAACTACGATGAAGGCCCGAGGTTTCCGTTCATCCATTCACCTTCACCCAAAGCCTACTGACCTGCCCGTCGTCGTGCTTAACGTAAAAATAGACGTGGTGCCATCACACGCTCGTCATGACACTTCACCCATCAAAACTTTTGTCTGGTGCGATAGAAAACACCCTACGTTTATAGTCTTATTCATACCACCGCAATCGGGCTGAAGTTACGCCCATGAGCTAGATGGAAAAGATGAAATTTTGAATATGAAGAAATACCAAAAAGTCAAAAATGAGCTGTCTGTGGCATTATGTAGGATCACCAAATTCGAACTCGCAACCTTCCACAAGGACCCAATTATGCGTTCATCACTTTCCACCACTAGGTCTTGGATACTTCAGACGCTGCTCATGCCTTCCTTTCAAAGATCTTCATCCTATAGATGTTAGGGTGGGGGTGGTTGTGGTGTATTCGTCGATATGTATTCCATCTGCATCACCTACGCCATATCATATGTTTGCAGTTTCCCGTCTAGGCCAAGGTTAGACCAGAGCAAGTATCTGCACACAGCACAGCCGGGTACACCGGAATCGAGGGTATACATTATCTTTGACCAAAATGCTTCATTATGTCTAGGGTATCTTGCACACAGACCTCCGTGAATCCACGCCTCCTCCTCTTTACACACCGCTCCACTTGCCAAACTTGGTATACCTCTTGTACATCTCCCTCAAGATAGCCCTGCCACTGGCATCCATGCTATCATTCAGAATCTTCCTCACCTCGAGCGGCGTGATGTCAAACACGGAGTTCATGCCGGGTTCCAACGCCTCGCGGACCTCGCGCGGCACGTCGACGTCCAGCTGCAGCTTGACGTACGCCATGAGGACGAGGTACATGTGCCGACCGGCCGACCTCTTCGCCGCGTCGGTCGCCGAGTCGAGGGCGCTGAGATGCTGCACGCGGGAGACTGCCGCGGCGGCGGGCTCGCACACGAGGGTGACGAGACGGGTGAATTGTGCGGCGTGCTTGGCCCGTTGTTGTGTAGATGATGAGGGGTGGGCGAGGGCGCCGAGCAGGGTTTCGAGGGTGGTGACGAGGATGTGGTAGTGGCCTTCCAACCGGAGGCGATGCTTCTTGATGATAACCTCCATCAGCTTGCAGAGCCAATGGTATACGCTCGGCGACGCGTCGAGAAGGTGACCTTGGTCGTTGGAGACGATTGCTGCCACCGTGCTGAGTGTCGTCTCGATGTTCCACTGGGTCATGGAGTCCGACTTGACGTCGAGCAGCTGCTGCAGGACTTCGGCAGTCCTGACGAATTCGCGCACAGTTCCGGCCCTGGCTAGGTACCTGATCAGTTTGCCGTGGGCTGTGGCCAGGTCGAAGGTCTTTGACTCTTCATGACCGACGAGGGATTCTATGATTTTTATTAGCATCAACCAAATGCGAGGAGGGAAGAAGACCTACCGGTCATCTGAGTAACCACACGGCGGATGGCAAGGAGCTGGCCTTCGGAAGTCGAACCGGCTGCCGGAGCGGTGTCTGCCTCAACGCCTTCAAGAAGGCTCTGCACATACTGAACCTTGCCATGGTAGTCAAGACCGGCGACAGCGGCGTCAACGATGGCTTCTAACGTAGATTGTCGGTTGAAGTCAGAAAGGGGATCAGGCACTGCGCCACTCGGTAATGGCGTGGGCAGCGTGCTGCTGAAGAGCTGGCCAAAGGAGGTCGGCCGAGCAGCTGCAATTTTGGACGGGAAATACTTGATGAGGAATGCCTGAAGCTTCCAGCCGCTGAAGTATCCATTCGTGATCGCCTGCTGGCTCACCTCCTCCAACTGAGACACCTTGATCTTGAGCCCTGCGACGGCCGGCTTTGGCAAAGCTTCGGCTGCGTCGAGTGCAATTAGAGCGCGGTTGACGACATCTCCCTTGACCTTCTGCTTTCGTGAGGCCTTGGAAAAGTCACTCAAGGTGTCTTGAATGAGACTTCCCAAGGCCGAAGCTATTTGATCGCCGTCAATGACAGCAACTTTGTCCTCAGATCCAGCTTCAGGAAGCACAACGGAGAGCAGTGCCTTCAACAGAGTCATTTGCACAGAGGAGGCATCGCCATCTAGGCCCTTCAGAAGAGCGGGGATCTTGTCGAAGTATTGCGTGCGCCACTCCTGATGATCGTTCATTTGTCGCACGGTTAATGTCGCCAATTGTGACACGAGCTGGGACAGGCCGAGAGCCGTCCTTGAGTTGCTCTCCGCGCAGACTTTTGACAGTGAGTCGGCAATCTTTTGAAGGTCGAAGAATGACATGTTTTGGTAGAAAGTTGGCCTTGACATTAGCTTGACCAAGAATCCCAAAACCAGATGCCAGTCTGAAGAATTCAGTTGGCCTACCGCGTGGACTTCTGGAACCAAGATTTCCATGAGACGCTCCCTCTGTTGTCTTGTGATAGATTCGTCGGTAATTCTTGACAATTCAATCATGGCGGCCCTGCTCCACTGCTCAACCCAGGGGGAAGACTTTGCTGAGGCCTTGCTGATGATGTCGATGGCGTGATCCACCACGTCGGCTGTCAGCTTCCTTGTGCAAAGGTTGTTTTCGTTTGATGCCACTGCGTGTAGCACGTTGCTCAGCTTCACCTCGCTGCCCTTGGAAGAGGTCTCCTCACTCAAGGCGCGTTGTAAGTAGTCCGGCAGACCGCCCGAGGACTTCGCAAGAAGAACCACGAGTCTCGAAGCTGCAAGGGGGAACTCTGCGCAAAACTTGGGGACATCAGAGGTATCTGAAACTGCGAAGTCTCGAGAATTGAAGAGACTCTGAAGGTCTTCCACCTTGACCTTCTTCAATAGTCTCTCGACGAAGGTTGTAAGCAAGGAAGAAAGAGCAGTCTGGTCGCGGCCATCGGGATACATTGATAGCCAGAAGTTATATACGCACTCCAGGGCCTCGCATGTATCTTCGTCGTCAAATTTGGCTTTTTGTAATGCCTTTGCGAGATCTGTCTGGACCTTGTCCCAGAGAGCGGTGGCCTGGTCATAGTCTAGCCAGGAAACAGTCTTGGAGATGATTCTCCAACGTAGGGAGCGAATGTCTGACGGTGTTTTGCTGGCCGACCCGACGTTCAATGCAATGTCGGCAAGCTTGCTTCCAACCGCATCGGCATAGTCGTCTTTGGTGATTGCAGAAGCGAGGGTGTTGAGGAAGATGAAGACTGCAGCCGGACGGAGTTCCTGCTGTTCCTCGACCCATTGCAGCAGATTGACCAACTGCTTGGTGGTCAAGGACTTCTGAATGCCTCCAATTAGCGTCGGATTGCGGTGCACTCTAGTAAGCCAAACTGGCCGGTCTCCGGAGCGCAGCTTTTTGTCTTCGAACTTCGAGAGTTGATTGAACCACGTCTTCAGGAATGTTGATAGATCGCGGGCATTTTCAAAGCTAGTTATCAGCGACTCGATCAGCTGCCGCATAATGCCCTCGTCGGCCTCCGCGCCGACTGCGGTGATCCTGTCGCACACTTGGTCGAAGAGTTGTGTGCCTTCTTCTGATTGCAAAAAGACATCCGCGTCACATCTCGCAACAAGCGACAAGAGACGCCAGTCAGTCTCGCTCTGATCATTAGGAAACGCGTAAGACTCGCAGACTGACAGAAG
Organism: Colletotrichum cuscutae; assembly: GCA_030869315.1. Classification (NCBI taxonomy): domain Eukaryota; kingdom Fungi; phylum Ascomycota; class Sordariomycetes; order Glomerellales; family Glomerellaceae; genus Colletotrichum; species Colletotrichum cuscutae. Next base: position 19,478 of record MPDP01000056.1, on the reverse strand, counting down.
GTCACTCCGAGCGATGTGAGACTTGTTCGCGATTGCTTCGTCGAGAATTCCTCCCATCGCATGCGACTTTTCGCTAGCAGACAACTGCTTCATGGCACGCTCAGACATCTTGAAAACTTCCTGCATCCAGGCCTCCTCAGCCTTTGTTGTTGTGAGTCCTCCAACAACTCTCGGGGCTGATGACACTAGGCTGTAGAAAGTTGGAACTGAGGTCAAGGCAATGTTCTGTATCATAGCAAAACAGCGAATGACGATCTCGAGATCGGTTTTGTTGAGGTATGCCGACCTTGCCGGCAGAACAAGGTTGCGTTGGAGGAACTTCTCGAGATCGCGCGTCCATACCTTGGCCACTTTGTCATCGTTGCTCGACTGGCTTTTAGTCTTGCCCAGAATAGAGAAGGATACGCGCGAGAGGTGAGTCGCAACTTCGAGCGCATCCGTGCCCCCATGAAGATGCAGGTCCCAGGCGGATGAGAACACCTTCACCCATGACTCTTGCGCCTCAACTGGCTCGCTACCTGACGCTTCCAAGGCGAAATCGCAAAGTGAAAGCAGAGGCGAAAGCGACTCTACAGCCTCGGTCGCAGGCTGGGCGAAGAGCGCCTTGATATGTTCTGCTCCCATCCTGTCGTGGGCGGACCATTGTGCTGCCGGGTCTAGTCGTTCAAGCAGGTTCTTCAATGCGCCAAAGATGGCCTCCCCCGTGCCTAGACAGCCCTCGAAAGACTGCAGCGTCTTCAGCTCAAAGACTGCGGCATTGTTCCTCTTCCTCTTCTTCGATGTAGAACCAGAGGCCTGGGCTTCGGTGCTCGGCTTCGCGACGCTCTTGAGAGTTTGTTGAAGAACCGCCATGAACTTTCGGTCGGCGAGGGACTTTGCGAGTGAAAAGAGAGGAATTCTTTGGAATGCGCAGTCGAGAATGCGCCATGTCAAGGGAAATCGTCGGATCGTGTCGGCTTCGTCGTTGTTCGCTTTCATGACTTTGAGAAGCCATCGGAGGACGTTCTCCTCGGCGGCAGAGAAGGGCCCCTGACTGGCAGATGTGAGCTGCTTCCATACTCGGTCGAGGTTCTCGCCATTGGCTCCAGGGCCCGTCTGGTCGAGAGATCGCACTGTCTTGACCAAGTCCCTGTCCGACGTCTTCAACAGCGGTTAGTAGACAAGGATGGAGTTAAATATGACTGAAGAACTTACAATGGTCTCAGAAGACCTGCTTGGGCTTGCATCAGTCATTTCCACTTCCATGATAGGCAACCAACCACGAGGGACTTCAAAAGACGTGCAGATCTTTTGAGTGCGCTCAGGTGTAAGTCGCATCGACTCCCCGCGATTTTTGGCTGGAGCTTTCCCAAAATTTCGGGATTCTGCCGCCCCACCTAAGCCAAAAAAGTCACCGAGACTCACACCGAGACTTACCGCCCTCGGGTGTTCATCATCAATTTGCCGGCTCTCTCCGAAAACATCACTTGGTTCAATTCCATAGCTGAAGCTCCGACCTCGACAACACCATTGCGCATCGAGTCAATTGTGTAAGCACCGCTCCCCAGCTATTCGTTTGATCCATTGACACTGACGATCAGCTCCCTAGGGTATCGACGACCATGTCAGACACCTCTGTTCCCCCTCCCCCGAGCGCCGTCGCGCGCCCCGTCAGTGAGGCACTTCTCAACGAGAAGGTAGCTCCCCCGAGCCGTTACCAACGTCGATAACCCGAAATTCCTGACCATCTTCTAGTGGGACCACTGCCTGTCCAACCTCCTTGTCAAGTCTACCCTTGGTCTTGGCTTCGGCGTCGTCTTCTCGGTCCTCCTTTTCAAGCGCAGAGCGTGGCCCGCCTTCGTCGGCGTCGGTTTCGGAGCCGGACGCGCATATGAGGAGTGTAACTCCAGCCTGAAGCAGGCCGCTAGAGAGATTAGGAAGCAGGCATAAAGATGCCACGATCGTCGAATCGATAGACGACGCGATCCGGATCGGAATACAGCTGTACAAACATACTACGCAACACGCACGTGAAGCTCGCTAGGGAGCCAGAAGCCGGCGGGCCCTTATGCGATCACTCTGAGGAGCCGGTATACTAGGTTAAGGCGGGGACGAGCGCGGGAATAGAGTCTTTTTATTTGTCTGTCCATTCTTGACTGTCCTGTCCTATCTTGCTTGCGTGCTACCGCCCAGCTGCTACGGATGGGGCGTTGGTCCTGAACCCCCGTTCACACCCTGCTCGTCGAAGCGCCTCGATGGTCTACGGCCACAATGTGCGGGTAAACATTCAGCGTTCGAACCAATCGACCCTTGAGTGTCGGCCATGGAGTGCTGTTCTAATTCCCGGGATGTGTCGTTGGAAAGCCTCGTCGATGTGCCGTCGAACTTTCCGATCCCGCTGGTACGCTCATTAGCGGGGTCTCTCCAAGGCCTGAAGATGTGCTTTGGTGCAAGGGATGCCGTATCGTCCCTCTCGAGGAGACTCAACTCGTTTCTCTCTTGTCCCGCCACCGAGTCGCTCCGTCGCTGGACGCCGTTGATGAAAACCTGTGTTGTGTCGTGTGCATCCCATCTCTCCCGACCATTGCTCTTCGGAAAGCTATTGGCGTCATGTTGTGCGCGGGAGCGCCTAGTTTTGATACCAATCAGGACAATGAAACCGAGGATACACGCAAGAACAAAGATAGCAATGGCGAGACAGAGGACTTCTAGGGGTGTAACCTGAGGCGTGTGTGGCGGCTGTTCAGGAGAAACTGTCTGGTCGTTTTGCAGACCCTTGCCAGCGGCGACGTCTCTCGCGTGTTTCATGAAGCTCGACGTGTCTGCCGTGCCTCCAGGATTTGGGACTTGGATTCCGCCTCGACCGAAATGGGGTCTTGCCGCTCTGTGTCGCGTTGGCTTGAAATTGTCGGCAAGGCCGAGTTTGTGAATCACGAATGACATTGAGAATGGAAGTAATCAGTAGGTATCTTTAGGTAGAGTCTAAGTTATTCTTGAGAAAAGGTCTTAGGGTGGTCGTGTGGTTGAAGTTGAAGAACCATTTGGACGATGCACCGTCCACAGTTCTCAGATGCATAGAAATAGTCAGGGGTACCTTCGCCGGGGGTTGGGAAATTCAGATCAGAAGGTGCAATCCGCAATCAGAAGCTATGTGCAGGTGTATGTAGTAAGAAGGGGCAGAACGGAAAGGGCGGCCCTGACGTTCCTTATGAGAATCGAGGATTGTGGTGCCAGACTTGTCCAGGATCATTGGTGCCTCTTGCCATAGCTTTGTGCCATTGATGTCTCGACTGCCCGACATCAAGTCGCCAGAAAGTGAATCGCCTGCTTTGCTTATTCTGCGTCTTATCCGAAATCATCCGGATCCCCAAGATGGTATACTGTAGCTTCCTTTGACGGGCGAGTTTGATAATAAGCAGAGATCTGGAAGCTCTGATCGAAGCTGCAATGCAACGTTTCGTGCGTAAAGTACCTTAGCGTCTAGCGACCATGTTATCACCTGTTAAGGGTTCACTATGAAAGATCGATTCCTTCAATGGATGAACTAACCTGCTACGTCAGTAGGTAGGTACATGGTTGGGGCAAGTATCGAGTACTGTAAGGAGGAACACAAGTTGAACCATATCAATATAGGGCGTTAAATTTAGTACACAACGTAAGGGAAACCGTTACAGCCAGCCCGTCCTGCATCTGGTCATATGGCCATTCAAAGGCGCAGATTGCAGAACGTGTCGAGCAAAAAAAAAAAAAGAAAAAAAAAAAAAAACCACTCATTTAACAAGAACTTGGGATCGGTCAAACGATAGAGGCTTGCCTCCTGAGTTCCAATCTCAAAATCCCGGGGCCGTCCCGAAACCTCGGCGATTGCAGCTGCAGCCTCCGATGGTCTCCACAGCCCCGAAGGGCCGGCTCCGACAACAGCGATGACCGAACCGAGCTTGAACACCTTAGCCATAGGCTCATCTGCAAAGACAGTTAATAGGCAAGAAATCCTTCTGACTAACACAAATGAAAAAGGCTACTGCAACGATATGCAATTCGTCCAAGGAGAGAAACAATGAAGCGTCATTGAAGATTATAGTCGTGGAGTTGAAATCCGTCTACTACCATTGGGTAAAAACCATCGAGCCCCCCCGGGCTGACTAATGCGGCAAACAATCAACTGCCGCCACCTACCGCCCACCACCTTTCACATCATAAGCTATTACCTTATTACCGAACATTAGCATCTTCAATTTTCTTCAACCGCCGCCCCCCGTTCAACGAATACCCACTGTCACGACCTCAGCATCGCCACAAGGCAGCTCAAAATGGCCTCTCTTCGGTGTATCCATAGCCCCTCGAGTGCAAATATCTTCGTGCAGCTTGCGCGCCGTACAACATCGACGTCGAACTCCCCGGCACCGATCCTTTCGGTACTTGTCCCGAGATGGAAGTCCGCCACGACCACGACCACTACCACCACTAGCAAGGCCGGCTTCGGCACAACCCGACAATACTGCACCCAGGGTGTTTCTAGGAGGATGATGCCCCAGCGCTTTGCTGGGAGGACGGTGCGACAGCAGACCCGAGCCCTCACGGCCTCCGCGACGAGGAGGCAGACGAGATGCGCCTGGAACCCGAAGACAGATGAGGAAGGGCAAGAGATGAAGCTCGATATCACAGATCGAGCAGGCAAGGTATGTGTAGCTTACGTGTACCCGAGCATCGAACAAAGGAGTTTCCGAAACCTAACAGCTTCTCTCTGCGTCAATAGCGTCTAGCAACTATCATGAAGAAGGACAATAACCCAAACCTAGCCCTGAGGATACAAGTCGAGAGCGGAGGCTGCCACGGCTTCCAGTACCTCATGAGCCTAGTTACCCTACCCGAGGGCGGGAGCGCAGATGACTGGTCTAAGGTCGTTGGGGAGGACGATACCGTGTTCCAATACCTACCAGAAGATGCCGACCCCACCAGCGTAACGTTTGAGGGACCGAAGGTGGTGATTGACGAGCCTTCGCTGGATTTGCTGAAGGGAAGCAAGGTGGACTTTACGATGGAGCTTATTGGGTCTCAGTTCAAGATCACGGACAACCCGTATGCGTCAAGCAGCTGTGGATGTGGGACCAGCTTCGATATCAAAATCTGAAGATGACCCAGCATGGCTCTACAAGGGACGAGTCCAGTGGGCGCTCGGCATCCACTTGTACAATATTAATGTAATGCGTACGAACCCTCCTCCCGGATCAAGACATTGGATGCCGTGATACTTCACGACAGTCACACATGCACAGTACACACATACAACTCTCTGAAGAGGCTTGCATTGCTACCCATTGAACAAGGAGGATGGAGAATCCAGTGGTCGTCAAATGATCAATTCACAAATTCCCTTTTGTGGTTATCAACGCCGTGCAACCGTGCCAATCATGTAATAAACCCTTGGTATTCTCAAACCTGCCGAAGTCCCGAGTAACTAGACAAACCCTGCCAAATCCCCATTTTTGTTGATCATGAAGCCGTACAAACGACCAGTTTAGTTCATCTGGCGGATGAGGGCGTTGATCTTCTCCTCGCGGTTGCCAAGGTCACCACCCTCGATGAAGTGCTTGAACTTGCGGGGGCGGAAGCCACCAGTGGGGTTGGAGAGCTTGAAGGGCCAGAGGAAGTTGGAGGCCTGCTTGAAGTTGGGGCCGACAGTGTAGATCTCGTGGATGAGATCCTCCATGCAGACGATGCCGTACTTGCCGAGGTTCTCCTCAATGATGGAGTTGTCGGTGAGAGCGACGCGCTGCTTGTTGACCTTTCCGTAACCGCGCTTGTAGACGAGCTCCTTGACGGACTTGAGGTTGGGGTAACCGTAGGCAACCCACGGCTCGATGATCTTGATCATCTCGGTGGTGGCCTTGGTGATCTTGATGAAGACTCCGTTGTTGATCTGGAGGAGACGAAGAAGCTGGAGGATCTTGCGGGGCTTGGGGGCGATCTTGTTGATACCCTTGATGCGGATAAGGAAGATCAGGTTGGCCTCAGCGGGAACGTAGGCGGAGTCGTTCTCGCGGGCAACGCGGGAGAGGCGGACCTTCTCGCGCTCTGCGTCGCGGTACTCCTTGACGTACTTCTCAGCACGCTTGAAGATGACACCACGCTTCTCCTTGTTGGCCTTTGGGAAACATGTTAGCATTGTGTTTCTTGGATCAGATATGCATTGAAGATGTGAATGATCCGGCAAGTGTCAGACCCGAAAGAAGGTTAATTCCAACTGCATCGACCGTAGTCTAGTTGTGAAAGGTATGTTATGCATCATGAAGGCGGGGGAAGGGGTAGGTAGTGAAAACAGAGGTATACGTACAGCCTTGCGCTTCTCGGTGGCCGAGTTGCGCTCAGCGCGAGCCTTCTCCTGAGACTTGCGCTTCTTGAGAAGGGTCTCCGGAACCAGAACCTGGTTGGAGGTGGGGACGGAACTGTAGCAAATCAGATTAGTACGCAGTCCGACATACTGCAAGCAGCATGGGTAGAGCGCCGGTGCGAGAATTGTAGCTGAAGCGCGACATTCTCGCTGTGGCTAACTCGAAGTTCATGACTTTGATCGGTGAGCAGACTATGTGGTAGCAGGAGCTCCAAGGGAGCAATTACTGTGGCACTGTGCTCATCCGACAACACCTCGAAGCACAGCAAAGTGTTCAAGAGTATGTGCTCGCATGTGTATGGGTCTCCGAGCAAGCCTTTCAGCACTGCGAGAAGAATCCGACAAGCGGCAATGTTTTTGAGGGAGAACGGGTTACCGTTCATCCCCAACACCCCGAGCACCGTCTCTCAATCCGCAAGCCATATTCCAGGTCATGAAGGAAGGAGGGAGGTTGCCCAGGAGGGTTCGAGCTGAGAGCCAGGCATTCACGACGAGGTGAAGCAAGGACTCCAGCGAGAGGACCACGACAATCTGCAAGACATCGCAAACGGAACGAAGGGGGGGATGCTGCCGCTGCTTCTCAAGAGCATTGGTGTACATACGTGGTGGCGGCCATTGTGAAGGCGGGTTTGGTTGTCGTCGGCGGTTGTCGTCGAAAATTGGTCGCTGGATCAGAAGGAAGAGGGAAAAGGAAAAAGGCCGCGGGATCGCAGAAGTTTTACCCAAAATTTCGCAGGCTCCGCTGGGGCTGGTGCATGGACCACCACCAGCAAATTGAAATTCTCACCGCCCTCATTTTTTCTCGCTTAGGTAGGGTTTCTCGAACGGCTAAGCCAATCTAGGTTGTTCTGCCGCCGCCAACCGCCCGACCCCCGTCAGGGCATTCTCGCCCACTTCTTTTGTTCGTGTGTGCAGGGCTGGGCTTTGTGAAATTTCGTTTGGGATTATTGCGAGCGACGGATCGAGAGAGCTTCCCTTTGCCAACCACTCCGACTAACCACCACCGAAAGACAATTCGTCAAACACAGCAGTCACGATGCCTCCCAAGTCCAAGACCGTCCGTCCCGCCCAGGAGAACATCTCCTTGGGTCCCCAGGTCCGCGAGGGTGAGTTTTTGCCTGCGTCCCAATGGATTGTGACGTCGCGCGTTCAAACCGCATGCGCCGACCGCAAAATGATAAAATGAAGCAATTTTGCTAACTACCCCGCGATCTTCAGGCGAGCTCGTTTTCGGCGTTGCCCGTATCTTCGCCTCCTTCAACGACACCTTCGTCCACGTCACCGATCTTTCGTAGGTCTCACCATCTAACGTTCTGCCTGCGAGTTCCGGAATATCCCTCCCTCGCTGGCGAACATGAAGACTATATCAATACCCGTGATGGTGCAAGATGGCTAACTGGGTGATTCCAGCGGCCGTGAGACCATCTGCCGTGTCACTGGTGGTATGAAGGTCAAGGCCGACCGTGACGAGTCTTCCCCCTACGCCGCCATGTTGGCTGCCCAGGACGTCGCTACCCGCTGCAAGGAGCTCGGCATCACTGCCCTCCACATCAAGATCCGTGCCACCGGTGGTAAGTTCTTGAACCCTCCAACAGTCCCTCATGAGCCGTCGAGCTGATTAAAATCTTCAGGTAACGGCACCAAGACCCCCGGTCCCGGTGCCCAGTCTGCTCTCCGTGCCCTGGCCCGTTCCGGCATGAAGATCGGCCGCATTGAGGACGTCACCCCCACGCCCTCCGACTCTACCCGCAGAAAGGGTGGTCGCCGCGGTCGTCGTCTCTGAGCGCCCGGTTTTACATTATTACCTGGGTGGCTTCCGTGGGACAGGAGCGCTCATTATTTGGTTTCTTGGTGGCATCGCGAAAAACGCGGGGAACGGCGCCTTAGCCTGGTCCCCACTCTACCTCTACGCACTGTGACATGCCTTCTGCTGCGGGCGACAGTATCTATCGTAGACAGAATAGAAACTCGCCATATATGGCCTGAACTGAAGAGTAGCTCCTGAACCCTCGACAAAATTGTGCACATAATGCGATGCTGTGATGTGATATGTGAATCACCGAGTAGTCTACATCACTGCTTCACTGTTCTCAAATCTTGATTATATGAAAGCCTGAGATGTCGTTTCGATATGTCTTCGCGGATCTATGCCGCGGTATAAGGCTGAAAGCGACCACGCCTGCCCGGAACGCCATTCTCCTGACCCTCAATATTTACGTGATTGCCCTCGAGTCGCCCAAGGGAAACTGGGACTGTTCAGCCACTACTTGAAAGCAGGCTTTAGCGTCCAAGTACCCCTACCCGTGCCACCCGTCTTCCCCAGGACGGCTACCCTGTCCAACGCACTCTTGAAGTCGTCCGTCTGCTTTGGAGTCTTGCAATACGGATTGAAGTGATCAACCAGCATCTTAGTCACTGCCTTGCCTCCTTGACGTCTCATGAAAATCTGGATCAGGGGTATGAAATCCTTCTCCTTCAAGGGCTTGTCCGTACCTGGAGTATTGCCCCGTGAACTGGAGCCGCTGGCCGGCTGGCTGAGCCCCTGACGATCCGCAAGGGAAGACATGACCGCCGAAGAATTCACTCCGCGGCGTCGCGGTGCAGTAGGTCGGCCTCCCTCGCCTATCTCGCCAGTCCAGGTGACAGTTCCAATGGGGATGCGGCGCGCAGCCTCTCCAGCTCGTCGCAAATGGGCGGCAGCCTGGGCCGCTATCTTGTTCGCTTCGTGTCGATTCATGGCCTGGTCAGCCTGCACCTTCTTCTTACCATTCATGATTTGGTCATGCTCGTAGGCGCTATCCACAGTTCGAGAAAACAGATTCTCGGTAATGCGCTTCTCCTCGCTGTCATCTGTAGGCTCCGTGAACTCTTCCATTGCAGCGACGCCGGAAAGCTTGCGGACCGTGTCGACTTCGTCTTCTGCCTTGACGGAGGAGATGGGAACGGCGTTCTTTGACGGCTTCTCCAGCTGATCGTGGCCCTCTGACTGGTTGAACTTGACTTCCGCGCCCTCAAAGACCTTGCTTCTGTTGGCGCTGGCCATACTATGGCTATTGTCGCCAAAGCTAAATAGGTCATAAAGGTCAGAAAGATCGAAGTTGGCCCGCTGCTTCGGGTCTTTGAGGACTTTGTTCGTCATAAATTGCTTGAAGATCTGGCGGTGGTAAATCTTCTCCTCGATAGTGCCCGAAGTCATTAGCCGGTAAATGGCGACTGGCTTTGTCTGGCCGAGTCGCCAGGCTCTCTCTCGCGCTTGCAAGTCAGTTGACGGATTCCAGTCAGGGTCGTAGATGATGATCCTGGTCGCTCCGGTGAGGTTTACACCTAAGCCGCCCACTTTAGTCGTCAACAGGAACACGTCAATGGAGGGATCGTTGTTGAACTTGTCGATCAGAACTTGTCTCTTCTCAATAGTAACGTCTCCATCCATGCGTAGGTAGTTCATTCCCTCCATCTGGCCGATATAGTCCTGGATGATGTTGAGCATGATCTTGGTCTGGGAGAATAGCAGCGTTTTGTGCCCAAACTTCTTCCACATCGGAAGAAGGTCGCCAACCATTTGCAACTTGCCAGATCTTCTGGGGCTTCCCCAATCGTACCCTGGTTGGTTCTTCCTGTTCACACTAACAAGATCCGGATGGTTGCAGATCTTCCGCAGGATATCGATTCCGTAGAGTGATTGACGCTTTTTGGCCATGATTTGAGAGACCGCATCCGAATGAATGAACCTGACGTACTCCTCATTTTGTTCCGGCGTTAGCTTGCAGAACAGCACCTGTTCCGTCTTTTCCGGCAGGTCTGATGCCACGTCGACCTTGAGCCGCTGAAGCAGGTATTGGCTAATGGTTTCCTTTAAAGTCGTCGCGCATTTTTCAGCAGTCATGACCGCAAGATTAGTCGCATTCGCGTGCCCACCCATCTTGATAGGAATCTCAAACTGTTGTCTGAAGTTGACCAGAGTCCCTAGTCGCATAGGGAAAATGAAATCAAATAAAGACCACAGCTCGGTGAGGTTATTCTGGATTGGCGTACCCGACAGGATCAGGCGGTGTGGTGTGTTGAGACACTTGGCTTGATATGTGACATTTGCATTAGGGGTGCGAATCCTGTGGCCCTCGTCGAGGATGGCGTAGCCCCATTCCAGGGACAGCAGTTGCTCGCCATAGGTGTTCAAGCCAGCGTACGTGGTGACCAGAACGTGTCCATGCTTGGCAACGCGCCTGACGATACGCTCTGCGGCGTCACGATTCGTCCTATCTCCAGGATAATCTTCATCGTCATCATCCTCAGCCACATTGACCATGCCGCTACCAGATGAGTGTAAAATCGACACTCTCAGAGGGGGCCACCATCGGTGGAATTCATTAACCCACTGCTGCATGACAGTCGCGGGGACGACTACTATGACGGGCTTGTCGAGCTTCTTGGTGTAGTGTAACGCCGCAACGAAAGCAATTGCTTGCACTGTTAAGCTTATTAGTAAGATTGCGTTCATCTGTTACCAAAACTTCTTACCTGTCTTTCCAAGGCCCATCTCGTCCCCGATGATGCCACCTACGCCTTGCTCATAAAGCTCAGCAAGCCAATGAACGCCGGTCTTTTGATACGCGAACAGCGACGCATGAATGTCTCCCGGGAGCCTCAGCCCGTTACCGAATTCGTGGTCAGGCTGATCAGGCGAGGGTTTAAACCATTCCTCCTCGCCATTATCTTCAATTGAGGCGTCGCCAGCAGCATTGGCACTTTGCTGTTGACGAGCTGCACTCCGTCTCCTGACCCAATCAGCAAGGCGTGCTTGGTAGATCGCCTCATTTCCATCGTCGACGCTGCTCAGGTCGACCTTTGTGTTACCAACGGTGACTGTATTCTCCGTAGCCTTCTTATGCTTGTTCTTCTTATCCGTGTTTGTGCCCTTCTTCCGCTTGCGACCTGTGGCTTCTTCCTCACTAGTGTCCGAAGCGTACTGGCTTTCAGCCGAACTCACAGTCGATGCATCGAATTCATCGGACGATGCTCCTTCATCCACCTTGCGTCTTTTTCTGGGTCGTAGAGAAAACTCGGTCTCAACGAATGCCGGAGCTGCTTCTGGATGTTCAGCAAAGCCTGGCATGCGCAATACTTGATGAGACTTTGGCTCTTCATCGTCGCTCTGGTATTCCTCCGCAGCCGCGTCTTGCTCAGCCTCGACAAGAACATCTGCTAGCTCGCCTTCGAAACCATCGGGTCGTTCGCCACCAATGTTGGCAAAGGGCGTGATCTTTCCGGTCCGGACGAGGTATTCTCGGTGCGACTCGCCGGCCAAGCGTTTAGACTTGCTCTTGACAGGATCCTCCACAATCGCAATCTCTTCCTGTCTCTTATCGATGCGAGCTTGGCAGTCCGAGATGTCGTTGATGGCATTCTCAATCTCTAAGTCCAGCTTATCGAGCTCCTTCTGTATGATCCGTGACTGATAAGGGTTACGTCGAGCTCCTTCCAGCTTCTTCCGTTGATCTACTCTTTTTGCCTCAAGTTTATCTTTAGTGGTTTCCAGCTTTTCAATGCGCTGCTTATCCTTCTTGTCTTCTGCCTCAATCAAGGCGGCGTTGGCCTGTGTTGTGATATCGCGCTCTAAATCATCTTGGTCCCGGATATCGGCTGTGATAGTTCGCAAAAATGCCGCCTCGTCTCCCTCAAACTGAACTGCTGTGGTTCTGGGTGCATCTGCTTCAGTGCTAGAGGGTGCGCTTTCCTCACTTATCTTCTCGGCAACCATGCCGCCATCTTCTTTGTCGGACGACATTTTGAGATCCGATGACGGAGAGTTTTCATAAATCCATGCCCGATATTCCAGATTGCGAGCCCCGAGATCTTTGATGACGCCGGTTTTGATCAGCGAGTTGCGCAACAGACAAACAGCAGTGTCGGTGGTTGAAAAATGGGAACGTAAGTGAAGTTGAGAATGGATATGAGCTCAGGTGGCGGGAATGTACCAAGTTAAGTGAGCGACATGCAAGATCTGGATTCCAAGAAACCGTCGTGAGGATAATCGTGTGTGTTGTAAAGGTGACTCACTCCGGTGAAATTGTAAGGCAAAGATTCAGGACAGGCAGCAGCGCGTCAGGCTTGAGCGTTCACCAGCGATTCTCTCTGGAAAACGATGACGCCACGGCAAGGCAGGAGCGAACGGTTCGCGCAGTCAGCTGCTGGACAGGGATCTTAATGGGAAAACTTGGTGACGAATTTGATTGGTAGGTTTTGTCAGTCGCAGACTTCCAATCCCATCGGCAAGCGGATTTATATTAGATAAGCACTTGCTGGCCGGAGGCTCATTTCCAGCCACAATGAGGATGGGAAGGGCAGCCACACCTGACTAATGCGGCGTTCTGGTGTCATGAAGGAGCTCCTACAAGGGTACTCCGTGCGCACCTCTCTACTCATCTTGTCATTGCTGGGATTCAACTACCTTACATCCAAACCTGTTGCGTCTATCAGAAAGAAAACTTCGTATACAACTACGCCCGGCAATGATATTTGTTTTTCTCTGAACAGAGCCATGATTAAACGCCCTTCACCTGGCATTCTCTCAACGGTCGGCCACGGCCTTCGGTCCAAGTACCGTCCCTCGTCGACCCTACGGAGCGCTCCCAAGATGGCTCCCGTCTGGCTACAACCCTACCTCGATCACTTGCCTCAGAAGAGCGCACCCAAGCTCTATGCTTGGAGCCTGTCCAACTTGGACCAAAATAATTCAGTCTTGAGCCCCTCGGCCAGTCGGTCAGATGGATCAATTTCTCATCAACAACACCGCAACCGCCAACAGCGTATCTACGTTCTTGGCGTTGGGAACTTAGGGATTCTCTTTGCCAGCTCGCTTGCGTCTCTACCTAATCCACCACCGATAACCCTCGTTGTTCACCGCAAAGAGCTCCTGCTGTTATGGAGACAGCAACCAGGTATCGAGGTCACTCGGGGAGACTCTACGCAAAAGTATTTGGATTTCGATGTGGAGCTATGGTCCGAAGAAGAACCGATCTTAGGTCCAACAAGAGAGGTTGCGGATGGACAAGAGATTTCCAACCTGATCGTAACGACCAAGGCATCCCAGGCTCTTCCGCAAGTCGATCGAGCACGTCGCTATCTCAATGACCGCTCCACGGTTGCTTTTGCTCAAAACGGCATGTGCAAACTTTGGCCACCTCACGGCGACTCCTACATGGCATCGCGGTATGCAGATGCATCTGCTCCTCATCCCAATTGGCTGGCTTGTGTAACAACCCACGGAGTGACTTCGTTGGGCCAGTTCAAGAGTCTACACGCCTCCAAAGCAGACCTCAAGGTTGGGCTTGTGTTTCCAAATAATTCTGGCAACAACGGCTCTTATCTGTCGAATATACTCGCCGAATCACCTCACCTCAACGGCAATGTCGTAGCACGCAACGAGTTATGGGTACTGCAGCTGGAGAAACTCGTGGTCAACTCTGTCATCAACCCACTAACCGCCATCCTTCGCTGCAAAAATGGCGATCTATTCACGAAACAGGAAGGCCCCATAGCGAGCATCATCACTTCTCTGTTGATGGAAGCCAGCAATGTTCTTCAAGCCCTGATTAAAGACCGAAGCACCGAATCCATCTTACAAACAGTCCCCGGAATGCCATTGGCAGCGGAGAACGAGATGATCCGCAAGTACGGTCCTCAACGTAGCGATCTCCTGGACCGCTTTTCCTACGACAAGCTCAAGGAAATGCTTTACGGTGTTGGACATAAGGTCCGAGAAAATACGAGCTCCATGCTCCAAGACGTTCGTGCTGGCAAACCAACTGAAGTCAACGAGTTCAACGGATGGCTAGTTGAGATGGCTACCTATCTCGAGTGTGGGATTAACGTTGTTCATCACAAGAATCTCGTCGATCTTGTGGAAAATGGCACGGTGTTGAACGAAGAGTCTCTCGGCCAGCACTTCTCCAACCTAGGAGACGACCATTAAGGTAGACTTGCCAGTGCTTGAATCCAGTATTCACACCGCTTCATTGCTTGGGATAGGTCACAATACGGCAGAACACTGACGAGTCGCTGAGCAAGACGCGATGACACGTTCGCATTCCCCAGAATATCGTCGATCTTAGTCCAACACTTTACGAGATCGACCGCGATGATACTGGAAATATATTAAACGTCCAGGGTACAACCCTCTTGATGGTCGTGCACTCCGTTCAGTCACTAGACTGGCCGCAAGCTAGACGACACCGGCATGCCGTCCAACGGCCTACTGAATCAAATCGAATCAACGGCAGAGATCCAGCATGAATTTGTCGTAGAAGCTACGGGGCAACCTTGTTTCGAAGACTTCGTTCAAAGGTACCGAACCTCGGCGGGCGACTTCATCCGTCCGGCAATCACGCTCTTAGGGAAGCCACTGGCCATACTCGCGGTATGCCAACGTTGCACAGTCTCCTGCAAAGGTGACTCGTGTGCCCTTTACAAGGCAATCCCGGAGCCTGTTAGTATGATTTGGTGTGCAGTTGCACTCGAGGTGGTCTACTTCATTTGCCACGTTCGCTTGCTTGCCACCCCTTAAGAGACCACATTATAGCCATAATATCAGGCGTGATATACTGGTAGCCCACCAGGAGTGGTGTATCGCGTCAGGGGCGGACGGAACATCAGCGACTGCCATGGAAGTACCCGACCAGAAGACTTTTCCTTCCAAGGAAACGCCCACACTTTTGGCCCCTCAGGATTTGCACCCGCCTCTTACCTTTTGCCGACGATGCCGCCGAGGTGTGTGAGAAAACTCATGCGAAGCTACGCTCACGCCCTCTGGCATTTTATGACGAGCAGTAGATTTGCCTAATAACTAATGCTGCTTAAGTCCGCCTTCTGGTGCGCGGCATACTGCTCTCATCGCACACGTCATCGTGTGGGTGCCATGGAAGGAGTCTCGAAGTTTGCTAAACACATCAAAAGAGAAGCACAGTCCAGTGCGATCACAAAAGAAACCGCCAGAAACAATGAGTGGACGGTCTTCGTGGATTGAAACGGCTACGTTTGTCAACTTATACAGTGGAAGCTAGCAATGCACCGGGTTCTGCCCACACAATCTCGATATTGATCTGTCATAAGAAGTGGATCGTCAGTGGCGGGCTACCAGTTCAAAGACGTTGAAAAGCTCGATCTAGAGTCAGCATGGATCTTGGGATCATCTGGCTTGAAGTCACGCCATTTCCTCTATAGCAGCAAGATCCGGTTCCTTGCATTCGGTCTAGAGCTTGCTTTTGCTCCCTCAAACATGACAACCCCTGGATGCTCGATGGCAGGCCGATGGATTGCCAAGCGGCGAAATAAGAAGCGGAGCTCAGGGCACACGGCAACCTCGAGACCTCAATCCAATGAGACAATCAATTCCTCCTCTTCAGTCGAGTGTCGCCATGCAACAATCATGACCGGCAGTGTCCCTCTCGGTTGCGAGAGAGCCACGCGGTGGAGAGAACGGCGGACCCAGTGATTGCTAATCATCAGCGCTCCATTTCCCAACATATGGATCCAGTTCATATTGATGCCTCAATTCTCCGATTGGGCGACAGGGGTTGAAAGAAAACTTCCGGTGCATATTTGACGGAGATTTTCCTGGCGATGCCTGTCTAATGGGTTCTTGTCAGCCCATTGCGGAGACTGTGGACGACCTCAATCTCGACAAGGCTAACAACATCCCACAGGCGAGTGATTTGGGGCAGCCAAGCTACCGGACCAAGCCCTTTTCTAAGAGGAATTACAGAAATTCTTTAGCATACATCACGCTGATCTCACGCCGACTCTTAATGCCAACCGTGGCAACGGAGGGCCGACTAAGTCCTGATTGGCACTCGAACAGGTACGAAAAAAGCGTTGCTGCATGGTTACATCACAGCGTCAACCCGCATGACGCATCTTCGAAGAGTGTTTCTTTGGCCATTGACATTCGGTTTTCTCTTCCTCAACTCAAAGAATGGAGCCTTGAAAGAATCGAAAATCGTTCTCTTACTCAGGGCTATGGAATCGGTAAAACCCGACATATGCTCGGCGCTGAGGTCCTTGGCTGCAGTCAGCCGCTTGATCCAAGCTTTCCGGGCTGGGACACAGAGCAACCGGGTGGGAGAAAGGCCGCCGCAAGGGTTCCTTGACCACAATTTTAAAGTCAACTTTGGTCTTTTCAGCAATATCTCGGATTCGAGGATTCGAGAGACTCAGGCCAAGGCCTGCTACCAATATTAAGTGTTCATACTTGAGATCTAAAGGCGGCGACCATAGCTGGTTTGCACATAGTCGGCCGACTGACCCGCCAGACAACCATATCAGCCCTAGACCATGATACGGGCCATGACGGTGCTGACGCCCCGGGGATCACACATAAACCATGTCCCCTGGTTCGCACTGGAGGAAATCGAGCCAAGCATCCCCCGGCTTAGATACCGATCATCCTCACCATCTGGCCCGGCAGTTCACGTACGATAACCCATTATCAATCGCACATGAAGAGTTTCACCTGGGACGTCTCATGCGCTGAGCCAACCGACTTTTTCAGCATGAAGTTCGCGAACCCGTTGACATTCGTCCGAAGAGATGGCGAGCCGCTGACGGGGCATATAACGAGGTAGGGTTGGAGAAGAGGTTCAACTTCATGGTCAGGAGAGCGGGTTGTTTTTTCTCGCCCCTCCCTCTTTCAAACATCGCTTGCATGACCACATGGCAATCTTCCGTGGGTGCCTTGGAGCCGCAACATCGTGGCGCCTGTTGTTTTGGCTTGCTTGATCTGCGCCATGCGACACGATATCTACCCTCTTGCGATTGGAACTGTCACAGCTACTGAAAGCTTAGATGTTTTGCAGAAGGATTTGATCGCTCGTCGCGTACGGCTTCGGAGCTTCACGTCTACTCTCTATGCAAAGTGCGAGAGGGTGTCCGATTTGCGGCCCCCCACAATCGGAAAGTGGTCTCGGGAGTCACGAAACCTTTGAGCTTAAATTTGTTCAAAAAGTGTCTCAATAGTATAGCGGCGGACACGACCTCTCGAAGGGGTGTGCGATAGTTGGGTGGGAGTAACCCCATCCACAAGTAGCAGCCGAGAGCCGACATCTGGAACCCCAGGGTGCGGTTGGCCTTGCCTATTTCTCACACCCGTGGCCTGTCTAGTATCCGATACTGTTGGACGAAGCGCCGCGTAGGTCTCCGTACCCGATGCAGTGATGCAGGTATCACTCTGCATAGGGGGTGACATGCAGGAACCTCGTCGACCAAGGCTAACCCGTCACGTCACTTGTCACTGCGCGATTCACAACCTCTCACACATGGCACTACATCTCTATCAGCGAGAAGAGAGTGGGAAGAGGCTCAGGCATGACAACATGTGTGGGAACCGCTCCGCTCGTGTCACGTTCCGGGGGCGATTGACCGCTTCTTTTTGCCCTGGATTTGCCTTCTGGCGGGTGACTGGGGGGACTGGGAGTGGGAGATGACGGGCTAGGGGGGGGATATATCAGAATCCCCCGGGTCATATAACGAACAAAACCCTGGGGCCGAGTGTTTCAACGGGCAGAAGCCGCTGCCAAACCAACCTTTCTCGGTGGACGCAGAGCCAAACGAGAGCCTGCGCAGTGATCAATGGATTCACCAACGACTGGAGACTGGAAGCCAGCGGGAGATCCAGATCATAGGACGCTCATTGTAAGGGGGGTGGAGGAAGGACAACAAAGTCGTCAAAAGGGCCACCATCTTGCTCGATCACAAACCCCGAACTCGGCACATGCGGAGGACCAGAATTGCCAACACCCTACGGGGAGGCGCCTCTTCTTTTCTTTTTCTCGCCTCTGCTCGATAGCCGGTCCTGGTCTTTCCAGCAGACAACAGGGCCAACCTGCAGCCCGTCTCTACGCAGTACGTTACTGTCCACATCTGGTCATGTGGCGAACTCTGTGTCGGGACAGGAGAGAGCCCAGAGAGGAGAGAGAAGTACAGAGAGGGACACGGAGAGAGCCAAGGCAGGCAGGTAAGCAGGCCAAAGCAGGACCATTCTGAAGTCCTACCCTGTTCCCTCGTCTCCGAGCTCTTCGCGCCTTTGGGTCTCTTTCCTGAATCCTGCCCGCCGCCATTCCCTTCCCTTCCCTCTAACCCCCCCGCTCCTCATTCCGCCATTACTCGCCAAGCCGATATTGGCCCAAAAGTCCAAACCGAACGCACCATCCCCAAGGCCCCAAGGCCCAGGCACAACAGAGGAAAACAAGAATAACAGCAGAAGCCTGAAGTTAACAAACTCGACCCCCATCGTCCTTCACGCAAAAAAAAAGGAACAGGCTTTTGAAACGGGAGCAAGAGCCAAGTTAGCCAACATGTCAAGAAAAAGATCGCTTAAGAAAATACAGCTATCGCCTAGTTTCCGGATTTTAGCAGCTGCTAAACAAGACCGCCCGCCTGCCCGCGCGCGCGCCATCTCTTGACTCTTTCCCAACCCCCCGGGGCCCCTGGCCTGGTTCCTGGTTCCCCGGACTTTGCACTCTGACTCAAATCGGTTGGAGGATTGGACGCCGGGCTGCCGCGGCGGGCAAGGTAATCAAAACCAGCTGCCAAAAGCGGAATCGGAATGGATTGTTAATATAATTGCTGCCACACGTCAACTGCACGCCAACCCGTAGAATAAAATATCCAAGAACAAAAAACCTCCGGCCGGCCGTTTCCCCCTCCACCAGGGCCGCAAAAATAGGCCGCGCTACTGTGGCAAGGCCAAAAAGAGGTGTGTGTGCCTTGGAAGCCTCTCGTTTTGGGACGAGGCCTCGGGACCTTCGCGAAAGGGGGCGGCTCACGACCCAAGGTAAGTAAAGGTCCCTAATCTCGACTACACGCGCCCCCAAGAGAAGTTGTACATTTGATGCGTCTCCCGTCCCGAAGCGGATGGATGGAGTGGATGATAGGACAGACATGTTGCTTTTTTGTGATTTGCCCACCTACACACCTACGCCTGACCTTGCTTCTTTCCGTCCTCCCCGGAAGCGGTTGGTGCATGGTTTCTTGCAGACTGCTTGCTGCATTACGATGCCAATGCCAATGTGATTCACAGAAGTTTATCCCCGAGGTTTCCCACTTTGGGATCTCGGGG
>MPDP01000055.1:0-156210 GCA_030869315.1 Colletotrichum cuscutae | reverse complement strand
CCCCCCCTTCCACGACCCTGTTGCCTCTTTCGGCCCCTTTGCTACGAACGTAGTGAACTCCCGATGCTTGGTGTGTAGACGTCAGCTGGGGGGGCCAGATACCGGGCGGGGGGCATTCATACACAGACACAGCAGCAGAGAGGAGCGACGATTCGACGAAGAAGGGGTGTTTCTGGATCAGAGGCGGTGGCAGTCTGGCAGAGGTGCGAGACAGAACGGGGCCGGGTGCCATCCGATATGGATCCTCCCCATCACAACTCCCGGGTCTTGGCTTCTCTCTTCAACGCCGATCGTCGGAATTCCTGTCAGGGTCGCTGGCGAGATGAGGGGCGTGACACGGTGACAGGCATTTGGGGGGTAGCGCAGTAGTGTCACTATGTGGGAGGGAGCCAGTCAGCGACTTTCAACTCGCGTGTCTTTGCCCTCGTCTCGTGGGGAATGTCTAAAAAGGCTCGTAGTTGCAGTTTAGGCGGATTTCCAGTGTCTTGCATTCTGCGACTCTGATGATCCTTTCAGTGGAGAAGGATGGAACACTTATTTTTCTCCAACGGGTTGTGGACACAAGATTGCATTCTTTCGTGCGACGGGAGCGGGAATCGATTCAGGACCGTTGAACCGTCGATTCGTCGACCACGGGTTTGGAGACTCCCAGTCTCTGGTGCGGCCACACTGCGGCGGGGGCGGTTGACATGACGATCACCTCACGGTATCTGGACGGAAGCTGCGCCGGTGCGATGCTGCGGATGTCACTGTAGGATGCAGGATGGGGACATTGTTAGGACATTTTATTCAAGAGGCTGTATGGGAGAATGATACCCTACCTGGTCTCTTCGCTCGGGCCTCCCTTTTTTCTGGATCGTGGACTGGGGAGCGAAAGAGAGCGATGACTTACTCGTGGGCTTGCCTCCCGGTTTCCGACTTACGCTGGGTATTCCAATTGTTCTGACTGGCCAGTTCAATGATTGTGGACAAATGTGCCTCTACGGATCTGGAGCGTACGAAGATGATGGTATTGAAACGGGTAGTGACTTCCGAAGCTCCGAGTCAAGATACAGCAGATAATGCAGCCTATGCAGGTATGTCTTGATGGTTGATAGGGAGGTATGGACCATAGTTTTGATGGGTTGACTATGGTCCATGATGTTCAATCTCTCAAGGGTCACGATCACGTCGGTATTCCGATATGGAGACGGAGCTTGGACCTGGAGTTCCCAATCACAATGACAGATGAACTGACGGTTCACAGCGGCTACCACGTCAAAGAGGGGGAAATGTCAAAAAGGGAGGATTGCTGGTCCACGAGGTGAGCAGAATATTCAGAGCCCTCGCGGCCAGAGCTCCTGACTGAGTTCGAGAGGAAAAGCTACACGGCACGGTACTGAGGAAAGGAAATCGGAGGACCTGTCCAATCCGGAAGACGGCTTCGGAATGGAGGCTTTGAGTATCTTTCGTTCAGTGGAAGTCTGGCTTTGCCTCATCCTGTACACGGCGCTTCGGACACTATCCGCAGGGGTCCAACTCCCGATAAACCGGCGCAAGGTTCCGATTTCTTGCTTCCGCAGCGGGCGCGTAGTTCAGCGGGAGTTTCTCGGTGGGAGCCGGTGCCCCGATTTCACGTTTCGAGGTGGGATGTCCGGGACCACGATGTACGTCTAGACTCTGCGAATAGAGAGCTACACTAGCTCGATGTCCAAGACTGACATGTTGTTTCGTCGAAAGTCAGGATCTCTCGAGCGGTCGAGCCATACTTTCCGCCTTTCATGTCTCGCATCAACGATCTTCAGCCGGGCAATCCCCACCACGCAGTGGAGTTGGCCAACGCAGGGGCGCATACTCAAGTTTTCGCCAACTCCACTGATACAGCACCCATATCCCGTACCTTGGAGGCTTGGAATGATTAGACGTCCCCATCCTCCATTCCGCGGGAGTTTGTAATATGTATCCAGGGGAAATCCCAACTCTTGAAAGGTAGCAAGATGTTCTTGTCATGTTCCATGATCGCCCATGTCGCCCACTTTCCGCAATGATTCGGCTCGGGTTGCACAAGACTGGAACATCCAACAGAATTGCCTGCCGTTGACCTCTTTCTCGCCAAAGCTTCTTTGAAAGAAGCTAGACTCTTTTGTCTCGTAGCTTCCTTTGCATGGCACAGTTCGCGTCTAATAACGTGCTTTTAAACTTAAACTAGACAGCCTTCAGAAGGGCTGATGCTCTTTTTGTCTTCAGGGTTTCCCACTTGGTGGGCTCGGCAAATTTGTTTTTTCGTTTTGTTCTCTCAAACTAGCCGTCTCGTTTGTTTATGAACGTTTGGCACGGGGACGATCTCGTCATCAGAGACACGATTTGATTCTTTTCCCGCCGGTCCGGTGCTCTACATGGCGTAAGCACCTACTACGGTATCAGGCCAAAGTTTAACCCCCTTGTCAGGTATCTTCGCCCGTGCTTTTCGAGATTATATCAGCAGTATTACTTTCGAGATTCTTGTGCACGTCGAACACAAATTTGGCTATTGAGAGTCACTGCTCTACCCTGGCCAGACCCACGCTACCTGCTAGGGAGTTTAAACTTACCCCTATAGACCAAGTAGAATTTTTGATTGCAATTTGCGACAAACCTGCGTTGACAGCTGTCAGGGAGAGTTCTATCCACTGTTACCTGAGTCAGACGCTCGGAGAATTACTGCTCCAATTTAAGCCCAGTTTGCACATAACATGGGCTCAACACTGCGATGATTCGTAAAGTGACCGACACCACCAGATAGGTAGGCTCATTATGTCAGGTACGACACGCTGCGATTTGGGTAATGCATCTTTTTGAGGGACTTCAATGGGGAGTCTGATTGTCTGATTTGAATGATGTCCGAGCACACCGGGGACCTCGATATTGGTCTGATTTACGGCGGGGACCAACACGCCAAGTCTTGAGATTGCGGCGGTAATCAGGATAGCTCACGCTTCAGCCCCATCCAATTCATCCGTTTCAACATGAGTAGCCACTGGCATTGCTAGTCCATCGAATAATGCTGCCTGCTGTCAACAATTGGCTCTCAGACGTTGCGAAATCACCTACTTTTCATTGACATATATGTAAGTCTAGCTGGTGACAGCGATAGCTTCACTTCGAAAATCGGGGATTGGAACTCAACCACTAATGTTGAAGCACTGTAGGCTCACCATAGCTTCAAAGTTCCAGGAACTTGAATCTACCTCTTCCGTATCATCCGGCAAATCTTCCCCTCCCTCAAGTCGCCCCCATTGCAACGCGAAACCAACATCAGGGCCCACGTGGGTGATTTGGATCGAGGTCTGTGTCCCAATATCACCTCACTAGAAACTGCCAATCACCTGAGAACGTCACTTGTCATGATCTGAATCGCTAAACCACGGCATAGTGCGGCGATGCGGCTTCCTTTTTGAAACCGGATGACCTGAGATGCGTCCGCGATAGCCGGCTGAGATCTTGCTTTCGGTCTTAAGACGGCGCAATTATAGGCCATTTAAAGCCAGTGATGGTGGCTTATGAATAGAGTGAGGCAGAATATCTCTGCCACTATTGAAGACATTTAGACCGAGAATTATAACCGTCTCGGGTGACTTGACTCGCTGCGATCGAGCAGACAAGATAGTAGCCGATGCGAACGCAACCTCATGGTGAATGGCGAGTGATGGGAGGATTGGGATGCATTGGATAATGCGACTCGGAGTTTCTTGGCTTGACAGGACACCATTATTGCCTCATTGACGAGTTTGGACGATCCGATGGCATCTTGGCTTCGTCACATACCTTAGTAAGGGATTTCGTCACAGTCGTCACACGAAGCGCTTCTTTAGTTCTTAATTCCTTCTGTTAATCGCCAGTCAGTGTTTAAGAAAAGAAAAAAGCTTACGGCGCAAAAACTCGCTGAAACACACGGGTCGCCCCCAATGATGTGCGCTACACTGACTCGAGCTCTCGTCGCAGAGCAAGGAACCGGGGTGTTAACGCCTCTCACTTCAGCAACGCGGAATCTTGAGATCGTGGGTTGTGAACTCCTCTTTTTCCTTTTCCTCCCACTCTCCTTTCCAGGCTTCAGCGTTGTAGATGTGCGTGTCACTGATCACAGGCTTTGCTCCAGTATTCTTCTCTTTCCCCGGCGGCGAATCCGTGGCGCATTGGGAAGAAAGACGTGCCTCGTGGGATGTCTTGCCATGTTTCGCTGTTTCGGGGTTAGGCGCCTCGCAGACGCGCTCTGCATGTCTTAGTTGCATGTGAGACCAGGTTTCTGGACCTGAATGCAATGCTTGCACAGGGTTGATCGTACTCCAGAAGGGGAACTAGTCTGCAACTTTGGTGCAAAAGACAAGGTGTGGAATGGTGACAACGTGGCTGTCCAAGCTCCTGCAGACTGTGAAGACTGGATTTTGGAATGATCCGGGACTTACAGCCTCCACCTGCCTGCCGGGGCCAACTGTTTCTCTGGCCCTTGAAGACTCATTCGGACGACGACCGGGGACATGGGAGGACTACTCGAAGAGGCGGTTTGCGAACGTCGCTCCTGGTGGGAACTAGTCCAACCAGGGGGAGGGTTGGGGTTGTATTCGCACGGACGCCTTCAAGCAGGACCAGACAGAGAGATCAGCACGGCATCGTGGGCCGCCGGGGCTTGAGAGCTACACAGCGAACATGATGCTTGTCCAGCTTTCTTCGCCCGCCGAAAACAGTTGTGCAAGCCTTTGTTGTTGCAATCTTCCTGGCGTAGTGGGAAAAGGGGGCATGGTTTCGACTGTGGAGTAGAAGGGAACATGAGAGACAGTACCCTTTTCCAAGTCTGCGCCTTGCCTTCCCCGGTCTTATCTGTGCATTCGGCATATGTCAAAGTGGGCACGACGAAGAAACGATGGCCCAGGCCCGTTTTCTCATTCCTATGAGCAGAATATATTACCACGGCCGTGGAACAGGTCAGATCGTTCTAGAGTCGATCTCGTCTTTGGGACCCGGCGTTTATCTTTCTTTTTTCTCTTCTTCCCACAACCTCGAGAGACATGAATGGAGCTTGCTTCAATTCTGACATCTCATTCGTTTCCGTTTCAACGTCTTGACTTGCTTTTGGCTTGGTGGTGGTCTAGCCCCCTCTTTACGTCAACCTCAACCTAAGCTAATGTCTGGTCTGGGTCCGTGGTGATCACCATGGACGGAGCAACAATCCATGCGTTGTATGGAACGGCCGATAACTCGGGCGAGCCTACGCCCTTGGTGAACAAGACTCCAACTATCCTAGGCGTGGTTATTGCCTTCGCGGTAAGCTCCAAGTTGTTCGGAGACATATCAGCAATGTGACTAACGACGTTGCTTAGATCTTCTCATGGATGTGTGTCGCCTTCCGCATGTACGTGCGAGCCAAGTTGGTTCAGTCATTAGGATGGGATGATTGCTTCGTGATATTGTCGTTGGTGTGTAACCCTCTGTATACTCTCTCGATGACGAACAATGTCTCACGTGAGGATTTCAACACAGTTAACAACAACAACTGGATCTGTTGGAATTTGTGTCGGTGGGACCCCACCAAATTTCCCTTTCTCGCATTTGTGAAACTAATCCTTTGGTCAATAGCTACCAAATATGGGATGGGAAGACATATCTATACCCTCTCTGCGGCAGAAGTCCAGAATTACCTCCGAGTACGAAGTCAACCCGCCGATAGTCGCTCATGATGTTGACTTGCTAATCAAGAACCCCTTGCCTTAGACCTTCTACGTTGCAAACGCATCTTACCAAATGTCAACCGCCTTTATCAAAATCTCTCTCCTCTTTCAATACTTGCGCATCTTCGACCGACCGTCCTTCATTCGATCGCTCTGCATCTACCTGATCATCTTTGTCAGCTTATGGGCCACCGCCTACTCGTTTCTGGGATGGGTTCCCTGCGTGCCAGTCGCAGCATATTGGAACTGGACCATTCCAGCCACACGTTGGGCATACGGCTCGCTCAATTCTGATATATTCTCGGGAACATATGAGAGTCACTCTTCGGTCAACTTTGCCTTAGACGTCCTTGTTCTCGCCATCCCGGTTCCGCTCTACTTCAGACCCCAACAGTCGCTTAAGTCGAAGCTGAGACTGCTTGCGCTGCTGGTCATTGGCATTGCGTGCGTTTTGTCCCTCGTTTTCCCCAACAGCGGACCATCACTCTCAGGGATCCCCAGAGCGCTAACACAATTTGCAGGGTCAACGGCGTCTCAGTCGTCCGAGTATACTCTATCATTCAACACCGATCCGCCACTCGTCCGACATTAGACCCCATGTGGTACGGCCCCCTCAGCATCGTCCTATCCGCCGTCGAAGTCGATCTGGCCATGGTTGCCAGTAGCGTCCCGATTTTCTGGCCAGTACTGCGGCAACGATTCCCCGGTATCTTTGTTACCAAGGAGGTTGAAGTCACGAGGGAAGTTCGGAGGTTGGAGAGCGTGGAACTCGAGGACGACATGGAGATGGAGCCGGATCGGAGGTCACGGGTCGGCAGCGAAGCAAGTCTTCGGCAAGAGAACATCAATCAGGGAGGAGGAGCGGGTGGACGATACATGGATGAGTTCATTGTGAACCAGGTCGACCCGCTGAGGAAGGCCAAGAGTACGGTTACAGAGGTCAAGGCCGGCGATGAAGCTCAGGGGGGTTGGTGGCAGAAGGGCCGCTTTGGTTGATGAGCGTGGGAGGACTGCAGACTTTGCTCATGGCAGATTGGTTACACACCAGCTTGTTCGGAATGAAAACATTAATATCCACATGGACCTCTCTGAGTAAGAGCAGATCCACCGCGGGCGGTATGATGTGGCTTCTGACCAAGTATGCTCCAATCATACTCCTTAAGTGACTTTGCGAGCGCGGCTCTTAGCCGAGTGTAGCTCCATGAGTAGGTTTAAGAGACACCATGTTATACCATGTTTGGCATCGGCTACCACTCAGAGACTCCAGGAAGGCCGCGCAAGACCGAAGGATCTCCATAATACTCTTCGCATAGCCAGACTTTTCAGCATGACTGATCCTGAAAGTAGCAAAGCCATCGTTTATGTAAGATAAGGTACTACAAATGGGGGAGTCTGGTCGTGTTACACTGAATGTCCGGGTGGCCTACCTTAGGATCTTCCAACCTGCATTGGGGCCTACCTTTTCTAACGCGTTTGTGACATGGATGTGCGTGAGTAGGCAATCCTACTGTTCTAAAAAAGAGCGAACTGACGAAATATAAGGGTCCATCAAAGAAGTCGTGCAATGAAACTGAGAATGAAATTTTTCGTCAGTCTAAGTCTAAGTAACTACTAGAATTAATATTTGACGGCGGAGCTTGAGCTCGATGTATCTAAAATCCGGATCTAAGGCGCAATGCATTTACAGGGTATCGTATTCCTTCGGACTTAGACTGCGCGGTTGTACCCAGAGCGTCCATCGGTAGTGATGGTAGAGGCTTCGTCACGCCTGTTGTAACCTGAGCGTCCATCAGTACCGATAGCAGAGCTTTCCTCACGCTTGTTATATCCGGAGCGCCCGTCTTCAACACTGTTGTAGCCAGACCGGCTATCGGCCTCATCCCGCTTGTTGTATCCAGACCGTCCACCAGTGGAGGCACCAGCAAGCTCCTCGCGACGACCGACCCCAGAAGCTCTGTCTTCTACACCGTTGTACCCCGATCGTCCATCTGTAGTAGCGTCCGAGCCCTCATCGCGACGGTTGTAACCGGAGCGACCGTCTTCCACACTGTTGTATCCTGAGCGGCCATCTGTCTCCTCACGACGGTTGTAACCAGATCGACCATCTGTTGTAGCGCCAAGGGCCTCTTCGCGCTTGTTGTAGCCAGATCGTCCGTCAGTCGTGGCTGAAGCGTCATTCTCTCGGCGATTGTACCCTGAGCGCCCATCAGTGCCGATAGCAGAGGCGTCTTCGCGCTTGTTGTACCCGGAACGTCCATCAGTAGTGGCGTCTGAGGCTTCTTCGCGACGGTTATACCCCGAGCGGCCATCAGTTGTGATAGCAGAGGCTTCCTCCCGCTTATTATATCCTGACCTTTCATCAGTAGTGGCATCATTAGCCTGTTCGCGACGGTTGTACCCGGATCGGCCATCGGTTGTAGAGTCAAGAGCCTCTTCGCGCCTGTTGTATCCAGATCGTCCGTCTGTAGTAATAGCGGCATCTTGTTCACGGCGGTTGTACCCAGAACGACCATCCGTGGTCATATCAGACGTCTCCTTGGCGTTGCGCCGATTATATCCAGATCTACCATCTGTCGTAATAGCCGCATTTTCTTCGCGCTTATTGTAGCCAGACCGGCCGTCTGTATTCATGACTTGATCTTCATCGCGGCGGTTATATCCGGAACGTCCGTCAGTGCCGACAGTCGCCTCTTCGCCACGGCGGTTGTAGCCAGAACGACCGTCGGTGGTAATAGCAGTGTCATCACGACGGTTGTATCCAGAGCGACCATCTGTAGAGACAGCAGTGTCTCCTTGTAGGGGACTAACATCTCGAACGCGAAGCGCCGCGATACTTGTTGCTCCATGAGCTTTGCGGGCGCAGCCTTCAGTGTTTTCAGTGATCTGATGGAACCATAGAGTTATCATCGTGGAAGTGCTGAGCTTCAAGGATGATAGAAGCTAGTAGAACTCTGAAGATGGACTTACTGCTGATAAGATAGTCTCGCCCTTGAGCAAGGATAGGACCAAGATGCTGGTAAAGAGGGCTACCAAGAGGACACGTCCAACTGGGCGCCGAGCAGGAGAGCTATTGGGCATAAGCCCATGAGTCGGCAAAATCGTCTCTTGTTTCATTTTGGAAAAAGGATATGGGGTAAGAACCTTGAGCAAAGCCAGAAAGCTCGCCGTTTTAGGTGTGAATGTTGATACCAAGAGACAGTGAAAGTTTTCAAGCTGGATCCTGTTGTGATACAGGAGCTCAAGGGAGTGATAGACCGAGATACTTAGTGGTTATTGGATGCTAATGAAGACGGAACACAACGAAACAAAGAGAAGAGAGCCCCTTATATATTGCTACATGACTGAACTTCTCTCAGAGTTCTCGAGTGTGAGCTACATAAACGAAGAGACTGGAGGGTTGAGGCGTAGGAGGCACAGTCACGAAGCACGCAGTACCAAGATACTTACTGTCGACTCTCATAACCTGGGCAGCAATACGACACAGCCGCTGCAGCCCTATGCAAGTTGCCATGAGCCATCAAGTTGAGACATGCAGCAACAGGTCATGATCCGGTTCCTCATCAAGGACTCAAGGGCTGCCTAAACTAAAGTGGAAACGAGATTCAGACTCGGCCCCCACGACATTGACCGGTGAGATTGCGGAAGTGGTTGCGGTCGCCGCACCCTGCACAAGTCCGCAGTGACCGGTCTTCCACTAGGTGCCAAGCCCGACCCTCATAGGTCGCCCTATAGCTCGCTGCAGTGCTGCCAATGCTGAAGGATTTGGCCTCGCCATCGTCGGCCGGAGATGCCCGGCGAAGAAGACAGAATGCGAGCCTGCCCGGTGTTCCAGTTCCTTGTCAGCGGAGAGGTCCTTAAACTTCTTTGGGGACTGGAAAGCCAGGGTTCGCGCCTGTTCCAGGGGTCAACCAACGGTGTTTCTAGGGTTTCTTGGGGAGAAGCGACCCCCAACAGGAAACAAGGGGGGCGGCTGACGTCCGGCCGTAGACTCAGCCATAGGTATCGACTCTGAAGGGTGCTGCCAATTCAAGGTTATGATTGGTGTAGGAATGTGATGAGTCTGCTTATCCGGTGCGATCATGTTTTCTCAATCGCTCCTGTCCTAGACCTCGGCCAAATCTGTGCCACACTGCTCCGCCTCCGTTAGTCAGATCACGATGATGCAGTCATGTCTTGGGCTGATTGAGTGAGGCTATCTCGTTTAGGAGGCAGTAAGTTGTTGCCTGAGAAGATGGGGCATACAGAAACGACGCCATGCGTTAAGATTCTCGAGTGGGCTGCTCGACAGCTGCATGATAAGTTCCAACAGCTGGAAAATGGTGTCCACATGGCCTTTTTGCGATAGCCGAGATATGCAAAAGGCTAGACTCGCCTGTCTTGTCTCGGGTACGGAGGCACCCTCCGACATCATAATCAGGACTCATTGAGCCTTACCACGATTGTCTGTATCTGCGGAATTTTGACTTCTTCCGAACATGTATAAAGCGATGACAAGAGTTGGTTGTGTAAAAGTACCACAAAAGTACCATTTATCACTTACTCTAGAAAAGACGGGAAGTCTGGGCAATCTGATTGGTCGAAAGAACTGCCTAATTGGAGAATAGAGCTCATAAAGTGTCGTGCGATGATGACAGGCGGAGGATTCGGTTTACTGGGATCCTGACAAGCCTGTGGCAGTATCACACTGCATACTGTCACGCAAAGGGAGCGCAAATAACATGAAGTCTGTCATCCATTCATTTCTCGTCTATTTTTAAGCCGAGGAAAGGCTAGGTATCCACGGTTGGAGTCTTACCCCCTCGTAGGAGTCAGTCACTCGGGTGCTTCTCCCTTAGAAGTGGGAGCCGCCACCGCAGGGCCCGTCGTGGGAGTGACCGGTCAACTCAGCAGCACGCCTGAGGTGCTGGGCCGTGTCTGCAGCCCATCTGCGCTTCTTCAACTCAACAGCAGGAAGAGCTTCCCAGCTCATGGAATATTTGGCGACACTGTGGGCAATGGCCTTGGTGTTGACAAGGTAAGCGTCGTTGTCCAGGTTGGTGATATCGTCGCCGATCAAGTGGTAGTTAACGTCGTAGGCAACACCAACCTCGCCACCGAACAGCGCGGCCTCGGCCTCCGTCTTGAGGCCCTCTGCGCCAGTGAATAGTCCACCAGACGGGATGCCGTTCTCGATGAACCCTGCGTAGTCAGAGCGGCCGTTGAATTCAGTGGGTACGTGGCCCAGGCCCTTGGACTCAAAGAACTCCTCAAAGTCCTTCTCAATCACATCAGAGCCGGCGGGGCCAGTGAAGTTGAAGGCACTGCCGTCACCATCGTAGATGGCGAGCTTAGGGTTGGGGCTGGCGATCATGTCGAAATTGAGGTATGCTCGGATCTTTGAGATTTCCTCCTCAGAGCTGTTGAGCGACTTCACATAAAAGTAGGAGCCGAGCTTGCCGTATTCCTCCGCGCCCCAAAATCCAAGTCGAACGGCGTTCTTGGTGGTGAATTGGGTAAGGGCCTTGGCGACAGTGAGCACACCAACGGCGCCGGAGCCATCGTCGCTGGAAGAGAATATTAGTCAGTTCGTCTCTCCGAACGTATCTCATAGTGATGTTAACTTACTTAATACCAGGGCCAGCAAAAACAGAATCGGAGTGGCCTCCGATCATGAGAACATTGTCATGGTCTCCGCCCCTCGTCTCCGCAATGACGTTATAGTTGACACGGTTCTCGATGATGGAGATAACATTGAGATCAAGAGTCAGCGCTTGACCAGCTGCAAGAGAGGCAACAAGGGCCTGTCCCTCCTCACGAGTAATTCCCACAGTCGGGGCGTAACCATCCGAAGCCGCGCCGAGGGTTCCTGAAAGCGCGCCAACGTCGTTGTTGTAGATGATGGCACCGACAGCGCCTGCAGACTTGGCCAGAGTGGCCTTGACCGCAAAGTTGCAAGTGCCTCTCGACACGAGCGCAACAGCACCAGAGACTTCGGCAGGGTAGTCCGACGCCTCGCATCCAAGGTTGGCAACGTTGACCAAGGTAGCGCCGGTTAGGGTTCCGCCAGGTGTGTACGTCAGAGGACGGGCGTCAATGGCATCGCCTGCGACGGAGAGGGTCGCCTTGGCACCGGCGAAAGCCTCGGTGAAAGGCTGCTTGTAGACGTCGTAGTAGTCGAGCTTTCCAAGCTCCTCGACAAGCCAGTCTACGGTCGCGTTGTGGCCGCCACCGCCGAAGGCACGGTTTCCCTCGTGGGCATCCGCAATATCCTGGAGCTTCTGGGACCCGGCGAGGAGGTCCTCAATGTTGATGAGCTCCTGGAGCTTCTCGGACTCGACGTACGGCTTGCACTTAACGGCGCTGACTAGCGCCGGCAGGGCCAATGCGAGAGCGGCCGTCTTCATCTTGTGAACTGTTGCTACACGACCGGCGGGGTCTTGCACAAGATTTGAAGTTGCCTTGTGGTGGCTAGAAACAAGAACCTGCGAGTGGGCGAGCGAGGAGATGTTCCCAATAAGCTGGGTGGAAAGCAGCGGCTTGTTGGTCTTTTAGACTTCCCTCAACCAACGAGCTGGAAGCGACGCATGCATCTCTTCGCTCGCGTGATCATCGCCAAGACGATAGATAAGGAAGCTGGTGATGTCGCCAGTAGCTCACCGGCCGGAGCCACTGTCAATTAACCTCGACGCGTACTAGGCTCCCCAGAAACGCGGGGACGTGCGACTTAATGAGGAAGCCCAGAGCCAATATTTTCTTCTGCTCCATTACGACTCTATCGCGACCTGCCTGATCCAGGAACGGCCGTACGCACCAGTGCGATTGCGCAGCTCGGTTACGCCGTGGAACTTCTTGGCATTGCAACCCAATGAGGTTGAGCCGCCGATACGCCAATGACAATGACACAAAGTTCCAGCCACGATTTTCCATGATTCATTCGTCGTCGTGAGAGCCCATACCATACGTTGGCACACGTGCACTCGTGAAGGAACCTTTGGGACCTGACCATATTGATATTGGAGAGGTCTTATGTTCACAATAAAGCCTTGGTTTTGTGTTATTACTATTTCTTTCGCGAACTTTATGAAGAAATCCTGACTTAGGTAGTTAATTTGGGAGAGATGGCAGCATGGCTAAATGCGGTTTGTCAATGCACAGACACTGAATAATTGCTTGGCAAATGGTAAGGTATTGACTGTCGTCCTCGGGGTGCGGAGATTCAAGTTCGGACCATCTGCCATCTGATATTCGAGTGTGACGCACCAAGTCAGCATCACGTGAAATAAATGAATAAACATCAACTATCCGGCTTACATCATTCGCCACTCATCCAAATATCGATAGCCTGTACCGTCGAAACCTCCCGTGTGTTTTCTACCTGAATGCTACAACGTCTGAGTGCGGGTTGATCACCGCGATGAAGAACATCATATCGGGAAGCATATTAGTTCTCCATCAGGTGCAAATTCATCTGGGGGTACCAATTGAGTTTGGTATCACAGGTAAGCTACTGTAAGGCAAAACTTGAATCGACGCACATGCACCTTCAGGCTTGCGACAATAAGGTTGAGTTTCTCAAGGTAGCATTATTCAGATTGAGTTGGAGATCGATGCACTAAGCCTGCCATCCTCCGATTTTGGCGACTGCTTTGTCATGACCTAAGGACCGCGCGGCAATGTTGACTCAAGGCCAACGCGAAATAAGACTGCGGAAATATCAATTGGGGAACAGGAACAAAGACCCCGTTGGAATAATTCCAAAAAATTGCGAAGCCAACGATGAGCTTGCAGACCTCAATCTGCAAGAAGCTATGACCTCAGGAACCCAACGAGCCGCTAAGCCAGGCGCGAACTGCGGCTCGTGAAGGATCCGGGAAAGTAGTTCATGTAAGAGACCATCGAAATCAGGGGTTCAAGCCACAAAATGGACTAACGTTGAAGATCGACATTTGAACAAGGGCCTCGGAAGAGAGCCGTTGCAGCGGACTCACGACTAACATTAGCTATCCATCAATGTTAGCACGAACGGAAAGAGCGGAAAGTCCTCGCTATCCAATCGCTGTTTGTATATCAAACATCCTGAACCCTCGAAAAATTGGACTTGAAGCTCATGTGATAAACTGCAGTTCTTCATCCAGTTGTATGCCGATGAAGTCTTTACATACACCTGTGTGAAACGTTCACTCCAATCGGTCCAAATTATTCAACTCATTTCCCATAGGGTGACAGCAGAAAAGTTGCAAAAAATGCAATTTTCTTTGACGATACTTGGCTCAATGCCTATTGCATATGCACTTCCAACTTTTCCTGGCGCCGGCAGCGGGTGCCCGTTCCAGTCAATTCTACCACCATCGACTTCAGCGCCAGGCTTAGATGCAGCATGCCAGCTAAAGCCTAATCATTTCACGTGGACACCGCCAGGTCCTGAAGACTGTGAGTCAAGCTTAATCCATCTGCGTTAAGTTTTCCTTGCTGACAAGCTGCCTAGTACGCGCGCCCTGCCCGACGCTAAACACTCTCGCCAACCATGGCTTTCTACCTCACGACGGCCGCAATATCACTCTCGATGTCGTCATAAAAGGTCTTAAAGATGCGATGAACATTGGAGAAGACTTAGCAACGGCTGCCTTCACGCCAGCACTCAAGTTGAACTCAATACCAAACGCAAATGTGAGGCGACATACTTATATCTATGATATCAAATATTCTATGGAACTTGTACTGATCAATCTCACGTACTGCCTAGTTCATCGATCTAGATATGCTGAACCGGCACAACGTCATTGAACACGATGGCAGCCTATCACGCCGAGACATGTACTTTGATCCGTCGAATCGATTCGACAAGGCGACTTTCGAGGGTTTCGTTGCCTACTTTGGTGATGCAACAACGATAAGCACAGCCGCCATGGCCAACGCCCGTGCAAGACACGCTCTGGCCATGAGTCGTATCAACCCAACATTCACTCTTCCCGAATCATCCGCACCTTTGTTCTTGGGCGAAGCATCCTTGATGTTGGCTGTATGGGGCTCTCCGAGCAAGCCGGTGGCCAACAGAGCGTTTCTTGAATACTTTTTCAGTAGGAATTATCTTTCCTTCCAATAGCGGAAGTCTTTATCGATTGTCTAGGTGCTAAGAACGAATAGGAAATGAGCGTTTACCAGTACTACTCGGTTGGGTTCCGAGCGATACCTCCATCACCTCAGCCATCATTTTGCAAATCGCCAACGACATTGCCAATCAGACACCTTCTGATGTTCCTTTGACTTACACAGCACAGCACTCCTGAACACAAGCGGAGAGAAGACGCGAATGACCCAAAAGTTCGGAAATATATGTGTGATACGCTCTGTTGGGCTGCATGCGCGGGTGAATTCAATCCGCGCGTTGAAAAGCAGATGAGAACGAGATCGAGGTTACCAAGGCGCTGGAGTCTCTGAAAGCGGAATGCATGGATACATCAGAACAATAAAAGCACCGCACGAGTATCTGAAAGCCACGAAACATGCCTATACCTGCAATGATCCTTATTCGTAAGTCTGAGTCTACTTCACACTGCATGTTTGTGTGTCCCGCAAGCACCTAGATCCATTCTTTCCAACATCATCCTATAACAGTTACGTGAATCTCTATGTCCACCTCAAGTGTCTCATCTTGAGCTACTACGTTAGACGTCCGCCACCAGCGTAGAAAGTTGGCGGATCTTGAGCTACTCCCAAGGATAATCTCTGTCACAGATATAGGTTTGGCATTGTGTTGGAGGATATTATGATGATCGCAAGCCATGGAAACAGGAAATGCAGCGAAATTGTCAGATTTCGGACAAAAAAAGGCAGAGAGTTGGGGAATTCAACGCGGCTACACGCTGCAATGTTACATGTCAATGAGGATGACAAGCAAAAGATCGACTCCACGAAGTGACTAGAGTATCATAACTCTTGGAGTATCGCGAATGTCTCTTTGTTGTTAAAAAATGCCATAAGATCCTTGACAGGCGAGGGAGACTGTTTTAGCAGCAAGCGGCGGAGCGCACAAGGACACTGTCGAATGGCTGACTTAGAATGAAGTTTTAAGCAGAATCAAAGTCGCGGTTGCTTAGTGATAGGTAACGGTATGCAAATGTTCCCTACTCTTCGCATTCCGACTTCAAAATGATACGAGAAAATGAGCGGCATTCTCTCTAGGGAACTCACTTCCTGAAATAAGGTAGTTAAAAGACTTTGGCTCTCTGCTGACTCTTTTTACCTCTTCGAAAATGTCGGTTAAATCGGCTCTGAAACAGCGAGACTAGTCATGGTTCCGGCATGAGATGGACAAGGGTGGAACGCAGCGTTGTGGGATGCCAAGGTCGTTGGATCATCGTATACACCCGATGCAGAAACTTGTCCGAACAGGTCCTGATGCCGGGGCCCCATTCGAAAACCCGAAGTACCGGAGCAGAATCGTACGGCAATAAACTTGGCATAATATTAACAATAGAGTTTTGGGAACTCGAAGTTGAGAATGGTCATTTGAGAAGGGAAAGACTCCAAAGAGGAGGGGCCGTTCATGATTCAGCCGATACTGTTATGAGTTAGTCGACGCTGTCGCTTACCTGCTGTCATTAGCGCTGACAAGCAATGCAACACTGTTACCAGCATGTCTGGGGTTCTAGTTCGATCCACGCCGGTTCATTTGAAGTGCAGCATGTCACGACCTCGGAAAAGGTCCACAACAGCCAACCAACGATTTGTCCACTATGCGGACATGGTCAGGGTTAAAGACACTTCTTCATATTGGAGTCAACACATCCACCACTGAACCAATACCGTCTGGGCATCAGGCCTGTCGACTTTTTCGCCTCTCGACCGATGTGCCTCTTCAAAACTTCTCGGAAGCGTGCCGTTGTCATCCCAGTGCGCCGGCGCTATTTTGACATGGATAACAGAAGGTTGCCCGTCGGCTGGAATTGAAGATAAAGATAAATAAGAGTTGCCACGGTATCCATCGCCATTGCCTGTTCTCTCCGATTGCCTAGTGCTCTCAATTTCACGAAATTTCGCACCCCAGCTCCCTACGTCAGGAAAGCCGCCGACCGCATCGCAATGCGTTTCCTCAACCTCTTCGCGGCGCTGAGTCTCTACGGAGCGACTGCTCTCGCCTTTGAGGGCGACGAATTGTCGGAGGTCCAGGCTCAGGCTATCGAAGCTCTTCAGGCGGCCGAGGGAAACGATACTTTTGGCAAGAGAGACTCATGCACCCTCTTCAACGCGCGTGTTCGCCGGGACTGGTACGTAATTGTCCAACCGCAACCAGGGCCCATTCACTGATAACATCAATAGGAATTCGCTCTCCGGATCTGAAAAAAAGGCTTACACCAGCGCCGTCAATTGCCTATTGAAGAAGCCTTCCAAGCTAACGGATTTCGCCCCCGGCGCTCGCAGCCGGTATGACGACTTTGTTGCTGTTCATACCAACCAGACTTTGAGCATCCACGGGACCGGTAATTTCCTCACATGGCATCGTTACTTTACGTGGGCCTACGAGAATGCTTTGAGGCAGGAATGTGGTTACAATGGTTATCAACCGGTGAGTAGATGGCGTTGGATGGCACTCGGAATTGCAGCGGCTAACGATGTGTGTGCTAGTACTGGAACTGGCTTTCCTACCGAGAGGATCCTTCCAAGTCGCCAATGTTTGATGGCAGCGAGACTAGCATGAGTGGCAACGGTGTCTTCAAATATCACAACGGCAGCACGTCGGGTGGTGGTGTTTACATCCCCTCTGGTGAGGGAGGTGGTTGTGTCACAAGCGGCCCTTTCGCCAAGTAAGCCTCCTTCTGGACCAAAAGAAAGAAACACAAGATTGACTATTTTCTCCAGCATGACCGTTCATCTCGGCCCTGTCAGCCCTGGCATCGATGGTCTGGCGGTCAATCCCGGCGGCCCTCTGGCCTATAATCCTCGTTGTCTCTCCAGAGACATCAGCGCTTGGACATCTCAGCATTGGATGACTCCTGAGAATGTGTTGAACCTCACTGTGGGCGCTGCGGCAGAGAACATTTTGACGTTCCAGAACGAACTCCAGGGCCGCTTTGGAGATGGATTTCTGGGTAAGCTCTCGTCAACCCACTTCAAGCAAGCAGAGTTCCTGACAATAAGCAGGGACACACACTTCCGGACACTTCATTGTCAACGGTGAAGCTTCTGACCTGTTCTCGTCGACTAATGACCCGACTTTCTTTCTTCACCACGCGATGGTCGACCGAGTTTACTGGCTGTGGCAGGCGCTTCACCTCAGAGAGGCCTTCAACATTGCCGGAACAATCACGATCCTAAACACGCCTCCCAGCCGTGACGCTCGCCTTGACGATCTCGTAATCCAGGAACCGAACGCACCCAACAGGCCTATTAGTGACTTGCTTAATACACTTGGAGGCAGTCCATTCTGCTACATTTATCTGTAAGCTAGGCGAGGTAGCTGAATGGCAGCCACGAGAAAGGGGGTTAATAAAGAGTTTGAGTGTACCTAAGGTACTTAGTCGGTAATAGCTGGCAAGATTGAACTTGGATCTTTCACCATGGCTTTTGAAACATACATTCAATACTCTCCAGACTTACAGTGTGATCACGAAAGGAGAAGACCATCTAGGTAAACTCTGCACACTGGTGATGCCTGAGTGAATAGCATTGTGTAGTTAACACATCGCACTTATAGGTCATACGGAATTGTTCATGAAATACGCGTCATTGCTCAACATTTTACCATTATTTGATTTTCGACCACTCACATCATTCTAGTCAAAATGAAATCAGTGAAAGGGAAGCAGCTTTTGGCTTCTTAGAACCGCAAAGGCTGAGTGCTCTTATGCACATGCAGCCGTTTTGGTACCCCCGACCGCTCCGGACTTGGCCATTGGGAACCCGGACACTTGCTCCGACACACGTTGTGCCGCAGCTCTCCTTCTTTTACTAAGCACACTCTGCCGAGAAATTGTATTACGCTGAGAATTTTAAAATGGCTAATGAGAATGTCCCAGAATAAGGTATCTAAATTGCCTCAGCCACTAGCACTGAGAATACGCCCCTCGCCGAGCGTTTACGTCTTGTACGAAACTGTTTGGCCGTCTGCTTTCGCATTTCGATCGGTAGCCTTTTAGTCTCTCGATTGGCTGCGAACTTTAGGCTTTATGGAATCAGATATTAGTTACCTCTTAATCCTCTGCGTTTCCGAAAAGGCGACACACGATTGAGGGCACACGGAGCCCGCGTTATTCTTTG
The DNA here is from genome assembly GCA_030869315.1 of Colletotrichum cuscutae. NCBI lineage: Eukaryota > Fungi > Ascomycota > Sordariomycetes > Glomerellales > Glomerellaceae > Colletotrichum > Colletotrichum cuscutae. Next base: position 137,293 of record MPDP01000055.1, on the reverse strand, counting down.
TCCATCTTGCAGACGCCAAGTAGAACGAGCAAACATTTAACCAGAGATCTTGAACGTGATTCGATGACAACCCGGAGATATCGCGGAGCAGGATTCGAACCCTAGCAAGCTGTCTGCGTCTGGATATCTTGCCAAGTCCGAGCGGGGAAACAACACGGTCGACAACATGCCATGTCTTGTTCCTTCCCTGTCATACTTTTCCCTCTCTTCAACTTCTTCGTCTAAAGTTCCCAGCACCTGAAAATTGCTTCGTCGAGTCGTTTTGCAAGACTTGCCTCGGACGTACGTTGACTCATAAAATACAATGGCTGATCAACCGGTTGTTTCAAGCACTCCTCCGAGATCCCCTGTACCAGCGGCAGAGGCAGCATCTCCAACAACTACACCAGCCACCGCCGCACAGTCACCTCCGGCTGTGGCCTTGACGGCCACTTCGCCGAGCTCTGGCCAATCGCCTGGGGCTGCACCAGTAGAGGGACCACCAGACACGGCTTCTCAGTCGCAAAATGCAGTTGTTGAGGCCCAAGACGAGACCGATGATGGTAGTGACGGCTACCAATCCGCGTCCGAAAGAGATTCCAACGCATCAACTACGCTGGCATCCACAATTCGTGATTTCAACTTCGAAAACAAAAGGAGATACCACAAGTTCAAAGAAGGCAGATATGCATTTCCTAACGACGATGCTGAGCAAGAAAGGGAGGATATGAAGCACTCCATGGTTGTCACACTCTGCGGCGGGGCACTGCACAGTGCGCCCCTCGAGAATCCTCAGAAAATCCTGGATGTCGGAACCGGGACTGGCATTTGGGCAATTGACAGTGAGTTGATCCATTTGACATACCTGAAGCTGAATCACAAAGGAAAGGACTAATGTTCACAGTGGGTGACGAATATCCGGAAGCAGAGGTTACGGGAATTGATCTCAGCCCTATTCAACCTCCATATGTCCCAGCTAATGTTGCTTTCATCGTCGACGATGCTGAAGCTGAATGGTTGTACCCAGAAAACTCTCTGGATTACGTTCATGTTCGAAACATGGGAGCTGCAATCAAAGACTGGGAGAAACTCCTTGCCCAAGCGTTTCGGTATGGTTACATCATTGATCTTTTTCTCCAACTCTTACTTCGATATCATCTGACGTTGCCTAGCGCCTTGAAACCAGGAGGCTGGATCGAACTCCAGGAGATGAAGTGGAACTTCAATTGCGACGATGACACAATGTCCCCTGACTATGCCCTCACTAAGATGATGAAGCTTGTTTGGGAAGGCCTCGGGAAGTTTGGCATCGAAGCAGATGTTGCCGACGTCAACCCCAAGCGTATTGACGACGCGGGCTTTATCAATCAAGTACAAGATGTTCAAAAGGTTCCCGTGGGCGAGTGGCCAAAGAGAGAAGATCTGAAAATGATTGGAGCATACTGTAAAGCTGTTCTCTACGACGGCATACATGGAGTCACGATGGGGCCACTCACACGAGGTCTGGGATGGTCTGCTCCTGAGGTCGAGATTTTCCTGATTGATGTACGAAAGGATCTACTCAATACTGGCATCCATTCGTATGTGTTCTACCATTCCGTTGCGGGACAGAAACCGAGGGAGAGTGCCGCTTGAAGTAGGTATGAAGGGCACGAATTTACTTGGGACGTAGATGACACCATAATGAACATTTAACGTTCAACTATAGTGGTCGTAAAAGTACTTGTGAGGAAGGCTCATAATTATGACCTTATTCCCTAAAATCTTAGTTTATATATGATATATTTATAAAATCTTATCTCAGTAATCGTGTTGCTCGAAGGCTTGACCTTGGATGACATCAGTCTACTTGCTTGAGTTCCAAGCTAAGCACCTTTTGGTAAGTGCCGAGAGCAAGAGGTCTCTTAGAATTTCAGTCACTATCTTCAATGTCGCCTCCCTTCGGTACCGGGTAGTACAGCGTTGTTTGACCCAGTGCGAAGATGATGGCTGTGATTAGGGCGAATGATGTGAATATCACAGCAACCTAGTGAGTGTTAGTGTCGTCAAGAACTATGAGGAATCTGATCCTTCTGACCTTGCCGTTGTCATCAAAACCCTTTCCTCTGCCGATGTCTTCGGCAACAGCGCTCCAAACCAAGAAGATCATCCCTGAGATCATGCAGAGAACCGCGCCTGCCAGGAACAGAACTGACAACTGCCAGGCGTAGACTTGCATTTTGCGAGGGCGGTACTTCCACTCAGTGCCAATCAAAACCCGATCTTGGGTGCGCAGAGACTGTCTGATGAGAACCAAGCCATCCCTATGTCCGGCCATTCTATGGAGCCGAATTGTCTGGTCTGCCGCTGTCAACACACTGGCAAGGGCAAAAGCGATACCGCAGAACCAGCAGGTCCGTACAGGCCAGGGAGTGGTCGTTTCAGGGGGCAGAAGATTCGGCCATGAACCGGTCGATGTGAGGACATTTGCGAGCAGAGCGGACTGTCTCTATGTTAGCCCGGCGTATGTGGCCACAAGTCACAACTGCCGTAAAACATGTAGTACTGCGCATTGGACTATAGACAAAAGCTCAACTCACTACCACGCCTACGAAGTTAAGCTCTTGCAGCTTGTTGTCCTTCCATTTCTCAGTGAGTCTGTTTCTTTCGTCCTGGTCGTCATGATTCAGGAGCAAGAGTAGTGGGTCGTATGTCAAGGTTGGTGGAGAGAAGAGACCACCCCGGAAGATGTGGACGATGAAAGACACCGCCCTGCTACTCTGATTTTTAACACTGCGTGAAGTTGAACGCTGTCCCTTATTATTAGCTCACGAACATCTAGCTGTCAAAGCTTCCATTCAGTAGACTTTGGAAACATACTATTCTAGCTGCTGCCTCCGACTGGCCATTGTTGCCCAGCAGAGGGGTTCTTGTCTGCGGAAGATCGTCGGAATAAGGCATCGTAGCATCCGAATTAGAGTTTGATGCTACACCATGAGATGGCAGACTACCAATTACTTGAGTTCTTCAGGGAAATCCAAAGACAGCGTCCAAAGCTACCGAACTAATTAGTCAAGTTTGTCATTTCAACCCCGCAATCGACATCGAGGTCATGAGACACGCCTTGAGGCAGATCATACGTCATTGTGAACAATTCGCTAATCGGATATGGGTTGGATCGGAGTTCGCGCTGCTTACATAACACACTTTAAGCTTTCCACTGCTTGTGACAACCTGTTCATCCCATCCTCCTTTCATCGTAATCTCTCCTTTTTGGCGATTCTGCAGATGAAGCGAGGATGTTAGGTGAGTAGATCTATTAGATCTTATGAGCTTAGTCTTGAGTGTGAGGCCATGTTGAAATTGAGCTGATGTGGAGAGTACATCTATCGGTGTAAGTCCTATTGCTGTGAGCAGTGTGCGCCTAACCAAGGCACTTTAAGTACTAGAAGCAAGTAGATTCATTTGTCAGAGACCAATGCCCCCTTCCTGTTCGATCTTCTCCATCATTTAAGAAAGGAAGAGGAACATAGTGATCCTAGGTAACCCTACTTCTTGAGGTAACTTGTTCTTAAACACAATGATGCCGGAAGAAGTGACGCCCACACACCTCCCCCTCACACTTGCCGATGCAACACCTTCGACACCAATCGTCTTTCTTCGCTGTGGTTGGGTTTCCACACCAGAAACACCAAGTCGGCTTAGATCCTCGCTTCGTCAATAAATTTGAGAGCTCCTCGCGAGCCGATCTGCTACTCCTACCAATGATTTCTTCGAGCACCTCGCTTCTCGTCATATCTTTCTCAAGCCTGGGGAGCCACTTAACCCAAGGTATCCACGAACCAGCCGTTTTCGCGCCCATGACCAGCATCTCTCCAGCAATATCCTTCCTGACAAAGATTAGGCTCTCTAGCCCTCCAAGAATTTCAGGAGGAGTCACCTCATGTCCTCGTTCTGCTGCCTGATCGAGGACAAAGTCGCGAATAGCCTGTCCGATAATTCTACTCAACATCACAAAGTTCCCCTGAACTGCAATCTCGATTGTGGTCATGGCCTGAATGAGGTCTGCAGTCGGCAGTGGCTTCTGGAAGTTGTTTTGCCACTTACGAACAGCTCGACTGCGTGAACTCCCCAAGAGCCCAAATCTTTTGACAAATTGCCCATCAAAGCCGATGGCGATTCCCTGAGAGCCAGTAGCCTTGCCAAAAAAGACGAGATCGGGGGAGATAACATCGAAGTACTCCTCCCGTTGGAAGCAAAATGGTGCACCGCAACGTATGGCAGTCAGAGTTTCATCTACTGCTAACAGTAATTGGTACTCTGCGCACATGACGCCCAGCCGGCTGAGAAGACTGGGATTCAAGACTCTCCCATTGAATTGAGTTTCCACAAGCTCAACAACAATACCGATGCATCCCGCTTCTCTGGCGACGAATAGTTGATCACGAAGTTCGTCATCAGAGACACCATCTATGTGAAGCAGGGCAGGGTTGCTTCCATAGGGCTTCGGAGAGTCTGAATATTTCAGTGAAGATTTGTGCTTAGAAAATACGTTAACGTTGAAACATTTGGTAGGACTCAGTGAGCTCTTACTCCTGGTGCTCTAGTAGACGCGGTTGTTGCTGCGGCGTACGTATCAGATAGAAGCGCCCAGCAAGGCTGCTTTGCTTGTATGTCCTCCCAACCCAACCTCTTCAGAGTATCGTACTCATCTGTGAAGGGGCTCTCAGATGATTCTGAAGATTCAGACATCGAAAGTTCTTCAAGCGTCAGAATTATTTTAACCACAGTTTCGGGATCCATGGTGCTGCTGGTCAAGGTCCCGTAGTGGATTGGCATGAAACCACCAAAGTAGTTCCTGCAATGATTTACGTCAGAGCGACTCGGATTTCTCGACGAGACACGACTTACAAAAACTTTTCTTCGTACAAGTGCAGAAGCTGCTCATAACGGCGTTCGAGGGCTAAGCGATTGTTGATGAACTCTCGCCAGAGAGGATTTTCCATGGTCAGGCTCCGCATTTGATCAAAAGACAAAATACTTCCCTCACCATTGTTGAAATTGTGATCTAACTTTCGGATTGGGAGTCCCGCGGGGAAAGCCATTGTGTAAGTCGGCTCTGACAGCGTCAAATCTGTCGGCTAGCGCGGCAGCCAGCCAGATTCTTTGTTTGAGCTCGGGACTGGTTTTTGGATGAATCTAAAGGCTCAGAGAGTTGGTTGACGTACTTGGAAGCGGGCCGTACCAGCTTGGGTATGTACGTATGCTTTTCGGGACTTACCAGAATGATCCAGTCTTGAGCACTGTCGTATATGTTTCCGCGAGGTTTATATAGTATTGATCGAGATAGGATGGTATACAATGACCTGCTTGCTTTGATATGAAATGGTCTTAAGTGGGATGCCTGACTGACGTGAGCCTGGCTTCAAGAGCACGATTATCAAGCGGCTCGAACGGTGGCCTCAAACCTGGACTCAGAGCAGAGACTAGCCTTTTGTCATGAGTATTCACATACCCCCGGGAGCTGCCAGTTCCATTTTGGGTCAAGTCCTTTGCCGAAGACCGAGGCGCTCTTGAGGGTGGTTGAGAACTTAGGGTCAGGGGCTGCCTCTTTAAGTAACCAATGGTATGTCGGGGAAGAGCTACGGCAGAGGCGGCGTAGACTCCACGATGGATGCCCTCAGCATAGCTTCTCGGTCAAATGACTACAAATAGCCATTGCTGAAAAAATAGAGCACGCTCGGTTGGTGGTTGAAGACCGCAATTTCGGTGCCTGAAGCATGGGCCACCAATGTGATGCAGTCGACATCCATGATAGCACACAGTCGTGTGATCTGGGCAACTAGCTCAAGGTTGAGCAGTGCAAACGACAATGAACGTCAATGGCAGATAAACGACTACCGCATCTCTCGCCCTTTCGTTCTTACAGCCGCACGGAGGAATCGGGCCTGGCCATCTTTCGCCACTGCACTGCTTCGACTGTCTACGATACAGGTATGATTGAGGATAATCCAGGTGACGCAGCCACGTGTGGTTTGGTAAGAACTGTCGCATATAGAGAATGCAGTGCATCTCGCTCGTGAGATGGCTTAGAAGTCATGTGCCACAAGGCCCCAGCTTTGCGGACTTGACCGACCGAATCGGAGTCGGATCGGTGACCGGCCAATGGGGCCATCATAAGGAAACGACGAAACTCAATCGAGCCGCCAAAAAGCAAGCAACGAAAGGATTATGCAGTGAAAATCAAGTGGAAGTTCTTCGATTCGGCATAACCACTGTCAGTAAGCCTTACTGACAGCAGCATCGGGGCGAAGGATTCGGCTGACCCCTATGCTTCAAGACACCATCCCGTCGACCCTGGTATGTCAACCCTATCTGATCGGCATCCCGCAGGTTCGCCATCCAATCTGCGCCACAGAATCTGACATGAATTTCCCCGATCGCCGTCCGACTCCACCAATTCCTTCTGGAACAGGACCCTGAATTGTGGTTTGACCCGTGAGTGGCCACGTACATGTTGCTGCGTAACATGGAGCTGCTTGAAACTGTCGAGATCGACAAGACCAGTCGTCTCTCAGCGAGTGATTATGACTTAATCCACTTCAATGCTAATTTTCGCCACAGAAATGAGCCTTGCCAAATTCATTGACGAACGATTGGTTTGGGACCGAATTACGCCACAAATTGGGCATAATTGAGGCATTTGGACAATGGCTGGTGATGTGGCTTCAAGTTCGCTCATTAGGCGACAGCTTTAATCTTCAGCACTTTCCGAGGCACACGTTCTCCTGTTTTTGGAAACTGGGAAAAGGTAAGCTCCTATACATTGTTACCTCTGTCAAGTCTAAGGAGAGTTTCCACCTTGGCCCTGAAAGTTATCGTAAGTGGGCTGCTCGTGGCTGGAACCCCGATCCGATAAAGGTAACACTTTCCTTGTCAGTTTTTCTTGATCACAATACCATATGTCTTCCTCATTGAGCCACCGCAGCAGCGAGTATCAAATGGCTTAAACTTCGGTATCCAGATGCGTTACCTATTTTTAATCAAAATGCCCTACTCAACTTCACTCGACATTTCAGAGCATTATGACCTTATGAGGCACAAACCCAATCTATCTAAGGCATCTTTTCAGCACAAACATATGTGGGCAGATATTCAGCCAGCTCCCTGCAAGTCTGTGGCATCGTTGTAATTTCACATTTGATTCCAGTGGCCTGGAGGCTTTGATCGCAGCTTAAGTATACATCCCCTCACGTTAAGGCTTCAAGCTTGGGTTTTCTGAACCAGAATGCTGTGGAACGCGTTTTTCTTCCGGTAAGACTAAATTAACCTCAATAACATTGAATAGCGACACCTAACGCCCTTTGCGCCTGTTTTTGATCTGACATCGGCCACTTGTAGCAGTCACGGGGTGCTACGGCACGGATCATCGTTCGCTGGAAGCCTTCGTTCTTGTCTTAGGGTTTGAAGCTGCGCTCGCTGCTCGTTTCGTGGCCATCATCGTCCTGACCGGGGTTGCACTCATAGTATCGAAGGTTGCGCAATAAAAGGTAGAATCCACAAGCAATCAGAGATCCAACGATCGGACCAAGCCAGTATATCCAGTGATAGCTGGGGAAAATGCCATCAACAGCAGCGGGCCCAAAAGATCGAGCTGGGTTGAGGGAACCGCCAGTGAAGTAGACGCCTGAGGAACGTAATGTTAGTATCTACTGTGCTCAGCCTGAAGACAGAATGGGTCGTGCTTACCTGTGAGTTCGGCAAGGAAGAATGACAGACCAATGCCCACAGGGGCAAGGAAGGTAGAGCGATGCTTCTCAACGGCCAACATCAAGATGACAAACACCAGCTGAGCGGTTAAGATGACCTCGATGAAGAAGCCCTGAGCTGTGTTTGTGCCACCACCCAGTCCTGTGGTCACGGAGAGGGGACCAGGAAACATGGCAGAAGCCACCCCGGCTGCACATAATCCGGCTATGATTTGAGTGGGCATGATGAGAAGAGCTCTCAGTAGCGGTAGGCCACCACAAACAGTGAGGGAGAGAGTCACCTATGAAGATCTTGCGTGAGTTACACAAACATGGTAAGCTGGGACATCTCAACACTTACCACAGGGTTGAACATCCCACCCGTAACTCTGTAAAATGCCCACACATTTGCAGTGAGGGAGACTCCGAATGAAAGCGCGATGAAGATAATGGATGGGAGGTTGGGGTCCGATCCTGGTGCTCCAAGAGGCGTGTTGGCAACTTGAGTACCGGCGAATGAGAAGAAGAGGAAGAGGAATGTTCCGACAAACTCCCCGAGCACAGCTACAATGTTATTCCTCGTGGTATTGGCAATGTTGAGCATTGGTAACGTGCCAGCAACATTCGAGCTATCGCCCGAAAGCTGACGACCGACTTTGGTGTTCACCATTGTGAGATGACGATGTGTAATCCAGGGGAAATGGTTTTTGATTGCGAAATCTGCGATTGCAAGCTTCCGAGCTCAAGGTGAAGAATCCGTTTCTTAAAGACACGTCTGTCCTTATAACGAGAAATAAATGTCGATCTCTCTTGTGGCATCCCTTATTACTTCTCGATTCACGGAGGCTTCCCTCCTTACAAGAGGGTGTGCAACTGATACATGGCTCTCGAGAGCGTGCCCCGTTTGCTGCGCAGACACTCAAATCCGCATTCGTCGCAACCTCCATGATACAGAAAAGCCCAACCCAAAGCGGTTGTGTCTTCAAGAACTGGTTGTCGCCGGTGACGCCACACGACCCATGGCGCCGGGTGAGTATGCCAAGCTACGAGGCCTGGACTCCTCTCCGGAACGAGGTCGAGGGACCTAACGGCAATTAGCGTATACACACCCGCACATGGCTGCTAGTCTTCCCCAGCCACAAAGAGCATCCAGTAGGAACTTGTCTCGGTTGCGGCACCGGTCATGGTCATTGATGGGCATTAGGCTGCGTTCTATGGAGTGAGGACGTCACCCTCGACGTAGTTTGGAAAGACGGGGCCCTCATTCATGATGAGGTCAAGGAAATAATCGACGACGATCTGATATTGTAGGTCGCAAGCTCTTAGCTAGCTGCAACTTTCTGTGTGTGTACGACTGGACTATGGTTACATTTCAACCCTTGAAAACCAAAGTCAAATACTATGCCGGATAGAATCTTAAGGTTTCTGATAACGTTCATGGCTGGCCTGACAGCTCCCAAACGGGACGAAACGTTAAGACATTGTGGACGATTTGACACCTGGCACTTCCCCTTGTCATTGGACGGAATGCGCATATCGGATTAGAAGTCCAATTCGACCTCGGCTTCCGGCAGCCAGCGCAGGGACTAACTACGGCCCCTATTTACGATATTCGTAGCCTGCCTAACCTACAGTTAGAACCTCCCTTTTCTATATACGTAGTATATTAAAATAATTCAATTAACCTACTTCGTTAACCCACGGTTCGAACTAATTAACTAATATTCTTATAATAGGGATACTAATACTAATTAGTAATTAAATTCTATTATTATAAATTAATAAAATATCTCGCTATATAAAAAAAACGACCTCTTAATACCGCACGGGATAGGAAATTCGTACTAATTAATTTTATAAAAATAGATAAAAAAGAGGTAATATTAAAATACTATATAGAATTAAGTAATCGTAGCCTTTTACTACTTATAAAAGGTCGACGTTTATTATATTAAAATACGCTAATTAATAGAACTACTTATACGGCTACTATTTCGCTACTACTTTAAGTAGCCTTTTTATTAATATAACCTCTACGCGGCCGGCCCGTAAGTTAAAGTAGTAAAAGAAAATACTTATATAATAACTACTTATTTAATTAATTAGCGTAATAAACGAGCTCGAGAGTACGGTATAAAAAAGTACTATATAATTAAAAAAAGGGATCCCTAAGTATAAATATTCTTAGTAAGTATAATAAGAACCTATATAGGAATTATAAAACTAAGAGATCTATAGTATATAAAAAGGTCTATTATAATAAGAATTTTATAAATATAAAAAAGCCTACGATCTAAACGATCTTTTTATAGCCCTATTAACTACCCCCCGGATATTACTTAGGAATATAATATAAGGGACGGTTTAATAAAAGAGGAGGGGATTTAAAAGTCCTAATAGCCTCGAGTTACGAATATTATAAATATTAAAAATTAGTTTAAAAAAGAAAGTAGCTACTTAAAAAAAGTAAAGAAAGTTACTAATTTAAAGAGGCTAAGCGACTTCTTATTAAAATTAAACTAAGGAAAAAAAAGAGAATCCTTTAGAGGGCCGTTAAAAAGCTTTTTTTTTATATTACTAGCTCCTAGCACGGGATTACTAATTTTAAAAAATTAACTAAATAATAAAAAGAATTATTAATAAATAATAATTACTAAATTAGCGTAATTAAATTATAAAAAAAACTGCTTAAAAAACTATAAAAAAGGGTACTAAGAGGCTATAAAAAAAGATTTTTAAAATATCTAACCTTACTAAGTACGAGTAATAAGTAATATTTTTAATAAGTCCTCTTTAAAGTCCGCGATCTTATAAGAAAAAGAGCTTAACTTTATTAACTATACTTAATAACCTATCCGGCTCCTCTACGGGCTATTTAGTATTTATTTCTAACTATTATTATAAAATACTACCCTAAAAGAAATAAGTCGAGGAAAGAAGTAATTTAGAAATTACGTAGAGTACGAGGCTTAAGAAATTAGGAATATATAAAATAGTAGAAATTAGTAACTAATAAAAATCCTAAGATTAATTACTTCGTCTTTTTATAGTAATATAAACGTCTACTACTATTATTAAAAAAGGACTATTAAAATCTACTCTTTTATATTAAATAAAAAGGGTAGCCTTAGTAAATACGATATCTAGTAATCTAGAGGGTTAGTAATAATTATTAAAAATAATAAAAACGAGAGTAGTAGCGAGATAGTAAGAGGAAGCGGGAATTGCCTAGACCTTAATAAATTCGTTAAATAATAAAAGCACCGGTTTACTACGGCTAGTATACGGGTTAAATATATCTTTATTAAGATTAAATACGTTAGTAACTACTAATATAAGTATAAACTAGGGCACGACCCCTAGCGAGTTAAAGTAAAAAAAAAAAAAAAAACCCGATCTTAAATAAAATCCCGATCCCTTATAAGTAAGTAAATATTAACCCGGACTATTAGGGAACGTAAATATATAGAATTATAGATTAACTTAATAACGAGTAAATTAATATAGTATTAATTTATTTAACTAAGGTTTATAAAAAAAAGGGGCTATAGGGGTAACCCCGATTATATAAAATCGTAAATACCCTTAGCTATTAGCTAAATAAATAGTTTATAAGCGTAAGCTTAAGAATTACAAAAGTAATTAATAAATTCCTCTATAAGCAAGGAGTATTATTAGCGTAATTATAATTATAAGAACCTTACGAAATCCTAGTAATAATAATTATAAAAAAGGAATTCGTACTATAGACCTAGGCATAAGTTAATAAAACGTACAACCGTTTTAATAAATTTAAAAAAAGAGTGAATAACCCGGATTTCCTTTTTATAATTACTAACGGTAGTCTATTATTATAAAAAAATATATAAAAGTAAAATATAATACTAGACGTATAATAATTAACAATTCTGCCTATTTCGATCTATAGCTCGTTACTATTACTAATACAAAATTCGGCACTAATAAGCTAGTAAAAAAAAAAGTAGACTACTTAAAATTATTAATAATACGTAGCAACACAAAAATCATATATAAATACTAAAAATATAGTAATAAATACGAGGTAATTTATAAACCTTAAAAAGATCTTCTTAAAAAAGAAATTTTATTTTAAAAAGAAGTACGAGGTTTTATAAAAAACCCTAATAATATTTTATAATTATTATAAAAAAGTCGGGATTAGGGAACACTAGTACTATTCGGTAATTAATATCGTACTCGTAGGTAAAGCTTTAAATTACTATTACGAAGTAGTACGTAATCTTAATTAAAACGACTTTCTTAGTATTATTAATATAATCTAAAGCCGCTTCGAGACCTATAATAAGAATCTAAAGCTCTTATCTAAACTATAAATAATTTTTTTTATATTTATAATTAGGATAATAAAAAGTAAATCGCGAGTAGAAATTCTAAAAAAGCTTATTAATTAAATTAATAAGCTAGTAAAGACCTAGCTAAATAAGAGGATTAATAAGTAAGAAATCGGATATTTATATACTATAATCTAACGCGTACTAAAAGTAAAAATAACCCTATACTAAATACTTAAAAACTATAAAACGCTCTACTCAAAGCTAAAATCTAACTTTAATATTAAAACGAAAATACTACGCTAAACTTACCTCTAGGTATATAACGGCCCTTATTAATAGTATTAGGTCGATCGGACGTATAATAAAAAAAGAAAAAGCTAAGTATAGTAATTGCTAATAAAGAGGCTTAGATTCGTTAAATAAGTAGAGATTTAACTCGCGAATAAGGTAATAAAAAGAGGAGTACTTTATTTATAAAAAAGATAAATATTAGTTAAGTAATTACTCCGAAAAAGAGCGTACTAAATTATATAAAAAATATAAAAAGTTAAGGGTAATAAATAATAAAACTAGCCCTTATTAATTTAACTAATTCCTCGTTATATATAAGAGCAAATCCGGGGGTATAGAACCTAGTAAAAATAACTAACTTAGCGGCCTAAAGCATCCGTACCCTATAAAAAATTCGGATAATAAAAAAAATCTTACCCCTTATATTAACAAATTAAATTATAATAAAATCGACGAAATTAATTAATCTCTTTTTTACCCCGTTAGCCTTGAGAAAATATATAAAACTAAACGAATAAAAAGTAATAAAAGCTCTTAATAAATAGGCTTTTATTTATAGATAGTAAAAAAAGGTCCCTTAGATAACGAATATAAAAATAAATAAAAAAACGAATTTAATAGTATAAAATTCCATTCTCTTAATACTTAAAAAAAAAATATAGTACTAAGTAATTCTAGGGGTAGCTAGAGGGGTCCTTTTTATACTACCTAAATTACTCAAACGCTAAGCTTATATAAGTATTCTATGTAAATAAAAAGTACGGCCTAGATAATTTCCATAGGATTATTCTAAACACTAGGGTATTATAATAGTTAATAAAAAGAAAAAAGTAATTCTAAGCGCTATAAAAAATTGCGCTAATAATACTTAATACGTTAATAATAAGTATTATAAAAATTAGCTTTAGCCTAGGTAAAAAAATCGTTACCCTAAGTATAATAAAAGTTAAGACGTACTTCGGAATAATAACTTTCTATATTTTACTTATTAATACCTTATTTCTCTTATATTTAAAAGATATAGACTAACTAAGTATTATATTTAATAATACGAGAGATAGAATCTCTAATAATAAATATTTCGAAATAGTTAAACGATAATAAGGATACGCGTTTATAAAGCTTATTAATAATACGAAGTTAATTAATTACTTAATAAAAAATAAGCTCCGATAACTATACTAAAAGTTTAGCTACCCGTTAGTTACGAGGCTATATAACCCCCTAAAATAATTAAGTAATAATAATATTAAAATAGGGGCGCTAAAGTAGTTAATAAAAGTATACTACTAATACTAAATAAATACACAAAGCCTACGCAAATTCAAATTCAAATTGTATAATAAGCTCAATTTTAATTAAGAAATCGTCGTTAATATTTTCTATTTAAATAGTTAACCGGTCCTATATATAATTAACAAAGTAATATTATTTTAGGTAAAGTAATTCTTATAGGACTTATAAATAAAAATAGTATAAGTAGCCCTATAAAAAAGCTAGATCGATATATACTAGGGACCGCTAAATAGTATTAGGACCGACGCTAGTACTAGTTTTAAGTTAGTAAAAATTAAAGAAAAAAAATACGGTAGCCTACGGTATATAGCTAAAAATAATACTTATTAAAGCGCACTATAGTATTAAAAAGATAAAAAGGGCACACTAGTAGCTAAAAAGGGTATTTAAAATTATTAAAAAAAAATCCTAATTCTACTAACGACGAATACCACTAAATAGTACTTAAATACTATAATAATACTATAGGGCCTAACGGGCTTATACTAACGCTTTTAGTATTTAAAGTATATCTAAGAACGACCTTAGCCTCGCTACTATTATTAAATATAAGCTAACGAGCCCGAGTAATTAAAAAAGTAATATAAGCGCTACGTAAAATAAGTATAAAAAAGTAGATTAATAAAATAATTACTATATATAATAGGCCTAATATAAGGGCTAATTTAAATATATTACTAAATTCGGATATACGAGTATAGTATAAAACTATTTAATAGTAGGCTAGGCTATATAAATTAATTTTTTTTAATAAGCGTTTTTACGTAGTTATAAAAGATCGTAACTAGCTACTTAAAATATTAATTACGGTAGTTAGACTATATTATATAAATCCTAATAAAGTAATTTCTAACTTATAAGAGGAAAAAGAGCTAGGGGAAACTATATAACCCGTAGTAGAGGTATAGGAAATTACCCTTAACGAAATCGTCGTAGTAATACTAATAAATAATAAAAAAAAGAAATTACTAAAAGGGTACTAATATTACTAACGAGACGTTATAAAAGATTATAATAATAAGCCATAATATAGTAATTTATTACTAGTAACGAGGTAATTAATACCTTTTATATAGTAAAAAAAAAAAGCTAATTTCGAGCTAATAATTAAACTACGTAAAGAAGGTATAATTATAACTATTAAAAAGCCGTATAAAAAATTAGACCTTATTAAAGTAAATACTTTTTATAATCGAGGGGTCTATCGATTTATTTTCTACGACCTAAAAAAGTATATAAACCTCCGTATATTTAAATTATAAATAGTTCGTAAAATTAAAAAAAAAAGAATACCCTAACTATATAAAAAATCTAAATACATAATTTAGAGGTATAGTAACGTTAAAAAAGTAATACTACTTACGTAATTACTTATAGTATAGCGCTATAACTAACGATTAATAATAGTACTAATAGTATTATTATAAAAAAAAGGATATAAGATTTAGAACCGTAATATTACCTAGGCTTATACCTAATTAGCTATAGGGCTTATAAAGAAAATCTTAGCTTACTTATTAAAAAAAATAGCTACTAAGTACTTAGAAAGTACGATTATTGAAGTACTTAAGCTACTATATAGGCTCGCAGAATTAAGCACTTATTAATAAGTTATATATTACGATTTCTATATTAATTAATTATTAATAATTATATCTACGTACGATCCGTACTTACTAGTCTCTAAATACGTAAGTAACTAATTTAGAATTATTAGAATATAAACCAACGATATATTAGGCCTATTTAATATTAACTTTATAAAAAAGGAAAATAAAGAGCTTTAGAAAATAAGCTTTATAATAAAGCTAAAAAAGGTCCTTATAATAAATAACTTACTAACGTTTAATAGCGGGATTTTTATAATTAAAGGGGAAACCGTCGTTCTTTAATAAAAAGGGTAAAATAAAAAAATCGGCCTCGTAGATCTGAACGTAATTGACATTAAAAAGTAATATAAAACTAAGCTTACGTAAGGGGTATATATTATAAGTATATATTAACCCGAAATAACTTTTAATTATATTAGAGTAGTATAAGCTATAGAACTAAGCGAATAAGACGTTAAGATACTTAATAAGCGGCTTAAATAGTAATAATTAAATCTCGATCGAGGCCTCGTTTATTACCTAATTAACTTTATAATTAATAAGCTTTACGTTTTCGTAAATAGGTTATTCGTAAATAATAACGATCTTACTTCGTAATTAAAGTATATTATTATCTTAGTTAACGAGAGTATAAATAAAAATAACTTTATAATTTAAAGTAATATAATTTATTACTCGTTAATTAAAAATAAGAGAGTAACGTAAAATATACTTATATTAGAGATTTATAGCATAGTTAACGGCGTTAACCTTACTTATATAATTTTAATAATGCTAAAGAAAATTACTAATCGACTTAACCTTTTACTAATCTTAATAGTTATTTATACTAATTCTTACTTACTATATAAATACCTTATTAAATTAGGGATTATAAAAAAAAAGAGATTTATAATTAATATTATAACCCTTAGGTAATAGTATAAAAAGCGCAAGATTTTTAAAATCCGTTAGATTAATAGTAATAATAACCTTATTAACGCTTTTATAAAAGTAGTACTTAATAAGGGGTTAAAATAATTCGTAAGTAGTGGCTAAGTTAATATATGAATAAAAGAATAGGTTATATAAAAAGAGTAAATAAAAAGAAAAAAAAGAGATAACTTAGTAAACGGGCCTAAGGTTAAATTATACTTCTAACTATAGTATTAATTAAAATTGATAAAAAAAAAAAGTTAGTATTAGATTAGAAATCTAATTTAACCTTAGCTTTTAGTAACTAGCGTAGGGACTAACTACGGCCCCTATTTATAATATTTATAGCCTACCTAACCTACGGTTAGAACCTCCCTTTTTTATATACGTAGTATATTAGAATAGCTTAATTAACCTACTTCGTTAACCTACGGTTCGAACTAATTGACTAATATCCCTGTGATAGGGATACTAATAGCGCAGGCGTGTAGTTCGTGAATGTGAAACCTTTCCGTGGCAGTCCACAGCCTCGCGCATCGCTCCCGTGCGGTCTGATCTAGAGGGATCCAGCTCTACAAAAGCGTACGCACCGGGCAAATCTCACCCTCGTGGGCTTAGCGCCGTCACAGGGGCTTATCCTGTTCTCGTCGACATCATCACGGAAGCTAAGGTGTGGAGTCAGGTGGGATGGGAATGCGAACATGGCGTCTGAGACACTCTCTCAGCTGGCAATTTTGACTTCCACGAACGGGGCTAGTCTACATTCGAGGAACACCAGTTCGAGGCGTGTGGGGTTGTGGCAATCCAGCGACGAAAGGCCACGATTGTTCCCAAACGAGTGATTCGTGAGAGAGAGTCGGAATTTCCTAATCTAACGGTGTTGCATTCGCGATTCCCTGCATTCCTTCCCCAGAAAACCACCGTTAGAAAGCAATAACAAGAAGCTCAAGATTTGTGACGGTTGAGCTCTGGAGTAATTGTGGTCATTTCCGGCCTTTCTTCCACGTTCATCTCCCACATGTGCTTACAGCACCTATCTCGACATCGAGCTAACAGCGCCCTGTCCCCATTTCTTAAGCTTTCCGGATGCTACCCTCGCTTCAGCCCCAGCCTCTCGGGTTGTCCGCTTTTGTTGATCTCGAACTCACCCCCGCACAGACATGAGACCTGTCACAGTATTGTCTATCGTAAGTGTCTTTTTGTTCAATAAAACATCACAACCCAGATCTCTGCTGGGTATTTACAGATCAGCCAGCCATCGGTACGCCGCCATCTGAGGGCCTGTCAGCTGAGAGGCCTTTGAAGACCGAAAGCATCGCGGCCCGATCTTAGATTGCCGACTTCAGATGGTTCCCGCGAAGTTTCAGGAAGTCCAAAGGAGCTGAATCTCTCAGGCAGCCTCAAAAATATTTGTCCTGTTCAGATCCCGAAAGACTTGTTCCAGCATCTTGTCTTCCACCTGGGATGCTAGAGAACATCTATGGCGGTTCAGAATCCGGGCCTAAAGCACTGACGTTAATGCAAAGCACGCTTGGCGTCAATGGGGGATCGTGAGGTATGACAGACTGAAGTAACAGGTACAGCCTGGTGATGGGACGCGGCCGGGCGAGACGCACCACGGGCACGATTGGCGCTGATTCTACTGTTTGCGGCTGGTATGTTGACTGACGCGTGAAGGCCCGACAAAGACGTGCCCTCCTACATTCGTGATAATAAACCATTGTATAGCACGTGACGTACTCAATCAACTGCTATATGGCATTAGTAAAAACGTATCCAGAATTTTTCCCAACTCTGCTCATATATGGACTTTTTGATCGGCAGATAAAGGGAAACAAGAATGGATTGACAAATGATTCGCTGTGACCCCTCACGAGAGTACGTACTTTTGTAATGATGCCATCTCGCAGCTGATGGGATACATGTAGTCTTGATAGATCTGGCGGTACTGGGGGCCTGACAAACACACTTTCATAGAGCTCGAAGTGATCAGCCCACTTCTCTGAGAAGCAAGGTTACATACGCGTGAGGCATTCTTGTTGAAATCGTCAAATAAAGTACTAAGTGATATTTCCCTTTCTCAATGACGTCGTGATCGGCGCATCGACGCAAAAGCATTATGTCTCAGCTATCTACCCAGTTCCGTTACTTTGCATCAATCGCACATCTCTTATACGTATGCAAGTTCAGCACCATTCCAGGTTCCATTTTGTGCCCACTCAAAGCCTCACTACCTTGGGAGGAAAAGTTTGGTACTATCTTGGCCCAAGATGTTGATGGCACATGTGTTCATGAGTAAGAGAAACCCTCCTTCTATTCCAGTCGCGTCATTCGCCCGTCGATTCATCCCGACTTATTGGCCCCATCTCGTGAGAATAAGAACCATCAATAACCTTTGTGTAAAAGTTGGGTGGATCACCGCCACTCCAAGTACGCGTCAGGTATCTCTTGACGAGGTATGGCAAATGCTCTCTGAGCTGGAACCGTACGAAGTCCTTCTTTGGCACCGCATAGATGAGACTCAGCTCTTCAAGGCTTACCTGCTTGGTTTCCTCGACGAGCAAAAAGACCAGAGCAAATGCCACGAGATTGAGTCCAGCGAATAGCGCTAGCGTACCATACGGCTTCAGCGCGTCATTGACAGCTGGAAACACGATTGTGAGTATACCCGCAAAGAAAAGATTGACTGAGATGGCGGCAGAACATCCCTGGAGTATCACGTTAGTCTCGTGCAGGGCGTTGCAGAGATCGATCTATCTAGAACTTACAGCCTCACGCTGAGAGAGAAGAAAACTTCATGCGTAATGTCGGATTGGAAGTCTAATTCGACCTCGGCTTACGGCAGCCAGCGCAGGGACTAACTACGGCCCCTATTTACGATATTCGTAGCCTGCCCAACCTACGGTTAGAACCTCCTTTTTCTATGTACGTAATATATTAGAATAGTTTAATTAACCTACTTCGTTAACCTATAGTTCGAACTAATTAACTAATATCCTTATAATAGGGATACTAATACTAATTAGTAATTAAATTTTATTATTATAAATTAGTAAGGTATCTCGCTATATAAAAGAGATAACTTTTTAATATTATATAGGATAAGAGATTCGTATTAATTAACTTTATAAAAATAGATAAAAAAAGAGTAATATTTAAATACTATACGGAATTAAATAATCGTAGTTTTTTATTACTTACGAAAGGTCGACGTATATTATATTAAAATATACTAATTAATAAAACTACTTATATAATTACTATTTTACTACTACTTTAAGTAGCTTTTTTATTAATATAACTCTAGGCGGCCAGCCCATAAGTTAAATTAATAAAAAAAATGCTTACGTAACGACTACTTACTTAATTAATTAGTATAATAAACGAGCTCGATAGTATAATATAAAAAAGTACTACGTAATTAAAAAAAGGGATCCTTAAGCGTAAATATTCTTAGTAAGTATAATAAGAACTTATATAAAAATTATAAAACTAAGAGATTTATAGTATATAAAAAGGTTTATTATAATAAAAATCTTATAAATATAAGGAAGCTTACGATCTAGATAATCTCCCTATAGCTTTATTAACTACTCCCTAAGTATTACTTAAGAATATAATATAAGGGACCGTTTAATAAAAGAAGAGGGGATTTAGAGGTCTTAATAACCTCGAGCTATAAGTATTATAAGTATTAGAGGTTAGCCTAAGGAAAAAAGCGGTTATATAAAAAAAATTAAAAAAAGTTATTAGTTTAAAGAGGTTAAGCGACCTCTTATTAAAGTTAGGTTAAGGAAAAAGAAAAGAATTTTCTAAAAGGCCGTTAAAAAGCTCCTTTTTTATACTACTAACTCCCGGTATAGGATTACTAATTTTAAGAAATTAACTAAAGGGATTATTAATAAGTAATAATTACTAAATTAATATAATTAAATTATAAAAAAAGCTACTTAAGAAACTATAAAAAAGGGTACTAAGAGGTTATAAAAAAAAAGATTTTTAAAATATCTAATCTTACTAAGTATAAGTAATAAGTAGTATTTTTAATAAGTCCTCTTTAAAGTCTACGATTTTATAAAAAAGAGGGTTTAACTTCGCTAATCGTACTTAATAACCTATCTAGCTCTTTTATAAGCTACTTAGTATTTATTTTTAATTATTATTATAGAATATTACTCTAAAAAAAGTAGGTCGAGGGAGGGAGTAATTTAGAAATTACGTAAAGTACGAGGCTTAGGAGATTAAGAGTATATAGAATAATAGAAATTAATAACTAATAAAGATCTTAAGATAAATTATTTTGTTTTTTTATAGTAATATAAACGTTTACTATTACTATTAGAAAAGGGACTATTAAAATTTACTTTTTTATATTAAATAAGAAGGGTAGCCTTAGTAAGTACGATATTTAGTAATTTAAAAAGTTAGTAATAGTTATTAAAAATAGTAAAAACGAGAGTAGTAACGAGATAGTGAGAAGAAGTAGGAATTACTTAGACTTTAATAAATTTATTAAGTAGTAAAAGTATAGGTTTATTATAGTTAGTGTGCGGATTAGATATATCCTTATTAAAATTAAATACGCTAGCGATTATTAATATAAGTATGAGCTAGGGTACGACCCCTAGCGAGTTAGAGTAAAGAAAAAAAAGAAAAAACCCGATTTTAAATAGAATCCCGATCTTTTATAAATAAGTAAATATTAACCCGGACTATTAAGGGACGTAAATATATAGAATTACGGATTAACTTAATAATAAATAAATTAACGTAGTATTAATTTATTTAACTAAGGTTTATAAAAAAAAGGGGCTATAGGGGTAATTCCTATTTTACGAAGTTATAAATAACCTTAGTTATTAGTTAAATAAATAGTTCGCAAGCGTAAGCTTAGGAATTATAAAAATAGTTAATAAATTCTTTTATAAGCGAGGGGTATTATTAGTATAATTATAATTATAAAAACCTTATAAAATCTTAGTAATAACGATTATAAAAGAGGAATTCGTATTATAAACCTAGGTATAAGTCGATAGGGCGTATAATCGCTTTAACAAATTTAGAAAAAGGGTAAACGACCCGGATTTTCTTTTTATAATTATTAATAATAGTCTATTATTATAAAAGGATATATAGAGGTAAAATATAGTACTAGACGTATAATAATTAATAATTCTGCTTATTTCAATTTATAACTCGTTACTATTATTAATATGAAATTCGGTATTAATAAGCTAATAAGAAAAGAGGTAAACTACCTAAAGTTATTAATATTACGTAGTAACGTAGGGATTATATATAGATACTAAAAGTTTAGTAATAAATACGAGGTAATTTATAGACTTTAAAAAGATCTTTTTTAAAGAGAAATTATATTTTAAAGGGAAGTACGAGGTTTTATAAAAAATCCTAACGATATTTTATAATTATTATAAAAAAGTCGGGATTAGGGAATATTAATACTATTTAATAATTAATATCGTACTTATAAGCAAAGCCTCTAATTATTATTATAAAGCGGTACGTAATCTCGATCAGAACGACTTTTTTAGTATTATTAACGTAATCCGAAGCTATTTTAAAACTTATAATAAGAATTTAGAGCTTTTATCTAAGTTATAAACGATTTTTTTTATATTTATAGTTAAGATAATAGAAGGTAAATTACGAGTAGAAATTCTTAAAGAGCTTATTAATCGAATTAATAAGCTAGTAAAGACCTAGCTAAATAAGAGGACTAATAAGCGAAAAGTTAAATATTTATATACTATAATTTAACGCGTACTAGAAGTAAAAATAACCTTATATTAAATACTTAAAGACTATAAAACGTTCTACTCGAGGTTAAGATCTAGCTTTAATATTAAAATAAGAATACTATACTAAACCTACTTCTAGGTATATAATAGCCCTTACTAATAGTATTAAGTCGATTAAATATATAATAAGAAAAGAAAAGAAGCTAAGTATAGTAATTATTAATAAAGAGGCCTAGATTTGTTAAATAAATAGAGATTTAACTTATAAGTAAGGTAATAAAAAAAGTAATACTTTATTTATAAAAAAAATAGATATTAATTAAGGAACTACTCTAAAAAAGAGCGTACTAAATCGTATAAAAAGTATAAAAAGTCGAGGGTAGTGAATAGTAAAACTAGCCCTTATTAATTTAACTAATTTTTTATTATATATAAGGGTAGATCTGGGGGTACGGAACTTAGCGAAGGTAACTAACTTAGCGGCCTAAAGTATTCGTACTTTATAAGAAATTTAGAAAATAAAAAAGATCTTATCCCCTATATTAATAAGATAGATTATAATAAAATTAACGAGATTAATTACTTTTTTTTTACCCCGTTAGCCTTAGGAAAATATACGAGGCTAAACAAATAAAAAATAATAAAAGCTTTTAATAAGTAGGTTTTTATTTACGAATAGTAAGAGAAGGTCCTTTAAATAATAAATACAAAAGTAAATAAGAGGACGAATTTAATAACGTAGTATTTTATTTTTTTAATACTTAAAGAGAAAAAATATAGTACTAAGTAATTCTAGGGGTAGCTAGAGGGGTCCTTTTTATATTACTTAAATTACTCGAATACTAAGCTCGTATAAGTATTCTATACGAGTAAAAAGTACGGCTTAGATAATTTCTATAGGATTATTTTAAATACTAGGGTATTATAATAATTAATAAGAGGAAAAGGGTAATTTTAAGTACTATAAAAAATCGTGCTAATAATGCTTAATACGTTAATAGCGGGTATTATAAGAATTAGTTTTAACTTAAGTAAGGAAATCGTTACCCTAGGTACGGTAAAAGTTAAGACGTACTTCGGAATAATAACTTTTTATATTTTACTTATTAATACTCTATTTTTTTTATATCTAAAAGATATAGACTAACTAAGTATTATATTTAATAATATAAGGGATAGAATTTTTAATAATAAATATTTTAAAATAGTCGAACGACGATGGGGGTACGTGTTTATAAAGCTTATTAATAATACAAAGTTAATTAATTACTTAATAGAAAATGAGCTCTAATAATTATACTAGAGGTTAAGCTACCCGTTAGTCGCGAGGCTATATAACTTCTTAGAGTAATTAAGTAATAATAATATTAAAATAGGGGCGCTAGAGTAGTTAATAAAAGTATATTACTAATACTAAATAAATGCGCAGAGCCTACGTAAATTTAAATTTAAATTGCGTAATAAGCTTAATTTTAATTAGGAAATCGTTATTAATATTTTTATTTAAATAGTCGACTGGTTTTATATATAATTAATAAAGCGATATTATTTTAAGTAGGGTAATTCTTATAGGATTTATAAATAAAGATAATATAGGTAGCCTTATAAAAAGTTAGATTAATATATACTAGGGACCGCTAAATAGTATTAGAACCGACGCTAGTACTAGTTTTAAGTTAGTAAAATTTAAGGAAAATGCGGTAGCTTATAGTATATAGTTAAAAATAGTGCCCGTTAAAGCCTATTATAATATCAAAAAGGTAAAAAGGGTATACTAGTAGTTAAAAAGGGCGTTTAGAATTATTAAAAAAGAAAATCCCGATTTTGCTAATAACGAATACTTCTAAATAGTACTTAAATACTATAACAATACTATAGGGCCTAATAAACTTATATTAACGCTTTTAGTATTTAGAGTATATTTAAGAACGACCTTAGCCTTATTACTATTACTAAATATAAGCTAATAAGCCCGAGTAGTTAAGAAAGTAAAACGGGCGTTACACAAAGTAAGTATAAAAAAGTAAATTAATAAAGTAATTACGGCGCATAATAAGCCTAATATAGGGGCTAATTTAGATATATTACTAAATTTAGATATACGAGTATAGTATAAAACTACTTAATAATAAGCTAAGCTATATAAATTAATTTTTATTAATAAGCGTTCTTACGTAGTTATAAGAAATCGCGACTAGTTACTCGAGGTATTAATTACGGTAGTTAAACTATATTATATAGATCTTAACGAGGTAATTTCTAATTTATAAGAGGAAGAAGAGCTAGGGGAAATTATATAACCCGTAGTAGAGGTATAAGAAATTATTTTTAACAAAATTATTATAGTAGTACTAATAAATAACGAGGAAGAGGAGATTATTAAAAGGGTACTAATATTATTAATAAGACGTTGCGGAAGATTATAATAGTAAGCTATAACGTAGTAATTTATTACTAATAACGAGGTAATTAATATTTTTTATATAATAAAAAGAAAGCCGATTTTGAGTTAGTAATTAAATTATATAAGGAAGGCGTAATTATAATTATTAAAAAGCCGTATAAGGAATTAGAATTTATTAAAGTAGATACTCTTTACGATCGAGGGGTTTATTAATTTATTTTTTATAATTTAAAAAAGTATATAAACCTCTATATATTTAAATTGCGAATAGTTCGTAAAATTAAAGGAAAAAGAATACCCTAACTATATAAGAAATTTAAGTACGTAATTTAGGGGTATAGTAATATTAAAAAGGCGACGCTACTTACGTAATTATCTATAGTATAGCGCTATAGCTAATAATTAATAATAGTACTAATATTATTATTGCGGAAGAAGGGATACGAGATTTAGAGCTATGATATTACCTAGGCCTATACTTAATTAGCTATAGGGCTTATAAGGAAATTCCTAGCTTACTTACTAAAAGAAATAGTTACTAAGTACTTAGAAAGTACGATTATCGAAGTACTTAAGCTACTATATAGGCTCGTAGAATTAGGTACTTATTAGTAAGTTATATATTACGATTTTTATATTAATTAATTATTAATAATTATATTTACGTACGATCTATACTTACTAATTTTTAAGTACGTAAGTAACTAATTTAGAATCGTTAGAATATAGACTAATAATATATTAGGCCTATTTAATATTAACTTTATAAAGAAGGAGGATAAAGAGTTTTAAAAAATAGGCTTTATAATAAAGCTAAAAAAGGTCCTTATAATAAATAACTTACTAATATTTAACGGCAGGATTTTTATAATTAAAAAGGAAACTATTATTTTTTAATAAAAGGTGTAAAATAAGAAAATTAGCCTCGTAAATCCGAACGTAATTAATATTAAAAAGTAATATAAGGCTAAGCTTATATAAGGGGTATATATTATAAATATATACTAGCCCAAGGCGACTTTTAACTACGCTAAAGTAGCGTAAGCTATAGAACTAAGTAAACGAGATATTAAAGTACTTAATAAGCGGCTTAAGTAATAATAATTAAATCTCGATTAAGGCCTCGTTTATTATCTAATCGACTTTATAATTAGTAAGCTTTATATTTTTATAAATAGGTTATTTATAAATAACGACGATTTTATTTTATAATTAGGGTATATTATTATCTTAGTTAACGAGAGTATAGGCGAGAGTAATTTTATAATATAAGGTAATATAATTTATTACTCGTTAATTAAAAATAAAAGGGTAATATAAAGTGTGCTTACGTTAGAAGTTTATAGTATAGTTAACGGCGTTAACCTCGCCTATACGATTTTAATAATACTAAGGAAGATTACTAATTAACTTAACTTTTTACTAATCCTAATAGTTATTTATACTAATTCTTATTTACTATATAAATACTTTATTAAATTAGGGATTACGAAAAAAAAGAGGTTTATAATTAATATTATAGCCTTTAGATAATCATATAAAAGGCACGAGATCTTTAAAATCCGTTAGATTAATAATAATAATAACCTTACTAACGCTTTTATAAAAATAATACTTAATAAGGGATTAGAGTAATTTATAAGTAGTAGCTAAGTTAATATATAAATAAAAAGATAGGTTATATAAAAAGAGTAGAGAAAAAGAAAAAAGGGAGACGACTTAGTAAACGGGCCTAAGGTTAAATTATATCTCTAATTATAATACTAATTAAAATTAATAAAAAAAAGAAAGAAAGTTAGTATTAGATTAGAAGTCTAATTCGACCTTAGCTTATAGTAGCTAGCGTAGGGACTAATTACGGCCCCTATTTATAATATTCGTAACTTATTTAACTTATAATTAAAACTCTTTTTTTTATATACGTAGTATATTAGAATAGTTTAATTAACCTACTTCGTTAACTTACGGTTCGAACTAATTAACTAATATCCCTATAATAGGGATACTAATACGTAAGGTGTTAGTACTTTAGCTATCAAATGAGAGATCTGACATATTTGTAAATAATCTAAAAGACAGTTACCTTTCGGAAGCAAGTGTGAAGGGGATGGGCCCTGTAGTCACGAAGTTAATAGATGCTTTAGCTCCCTAGTTACTACGCGCGCCACTGACCAAGTCCTGGTGAGTACACAGCTGCAAACACTGACACGGCATTAGTCATCCAAACAAACGTTTCTGCCATCTTGCAGTCTCACAAAAGATGAACAACGCCACGATTCCAATTTGGACGGGTCCCTTAGGAATTAGGAACGACATGGCCGCTGCGGCCAAAAGAATGCACATTAATGGCAGTGTGACGAGTAGCCACCGCCGTTGTTAATAGGTGTTTGACATAGGGAAGAAGCTCATAGAGGCCAACTACTATTAGGGTCTAGAAGATGAATTACTAAAATCTACCCTTCCCTTGAGGTATATTATTAACACTCTATATATACTTAAGCTACTCTTTTATTGCTTAGTCCCCCTTTTTTTATTTCTTAAGCTATTTTTTAATTAACGAAGTTTAATTAGTAAAGCTTAATAAGGTACTCCCTCTCCTAAGTTTTATTTTGAAAGTCGTTTATAATTTATATATACTATATTAATCCCTTATTTATAAGGCCCTTAAATATGCGGTATAAGGGCGGGTAGAGGCGGCGCTTATTAGCCTAAGTATAGGCCCCTTGCTCTAAATATTAAATTTAATTAGCCCTATAATTTTATACCTAGTCGCTCTTATTTATAGGCCGTTCTTACTTTTATTAGTACCTAAGTAGTCGTCGCCCCACTTTTATTTACTAATATTAACCCCTTTTTAAGCTATTATAATTTTTAAATTCTTTTTTTCTTTTTATTCGTAGTTATTTTTTTTATATATAGTCCCTCGGTTTTATTAGTATTTATATTACTTTTTCGTTATATAGATTTTATAGTTAACGAATATTTTAGATCTTTATTTTTATATACTCCCCGTGCCTAAGTTAGTCTTTTTTAGAGTCGCTCCGTATTTATTATTAACTCTATTTTAATATAACTATAGCTCCTTAGCCCTTAGCTAACTAGTTTAATTATAGCGTTATTATTATTAGTAATAGAACGGTTATTAGTATTATAGGTATGGTTAGTAATAGTAGTAATAGTAGTCTATTTAAGAAGCTTAATATCCCTTTTACTTACCCTAACCTCGTACGTATTTTATTACTTATATACTATTAGTATTAACTATTATAAACTCTTATTAAAAAAAAAAGAATATTAAAAAGGCTATAGTTAATTAGGTACGCTCGCTCTTTTGCCCCGCTTACGTTATATATAAGGCGCTCGATCTAGGAGCCGAATATTATAATTAGCTAGGTTAGTAATTATTAGTCCCTAGGTCGCTTTTTTATTTAACCCTTTTTTAAACTTTAGCTTATATTATATCGAGTGCGCTACTTAGAACTATTTTTATAAAGATAAGGTAAATACTTAGCGTTATTATTATTTTATTACTTTTTTTATATATTATATTAATAGCACCTTAGGTCCCTAAGTTTATAAAAGCTACTATACGTACTTTTTAAAGTATTACTCGCGCTTTAAATAATAATATTTACGACTTTAAGGTTTATTATTCTATTATTATTATTACTTAGGTTGCTAATATTACTTTATAGTTTTAGTAAACTTATAGAACTACTACTAGTAATATATAAAAGGCGCTTAAGTACGTTAGTAAGGAGGCCCGTTCTACTCCCGCTATTAATAATAATAATAACAAGGTAATTATAAGCTCTTTTTATACTACGTTTTTATTCTATAATAATATTATAATCGAGTTATTATATACTATTTATAATAAAGTACGCCGTTTAAATAATATTTTAGATATAGTATATTTATTTTACTTACGCTCTATATACATGACTAACTATTTATAAATTTGTTAATAATAAGGAGATTATTTTTTTTATAAAGAGTCCGAGGATAAGGATAATAATAGCTTTTTTATACTTAAGAGCGCTCTTTTTATAAGTCGTAAGGGTTAGGGGCGTAGTTCGTAGTTAGTATATTTACGCTACTTAGTTATAGTTATATAGCCCCCTTTTTTTATTATTAATAGCTAGTTCGCTACGTTATTAGGCTTATTAAGAGCTAAGGTACGTTATTTTATTAAAAGTCGTTTTTTATATATACTAATTAACGCTACGTTTTTAATATACTTAGTTAGCTCTTATATATTTTCGTTATTACTATATCCCTTTTATTAGATTAGGTATTATTACCTTTTCTTTAGCCCTCTATATTATATAATATTTTTTATTTTATAAAGTAGCTCCCTATTTATATTTTTAATAAATAAGGGCTTCTAAGGGGCTCCCTCATAGTATTAATACGGCTCGAGGAGGGATATATAGAATATATCGTGTATTTTATACTATATTAGTATATTTAGTTAGTAAGTAACCCCTACTATT
The DNA here is from genome assembly GCA_030869315.1 of Colletotrichum cuscutae. Classification (NCBI taxonomy): domain Eukaryota; kingdom Fungi; phylum Ascomycota; class Sordariomycetes; order Glomerellales; family Glomerellaceae; genus Colletotrichum; species Colletotrichum cuscutae. Next base: position 108,500 of record MPDP01000055.1, on the reverse strand, counting down.
TTAACTATTAATTTAACTTTAAATAAGCCTAAATACTTATTAGCTAACTCTTAACTAGGACGCTACTTTTTAATATTTTTTCTTAATAATAATACTTAGTTACTTATTTTATATAATATATCTACCCTAGCTTTATTTACTTATTATTTATATATTTTACGTACTTTTTATATAAGGGGTAGTAGAACTTCTTAGTTAGATCGTAGTTAGGCCGTACGCTTTTTAGCTAAAATATTTTATATATTATTTTAAATCCCTATTAAGATTAACATAGGGTAGGTAAGTAAGAACCTAAGTAGGGCCTTAGTAAGCGCTTTATAAATTACTAAGTACTAGGCGTTATTATATATAAACTTAGCTAAGTAAAGACGTTATACTTAATTCAATTAGTCCTAGGTATAAAAATAGCGAAGGTACTATTCTAAGTATTAGTTTTATTATTCTATTTAGCCGTCCGTTTATAAATAGAACGTAGTACTAAAGTACCTCTTTATTACTAAAAAGTAGTAAAAATAAGTTCAAAACTTACTTATAAATAACGAGCCCTTATTAGAGACGATCCCTTTAGGTATTCTAAACTTTATAAAGATTTTTATAAATAAGAGGTTTATAAATCCCTGGGCTATGAGGTTCGTTCTTATAGTAATATAAACGTTATATTTCGTAAATTAGTCTACTACGACTAGTATTACGTTATAGGGGTACTTCTTAACTAGCGTAATTTAGATAAGTAAGCTAATAATAAAGTTTAGTAACATTTTTTATTATAGTCTAACTAGAGTAAGTAGGGGGTATAATAAGCTATACGGCTTATAATAACGAGGCTTTATTTATTAGTATATTATATAAGTATTAGCATAGCTTTTTATATCCCTATTTATTTTATCTTAATAATAATAGCGTTTTAATAGCGCTATTATCTACTTTATATTATAATATTTTATTATAAACGTATTATAATATACTTTAATAACCTCCTTTTTTAGCCTCTTATATAGTAGTACGTAAGCGTAGCTACTATAGTATAATAGCTATTTTAAGTTATATACCTAGCTCTATTATTATTTTTTCTTAGCTAAATAAGGCCGTTAGTTCTTTTTAGTTTACTACTTCTTTTTTATAAAAGCGTCCTCTTATTAAGTAGTCCGTAATTAACTTATTATTAATAACCCCTTTTTACTAAATACTATTTTAAATATTCTTATTATATTAGAGCCCTATAGAACGAGTAGCTTATAATTTATAGTTCTAATAGTAGGCTTAAGTAGCTCCTTAAGTACTACGCTATAACTTTAATACCCTAGGCTCGTAGCCCTATTACGCTTTTTAAAATGCTCCTTAGAGCTTTTTTAAGCCGGAGCTCCTAGCCTTTTTTACTTATTTCTTTATATTATTACTAATTTTATTATTTTTAAAATATTTATTATCCCCTCCCCTTAAAAGCCGCTCCTATAGCTTAGTTTTATATACTTTATTATTATAACTCTAAGTAGCTTTTATATATTTTTAATATTATATAGGTCTTTTTTTATTTTTAATAATAGCTCTTTTATTTTATTATTATTATTATTTTTATTATAATTAGGTCTTTATAATAGTTTATTTACTAAGTTTTTAATACTCGGTCTAAACTTAATTTTAATATTAAATACTACGAGTTTATTTAGTTAGCGTAGCTATTTCCTATTTAGCTTTTTTTTAGTATTTAAGAACTATAAATTAAAGTAATTTATAAATACTACGACCTAATTTTAGTTATAAGCGAGGTAGTATTATTAGTTTCTTAGTACGTTTATAATAGCTAATAGCTTTATATTTCTCGTACTATAGCGGCTCTCTGTGTTTATTAATTTTCTTAATTTATAAGTAATTAGGTACTAATTACTTTTAGATAATTATATAATTACTAAGCTAATAGCTCGAGCCGAAGCGTTTATTTATAAATATATAAGTAAAGTAGGGTCGAAATATCGTAATATTAGTACGTTAATAAATACTATTAATAGCTTTTTAAACGACTTTATAATAAGTATTAGTAGCTCTAATTACCCCGGTTTTACTTTTTTTAGTAGGTTTATTAGAAGTATAGTTATTTTAGCATAGCTACTAATAAACTTATAATAAAACTTTATAAATTTAAAGAACGTTTTTATATTTTTAATACTCCTTAGTAATAACTAATTTGCTATAGTTTTAGTATACGGAGGTTCTATTTTTATACTTTTATTAAATATAATATATTTTAGGAATCTTATATAGGATATATAGAACTCATATTTATTACTATTTACATATAGGTTCTATTACCGTAGTTTTTATAGTATATTACATACGTGCTCTTTATGCGCTACGTAGTCGTTATTATATATTAAAATATTATTTAGGTATATAATATAAACGATATTAACTAGGCTACTTAGAACGTTATTAATATACGCTTAGAAAGTCGTGGGTATATTAGTTAGTTTAAAAAGTATAACTAGGTATTTAAACTACCCGTATTTAGTATAAAAAGCCGTTTTTTACTTATTACCTTTAGCTATATATATATAGTAATACGCGTTTTTAAGATCTAGTTTTATAAAAATAGAAGTATTAAATAGTTTATTTAGTATTTTTTTAATTAGTAGTAGCGGCGTTTTATTTTTTTATATAATTTTATTAATTATTTTATAGTTAACGTAAAGTCATAGCTCCCCTTCTTTTTTAGGTATAAAAAAGATAGGTACTCTAGCCGGGCTTATAGAAGGGCGTATCTAGCCCTTAGCCTCTATTTTTAATAAATAATTTTATAAGATCTTAAGCTTATAGTTTAATAATAAGTAAATAGGTCCTTAGGAAATAGGCGTAGTGTTATTTAGTTTAAAATAGTAGTCGTACGGTACTCTATTTCGTAATAAAATAGCCTTTTTTTTTAAGAATAAGTTATTAAAGTCCTAGTATCGTAGCTTTTAGTCCTTAGCTACGCTTATTAATACTATATTATTATTTATAACTAAGTTAATTACGATATACGCTAGTATTACTAAGACTAAGTCGTTTAGTAGCCCTTTTTTTAGGGCGTTTAAGCGGATATATCGTTCGTAAATTAGATATTACTTTTTTTTTTTATTTTTAACTAATTAGCGGGTTAATATCCTCTAGCTAAAGGAAACTTAGGATAAGTATAAGTACCGTAATATTAGTTATTATAAAACGATATAGCTACGTCTTTATTATATAGTTACTATTAGTAATTTAAAGCCGTAGGTAGTAGCTCCTTAGTATTTCTATTTTTTTGCCCTCGACGTTTACTAGCTATAGTAATAAGTAAATTCGTAAGTTAGTATCGAGCTTATTAAGTAGCCCGATACTAACTACGTTCTTTTTTATTTTTAAATTAATAAGGGTACTTAGTTTTTTTTATACGTAGTTTAGGCGTATATAGGTTAGGATGTTTAAGCGCTGCTCTTATTAATTACTAGCTACTCTCTTTATTAAAATAGTATTTAAGCTCGTTATTAGTCCTCGCTACTTAGCTAGGGCGAGGTTTAATTAATAATTAGTAGCCCGGTACCCTTTCTAATTATATTAGTAGTATATAATACTTAAGTAGTTATTAATAAGGTGCCCGGTTTTGTTATAATTATAATATTACTAATATTACTCTCGTAGTCGTAAGTTATCCCTTATAATATAGCTAGTTTTTTTATAATTATAATATATAGTATTCTTATTAAGTAAGTCGCGGCGTGTATTTATATATTTAACTTATTAACGCCTTAGTATTTCCCTATTAGCTCGTTCGAGCTTAAGTTAAAATATTATTTAGAGGACGTTCATAAGCTCCTTATTAATAACGAGGATTATTTAATACGTTTTACTAGCGATATTAGCTATAAGTAAGTTTATAAAAGTTCTATTTATAATATTATTATAAAGTATAGTTTGGGCCGTAGCTTACTTATTAATATAGAGATTTTTTATTTTTTTATTAAGATATATTTTAGTTCTATTTTAAGCTTATTAATATAGTTAACGAACTTATTAACCTTTTTTTTCTTTAGTTTTATAAAGTACTATTTAGTTATATACTCGCTATTATTCCTTAGCTAGTAGGATTAAATAGGTTATTTTATAAGAAGGTCTCTAGTTTGCTTTATATAACCTGGTTTATTATAAACCTAGGGACCTTTTAATAATTAAACTATAGTATATTTAAGAGGTCTTTATATTACTACTTAGGTAGCTAATTATATATACTATTTTATTATAGTTTATTCTTATTTATTAAGTTTAGAAGTTAAAGTAATAATAATTATTAAATAAGAAGCTCTATAGATCTCGTACAAATTTATAAATATATAATAAGTTAGGGAGGGATAGTAGTTTAAATATAAACGTTCTATTTATAGCGTTTATTTAAGTTAATAAGGAGCTAGTAAATAGAGGCTTATGTAGTACAAACTCGCTACTTTATTATTATTTAAATAATACTTTAAGTAAGGCGCTATTTATCGAACTATTTTTAGTCCGGGGGTTCTCGTTCTTATTTATATTAAAGTTAATATTTAAAGTTATTATAATTAAAGCCGTAGCTCTTAGTATAGGGCCCGGGCTATTTAAAAAGCTCCGTAAGCGTTCTAAATCTACTTATTTTTTATATAAGCGCTCTTTATATATTATTATAAGGATTTCTTTTTTTAATCGTTATTCTTATTCCTATAGTTTTATTAGTTTATTCTTTATTATTTAGTTTAGGTACTAGTAAGTAAGAGTAAGAAGTTCGCTATTTTATTTATTATTTATTATTATTTTTAATAATACGGTCCTTTTATATTATTATTATATTATTCGTCCTATTATGCTTTATTTTTATATCGTTTACTAAGGAGGAGGCGATTTTAAAAGGTTTAATAAAAACGAGTTATTTTGTTTTATTATTATAGCGCTAACTACGCTCTCTTAGTACGTCTTATTTTTATTAATACTTTAAACTCTTAGCCTAGTCCCCTTTATAAATAAAGATTTTAGATTATTAATAAGTATTTAATATAGAGAAGAAGCTTATAGAGGCTAATTATTACTAAGATTTAAAAAATAAATTACTAAGATCTACCCTTCTTTTCAGGTATATTACTAGCGATCTATATATACCTAATATCGTATAGTTATAATAGGAGTATCGACGTATACATAAGAGAACGGATAATCTATTAAAAATAAAAAATAGGCGCGAAGCACGCTCTAATATAAAGGGTATAAGCGAAGTAGGCCTCGGTAATTATATAACCGAGGTTACGTAACGTATAGTAAGGCTATAAATAGTTAAAGCTATTATAATATACCCCCCCAGACGAAATTACGTCTAAAAAAAGCGTATTTAACTACCCGCATCGTTATAAAAAAGTCTATTTAAAATAGAAAACTACTTACTAATATATAGGAATCTATTTATAAAAGGAATTATAAAGTAAATTAGTTTGCGCATAGAGTTATAAGTAAAAAGTAAATTAGCTATAGATTAACCTCCGTATTCGTTACTATAAGTAATTTCGAGGCTATCTTATTAATAAAAAGTACGACTAAAAAGCGGCCTCTTATTAATTAAATAATCGACTTACGGGTTAAGAATAATAAATATATAAATTCCTTATTACTACCTATAGTATAGACTTTCTTTCCCTCTTTAACCTATACTTATAATATTACTATATATATATACCCTTACTTTTTATTTCTATATACGCATTTTTATATATATATATTATTAAAAAAAGATCTTAGCTAACGGCATCGTTTTATTTAAATACTTATGTATAAATAAATAACTAAAAACTACGCTCGTATTATTATAATACGGGAGGTTAAGAAATATAAGCTTAAAGTTACGGCCTCGGGAGAGAGTAGCGGCTCCCCTAACCCCCTTAACGAGACCGTAATAAGTAAGTAATCTCTTTTATTTTATTTTTAATTAGTAATATAGCCTCGTTTATTTAGCTTTAACTTAATTACTTTATTTAATAAGCGACGGCCTTATAGCTAAACGAGATACTTAAGAGGGTAATAAAAATAAGGAGGGTTTATAGCCCCCTCCCTTGCCTCTCTTTAGAGGGTATAGAGTAGTTAACTATATATATAATACTTTTTTATTTATTATTATTTATAAAACTAATTCTTAATAGTAGACCCTCTTAATACTATCCTTAGTACTAAGGTTTAATACGAGCTAGTACTTTTACCTCCCTTATTTAGCTATAAATACCTCGGGTATATTAAGACCGCCCTTAGTAACTATTTAAATAGTACGTACTTCCCGGGTTCGTATATTAATAATAAATATTAATGCGACTAGACTTATAAAAAGTTAGGTTATATTTCTATTCTTAAGGAGTATATATAGGACCTAAGTATAAAGTTCTTATACTTTAAGTAAGAGGTAATAAAAAAAGTAGTAGTATTTATAGCTATTAATATAGTCCTACCCCTATTTAATAAGGTATATTCTAAGCCGTCCTCGTTCTATTCCTCGTTTATAAACTAATATATAAACCCTAACTCGTATAATAATAGCGTTATATAAGGCCCTCGAGCATAACGGTTTTTTAAATAAGGGTAAGGGCAAGGGGGTTCGTATAAACGAGGCTTTAATAAAAAAAGCGTCTATAAGTACTCTCTTTATACTAAAAGTATTATTAAAAAAACTTATTAAAACCGTAATAATATTAGTTACTTTATTTATAAAAGTAAATAATATTTAAATTAGAATTAATACTCTTATTAACTTATATATTCCTCTAGATATATAGCCCGTATTTAAGTCTTTCTTAAATAAGTTCGTACTTACTTTCTTAAGTAAATAGCCTCTTCTTAAGTAACTTAACGGGGTTATTAAAGCTACTTATACTCCCTAGCTATAGGTTACGTTTTTTAATTAAAAACCGGGCCCCCCGGGCCGTTCTATTACTTCTTAATTATCCCTTTATTTAATATAACTATTTTTTATATATTTTTTATATTTAAGAACGATATAAAGTATTCGAACTTCGCTCTAAAAAAGTTCTTTATAAAGCCGTTAGTTAGTATTTTATTCGTTAGTATATAAACTATTTAAAATAAGCCTCTTAAGTACTCTTATTATAACTATATATTTTAAATATTAATATAGTATAAATAAGTTAAAGTACGTTCTTTTTTTTAGTTACGAGTTTAATTATTTAATAATTATTATAATATACTTTTTATACGTCGTTAAGCTTAAGTAAAATATTTTTAAATAGGCGTTTAAGAGCGAGTATTTCCTTAGTTATATATTCTAAGCTTAGTAGCTCGGCCTCTATAATTAACGTAGTTACTATATTCTAATAAGCTACTTTTTACTAAATAAGGCTACTAAAAAAGGAGATTATAAAACCTTATAAAGATCTTTAAATCTCTTTATTATTTATAAATAAGGTATTACTTATGATTAATAATACTTATTTATTTCCTAAGATCTTAAAATAAATTACTAAGTATTGTATATAAAAAAGGTATTATATAACCTAATTTATAATTAAATAATACTAATAAAATAGGTTTATTAAGAACTAAGAGAGTAGAGTATGTATAAAAGCGACGTTAGGCCGAATTATAATTATTATATATAATATCGAACTAACTTTCTTTTAAAAAAACTTAGTCTCGCTTAGGGACATAATTCCTAGGTTCTTCTTAATTAGAACCGTTAGTAATAGGGTCGTAAGAGTAATAAAATTAGTAAAGTTAAACTTCTTAGCTACTTTTTTAAAATACTAATTATAAGTAAGGTATATATTCTAATTAGGTCGATTATAAAGAACCCTTATATTTAAATATTACGAAACTAGCCCTTAGTCTTTTATTTTATACTTCTTTTTAAGTCTTTTAGTTACTTAATTAGTATTATATACGTAGTCTCTATAATAAAGAACGAGGATATTATCTATATAAAAAAGAACTAGTACCCGTTTAGTAAAATTTTAAAATAGATAAGGGTCCTTGCTTATAGGTAAGAGACCTAGGTTTTTAAGACTTAATATTAACTCCTCGTATTATAATAGCAAAGCGTCGCTAGCGCTATAAAGGGCTTATTCGAGCTCTATATATATACTTAACTAATAAAAACCGTTTAAAAACTCGTAAATAATAAGGGGGTCGCTTAGCTTTTTAACTACGTTTAAAAAAGCGTTTATTATATTATATTAATAGATTTTTAAATCGAATTAAGTAGTAATAGCTATAGCTACTCTAAACGTCCTAGTTATTAGCGTTATTACGTAGGTCTTTTTTAAGGAGTATCGTTTTTAAAAGTCCTCTCTAATACAAATTCTCGCTTTATAATAATTAAAATAATTATTACTATTAAGCTTATAATTAAATACTTATTTAAGGAGTATCGGTTTAAATATAACCGACGCTTTATTAACTACTTTTTAAGTTTTTATTTCCTTTAGGTTTTAAATTTCTAACCGTGCTACTTTTATAAATTAGCTTTTTAAAAGTTCTAGTGTTTTAAGAATATTTTTTTACTTCCCTAGAGGGGTAATTAATTAATCTATATAGATTTAGTTAAATTAAAGCGCGGTTAGCTAAGTATATTTCGTTCTAATTATTATAATATAAACGTAGTAATATAGCGTCTTATACCCCTAGGTTACTTCGTTAACCGCTTTTTATTAATTAAGTATATATATATTAAAAAAGAAGTCCTAGTTTTTTTTATTTAAGTATAAAAAGAGTACTACCTAAATTACTCTTATCGACTTAGGTCTTAAATAAATATTTTTAGTAATTAGTTTTTTAACCTCCGGCTTTATTTAGTATACCCGTTATTTTAGCTATATATACTAACTATATTAAAATCGCTAGCTAAGTTATTTACTACTCCTACTTCTTAGTATAGGCTCGCTTATTAAAAGGGCTCGTCGGGGTCTAGTTAAGTAAAAAGGTCCTCTCTATAAGAGGTCTAAAGAGTCTCTATTTTTATTTATATATATATTACGTTTTCAATCTTCTTTATAAAGGGCTTAACTTCTTTTACGACTTTATTTACTAAATTAATTAACTAAGCGAGGTTCGTATTTAACTCTAGACTTTTAAAATCTAAGGTTATTTTAAAAATAAATAGCTATTTACTTCGTTTTTTTAAAAATAAAGTAGGCTTTTTTATAGCCTTATTTACTTTTTATAAAGCGATTATAAGTAGTAATAGTTATTTTTTATTATTAATTAATATAGCCTCCTCTTCATTTACGATCCTAAGTAATTAGAGCTTAGGTTTGATTATTATAAGTAGTTATTAAATCTTATTTACTACGGCCCTTAACTTAGGTAAACGAATTACGGATTTAGTATTATTTTTAAAATAAAAAGCTATTTTATTAAATATTATATTTTAAATAATAATAACTTTTAAAAATAAGAGGATTTAAATCTTATATAAGTTATAAGCGTTTAGTACGTAACTTATAAAGTACTTAATATATCCCCTCTACTCTATTTTAAAACGTCTCTTATTAATTCCTTTTTTATAATCCCTCTTAAAAAAGTACGCTCTATAGCTATATACGTACGTTTACCCCTAATAAGGACGTAAATTATAAATAAGTTTTAGTATATTTATTAATTATTATTATTTAAAATAATAAATAAACTAAACTTCTTTAGTTTAAATTAATAATAGCTAGTTAATACGTTACTTAGGGCTAATATTATATAAATAAGCTATAACTAATATAGCCTCTACTTAAAGTTCGTTTAATAAGCTAGTTATTAATATTATATTAATTACTTTAATAATAATCTCTTAGCTAGCTCGTTCCCCTCCTCCATTCGGGTTTTTTATATATAAAAAAGTAGTTTTTAAATTAATTCCTAGTTCTTATACTTATTTTTAAAAATAAGTCTTATTATTAATTACGATTATTATACGTTCTACGTCTTATTAAATCTTATAAACGGCTATGTTTTTTTATATACGTACTTATTATTTAAAAAAATATAAGACCTTAAATATTATATTATAAGTTTTTATAACTTATAAAAAAATAAAGATCTTATTTAAATATTTATTTTTAATTAGTATTAGCTACTTACTTTATTTATAAATAGATAAGTAGTTAAAGAGGTTTTATAAGATCTTATAATAAGGTTAAAATATTCTTCGTTCTAAGGTACGTTATAAGATTACTTATTCTATATAAGTAGTTATATAGTATTAGTATTTTAAATAGTTTAGTTTTTTAATCCTTACCCCCCGAGTAGTTAATACGAGCTTTTTAAATATTACTAGCGTAAAATAGTTAGATTTAAAGTACTATAACTAGGCTATATTTAATTAGTCGTTCCTTTATTAATATAAAGAACGTAGGTATTATATACTACGTATTAGAATTATTTTAATAAGTAAAAACTAATTTATAAATAGAGAATAAGATAAATAGGGCTTATATTTTAAAAAAACTAGATTGACTTTCCTCTCGAGCTACTTAATAATAACGTTATTAGATTCGCTTTTAAATTAAAAGGTATAATCGAAGCCCGAGTATTAAATACTAGTCTTTTAAAAAAGCGCTTTTAATACGACGTTTATATAAAAGTTCTTAATAAAACTAATATTATAGAGGGTAAGGTACTTAGTCCCGGGCCCCTTTAGTCCTATAAAAATATTTTATATAACCCTCGTTCCCTTAGTAATTATAAAATAAGAGGCCGTTTTAAAGTTTATATTTTCTAAACTATTATATTATTAAATAGAATCTAGCTCTAAGAGCGATTAGTTATTAATAAAGTATATAGTACTATAGTTATTTATAACTATATTTTTAAAAAAGAGGTATGGGCTAGTAAAGGGTATAGAGAAGATTATAAGATTACTATTTTTATTAACCTCCGTACTTAGCTTAAGAAGTAAACTAACGTTAATAATTATAGTTACGATATTTAACGAGTATATTATTTTAAAATCTTTTTTATTACTTAGCTTAGTAAATTTAGTTATTTTTATAAAACTACTCTTATTACTATTATTCTATTTAGTAAGGGGTTTTATATAGATCTAGCCTTTTTAAGCGAGGTTAGCTTAAAAATCGGTATACTTTTTGTAATTTAAATAAGAAATTATTTTTAAGCTTTACTACTACTTAACTAAACGTGCTCTATTTTTATTTTATTAGTTAGAGCGAGCTCTATTTTTATATATTTTATTAGCTTTTAGTAGTAGTTCCCTTTATAGGGGTAGTTAGTAAACGAATTAAGAGTCGCTTTTTTTTAGTTAAAGAAATCTGAGCGACCTACTAATATTACGAATATTACTAAGGGTTATTTACGATTTTTATTATATACTACTTTTTTATATAAAAAGTTATTAAAGATCTTAGTATAATACTTTATATTAGGAATAGTTTCCCCTTTTTATTCTAGCTTAATAATATTAATAAGTTCTTAGTTAGACTAGTTTAGAATAAAGTAATACGAAGTTATATAAAAAAAGGTTTTAAAAGCGAGGGTCCCTTAGACTTTAGGTAGCTTAAGCTATTTTATTTAATAATAAGCTAAGAAAAAATCCTTAATCTAAGTTAATAAGCTAATATTAAAGTTCGCCCTATTTATAACTACGTTAAACTCCTCTTATATAATTATAAATAAGCTAGAGTCGCTTAGTACGTACTTTTACTTAAGAACTTAAATTACGGTATAAAGGGAGTAGTTTAAAGAATTAATAAGTTCTTTTTTTATATTTTTTAAAATATTTTAAGTAATTATAAAGGAGATCTAGCGATTTATTAACTTATATAATCTCTTTTTTCTTATATAAGAGATTATTTTAAATACTATTTACTAAGTAAAAGAGGTATATTTTTTAATAAGGTATATTTAATTTGCTATTACGACCTTTAGCTTCGTTAGAGTAACTAATTATTTAATAAGGTCGCTTTTAAGTTCGATTATAGCCTCGCTTTTTACCTCTTATTCTTATTAAATAAACTTTTTAAAATATTCTTAGTATTTACTAAAGGCTACTTTATATACTTAATCTTAAATAGTATTTTATATCTTAATATACTCCTTAATTAAAAAAATAGACTTAATAAAGAGCGATGGGTTTAATAAAAAAGTAAGGTTATTTAGGTTTAGAAAATCCTAAACGTCCTTCGATTAAACCTTAATATAAAGGGCGAGATATTACTTTAGCTAGTCTTATTAATAACTAAGCTTTTACTTAAGAATATTAGTAGTCTTTTTAAAAAATATTACTTTATATAGAATTAAGTTTAATAAACGTAATAAGAGTAAATAATATTATAAAAAAGGATATAGTAAGCTATAGTCCTTAAAAAGTAACTTTTTAATAGAAGTATATAGGGGTCTAAGTTAGAGCTAGGTTTATAACTATTATATAGTTATAATAGGGGTATTAATATATATATAAGAGAACGGATAATTTATTAAAAATAGAAAATAGGTGCGAAGTACGCTCTAATATAAAGGGTATAAGCGAAGTGGGCCTCGGTAATTATATAACCGAGGTTACGTAACGTGCAGTAAGGCTATAGATAGTTAAAGCTATTACGATACCTAAGCTACTCCTTTATTACTTAGTCCCCCTTCTTATACCTCTTAAGCTATTCTTTAACTAACGAGGTCTGACCGGCGAGGCCTAATAGCCGTCTCCCGAAGACGTTAATAGATCTGGCAATTTATTAGAAGGAGCTTCTTTAAAACGGTAATAAAAACTCAGAATCTAACCTAATTGTAAGAAGGCCGAGCAGGAAATTAATGGCACCTGTTTATCATGCCAAATAAGTACACTACTGGTAGATCCCGGTGACGGAGAGAGCTCAGAGTCTGACTTACTAAAGCCTAAGCTGTAAAGCATGGCGTTGCGAGGGCTCGGGTCTCCTTTAATAAAGAAATTGTCTGTTGGCATGGTAAGCATGAGCCGCGAAAATCGTCATGCGGGAGATGACTAGTCATACTTGAGTAGAAGGCGAAAACATTGACTGAGGATATTATTAGTTAGTTTAATCCTGATACGCCAATCGAAGGATATAGAATCTTACTTCCACAAAGCTGCTGTGCGAGAGCCACTATGCACGTGCTCCAGACTGCATTTCGCAGTCGTGGAGTAGTCAGGAGGTGGCTGTATTGCCGATAGGCATCTGATAAGGCGAATGACATGTGATTCGCGAATGTTAGACCCTGTTTTTGGTTCTCCGTAGACACGCCTGATTCATGAGGCGTCTCCGGTAGATTCTGTGCCTCTTCGTATTCAACGTTCATGTGGATAAGGTAAATATCTCGAAGAGCTTGAAGCTAGTTTGTATGTTTGATTTAGTAAATTACAGTGGGGGAGTATCATAACATGGAAATCAACCTGTGTGTTCCGGACTTTAGACAGGATTTCATAGGCACGCATGGGTCGATAGTTTGGTGTGTTCTTCTGCATATAGAATCGCGGGCTCTCCATGCAATATGCTAGTGCAATGAGCGTGAAAACGGCCGGGACCATGGGAGCGGCTAAGATTGATCGAAACGTCAAGTCACCTTTGACATCAAGAGGCACACTACGGTCCTTTGGTTCAAGTGGAAAATCCAGAGCCCCCACAGCCCCGGCAAGGATTAAGTTGATGGCGTTTCCTAACATGATACCAAAGGCAACCCTGCCATGTGTGATATCACCAATGCGTCAAATTCTCTGAATAGAAATGTTTAATCGAAATGAAGTGGTCAGGGGGACTTACTATAGTTGCCACATTAGGATAGAAGAGCCTCTCCATTGATCAATCGCAGTCTCAGATGCCAAGATCGGCGTGCTGACGGCTTTGATACCCATCCCTTGAAATTTGTCAGTTGAACGTATCAGTCGGATCTCATGGCTTTGTGGCGACGTGAAGTGTTTAGGAGACACAGAATATGGAATTTTCGACTCACCAATGCCGTTGACAATCCTAACACCGAGAAGCTCCTGCCATGTGTGCACAAATCCAGAAGCCAAAGAGCTCGCAAAGATTAATGCAGCCGCAACAGCAATAGCACCTCGTCTCCCCATCCAGTAATTCAGCGGGAGTGACATCGGAGCGCCTAAGATAGCAGCGGCTAGGAATGGCGCCGAGTTCATTCCACCGAGCTGCCACACCAAATCACTCCGATCTGTTGTGCTAGAGACCTTTTCTTGAAGAAGTCTCGCGTAGATACTGCCGGCATTGATCGAAGCTTGAACATGGCCTTGTAGCAGAGCTGCTAGTGCCACAGTGACGACAATCACCGTCATACCACTTTGGGAGAATGCTTTGTCTCTCTCTGCCTTAAGCGCTATTCGTTCCTTTGGTTTCAACTTAATGGGTAGAGAATCTTGCAAGCCCTCGTCTGTATATGCCCGGATCTCCTTTGACACTTGGGCTGCTCTCAGGATTCGTTGGAAAGGAACACCGGGTAAGTTCTCGGCAAATTGTCGCACATCCTCCTCCAGCTCATCATCGTCAAGATGGACTGTTGTAATGGTCAGAATGAGAAATCTTACTTTCAGCGTCACATGTCTGAGCAAAGACAAAGCCGTGACACTTACCTAATGGGGCTTCAATGATAGCTTCCGTATTGATATTTCTGCGGGAAACTTGTGCCCGAAACCTGTCGGCGATGGATGTGGTACTTGCCATCGGTTCGGTCATTTTGATGAGGTATGTATGCTCAGATTGCGGACAGAAGCGGTGGTTAAGCTTGGATTCACGAACTCAACTCCTAAGAGAACAGAGCACTTGCCTGATTACACCAGCTAGTCTTTTCAAGGTGAGTTGCTGTCGGCTTTTAATCTGGGTCTAACCTTATTACACAATTTTCCTGGAAGGTTGAGGTGGATTGAATCTGTGATGACATCCAGGGAGGCTGTGAGGCTGTCAAGTGTCGAATGTGACGACAGCCGGCATACAAATGCAAAAACCAAGAAAAGGCAACCATGAGGCGTTCTGGGTAGGCAAAGGGGCTTACTCCCTTGCCAAGTCATATTCAGCTACCATTGACCAACGACCAACGCTGGCAAATTCTTCCAATCAGATGAATAATGTGGCATGAAGATTTGTCAGACACGAGGTGTGCAGCTCGTAAATCTGTGCATGTAGCTTGCAGGAGAATTGCACTCATAAAGCCTTCGTACTTTGACGAAACATCTGAACATGATGTGCGTGAGTGCGAGGTGTGGGGATTCAACCCCAGTGATGTAAGGTATGGTGAGTGTGCCAACGCGGGGAGACCCCGCCCCCAACAAGTTGCCCCGGAACCAGGGATTGTAAACCATTGCGTTGGATCACTCGTGCAGTCGGCCTATGATTACTTCCTGCAGTAAGCGGTGAGGGCGATTTGTAACTCTTAGCTAAATCCTACATACCGGTGTGAAAAGTGCAGAGACATGCTGTTGGTATCCCTATTACAGGGTAATTGGTTCGAACCAAGGGTTGACAAAGAGATTAATTAAACTATATAAATTTCTACGTATATAGAAAAGGGAGGTTCTAATCGTAAGTTAAGTAAGCTACGAATATTATAAATAGGGGCCGTAGTTAGTCCTTATACTAGTTACTATAAGCCGAGGTTAAATTAGACTTCTAATCCGATACTAACTTTCTCTTTCTTTTATTAATTTTAATTAATATTATAATTAGAGATATAATTCGACCTTAGGCCCGTTTATTAAGTCGTCTCCCTTTTTTCTTTTTTTTTATTCTTTTTATATAACCTATTCCTCTATTCGTATATTAATTTAGCTGCTACTTACGAATTATTCTAACCCCTTATTAAGTACTACTTTTATAAAAGTATTAGCTAGGTTATTATTATTATTAATCTAACGGATTTTAAAGATCTTATGCTTTTTATATAATTACTTAAGGGCTATAATATCGATTATAAGCCTCTTTTTTTTTATAATTTTTAATTTAATAAGGTATTTATATAACGAGTAGGAATTAGTATAAATAACCGTTAGGATTAATAAAAGGTTAAGTCGATTAGTAATTTTCTTTAGTATTATTAAAATCGCGTAGGTAAAGTTAACGTCGTTAACTATACTATAGACTTTTAATATAAGTATACTTCGCGTTACCTTCTTATTTTTAGTTAACGAGTAATAGATTATATTACTTTATATTATAAAGTTACTCTTATTTATACTCTCGTTAGCTAGGATAATAATATACCCTAATTATAAAATAAAATTATTATTATTTATAAATAACCTATTTATAAAAATATAGAGCTTACTAGTTATAAGGTTAATTAAGTAGTAAACAAGGCCTCGATTAAGATTGAATTATTATTATTTAAGCTATTTATTAAGTACCTCGACGTTTTATTCGCTTAGTTCTATAGTTTATACTACTTTAGTATAATTAAAAGTTACTTTAGGCTAGTATATACTTATAATATATACCCCTCGCACAAGCTTAGCTTTATATTACTTTTTAATATTAATCGCGTTCGGATTTACGAGGCTATTTTTTTATTTTACCCCTTTTATTAAAAAACAACGGTTTCTTTTTTAATTATAAAAATCTTATTATTAAATATTAGTAAGTTATTTATTATAAGGACCTCTTTTAGTTTTATTACGAAGCTTACTTTCTAAAGCTCCTTATCCTCCTTTTTTATAAAACTAATATTAAATAGGCCTAATATATTATTAATCTATATTTCAATAATTTTAAATTAGTTACTTACGTACTTAGAGACTAGTAAGTACGGATCGTACGTAAATATAATTTTTAATAATTAATTAATATAAAAGTTATAATATATAGCTTATTAATAAGTGCCTAATTTTATAAGCTTATATAGTAGCTTAAGTACTTTAATAATCGTGCTTTCTAAGTACTTAGTAGCTATTTCTTTTAATAAGTAGGCTAGGATTTTCCTTATAAGCCCTGTAGCTAATTAGGTATAGGCCTAGGTAATATTATAGCTCAAAATTTCGTATCTCTTTTTTTATAATAATACTATTAGTACTATTATTAATCGTTAGCTATAGCGTTATACTATAAGTAATTACGTAAGTAGCGTTACCTTTTTAACGTTACCATACCCCTAAATTATATACTTAGATTTTTTATATAGTTAGGGTGTTCTTTTTTTTTTTAATTTTATGAACTATTTGTAATTTAAATATGCGGAGGTTTATATATTTTTTTAGGCTATAGAGGATAAATTAATAGACCCCTCGATTACGAAGAGTGTTTACTTTAATAAGGTCTAATTCCTTATACGGCTTTTTAGTAATTATAATTATACCTTTTTTACGTAATTTAATTACTAACTCGAAATCGGCTTTTTTTTTTATTATATAAAAGGTATTAATTATTTCGTTATTAGTAATAAATTGCTGCGTTATGGCTTATTATTATAATCTTTTATAACGTTTTACTAGTAGTATTAGTACTTTTTTAGCAATTTCCTTTTCTTTATTATTTATTAGTATTACTACGACGATTTTATTAAGGGTAATTTCCTATACCTCTATTACGGGTTATATAGTTTCCTTTAGCTCTTTTTCTTCTTATAAATTAGAAATTACTTTATTAGGATTTATATAATATAGTCTAACTACTATAATTAATACTTTAAATAATTAGTTACGACTTTTCGTAATTACATAAGAACGCTTATTAATAAAAATTAATTTATATAGCCTAGCTTATTATTAAATAGTTTCGTACTATACTCGTATATCCGAATTTAGTAATATATTTAAACTAGCCCCTATATTAAGCTTATTATACGTAGCGATTATTTTATTAATTTACCTTTTTATACTTATTTCGTACAGCGCCCGTATTATTTTTTTAATTACTCAGGCTCGTTAGCTTATATTTAGTAATAGTAGCGAGGTTAAGGTCGTTTTTAAATATGCTTTAAATATTAGAAGCGTTAGTATAAGCCCGTTAGGCCCCATAGTATTATTATAGTATTTAAGTACTATTTAGAAGTATTTATCGTTAGCAGAATCGGGATTTTCTTTTTTAATAATTTTAAACGCCCTTTTTAACTACTAGTGTGCCCTTTTTACTTTTTTAATATTATAGTGCGCTTTAATAAGTACTATTTTTAGCTATATATTATAAGTTATCGCATTTTCTTTAAATTTTACTAACTTAAAACTAGTATTAGCGTTAGTCCTAATGCTATCTAGCGGTCCTTAGTATATATTAATTTAGCTTTTTTATAGGGCTACTTATACTATCTTTACTTATAAATCCCGTAGGAATTACCCTACTTAAAATAATATCGCTTTATTAATTATATATAGGACCGGTCGACTATTTAAGTAGAAAATATTAATAACGATTTTTTAATTAAAATTGAGCTTATTACGTAATTTAAATATAAATTTGCGTAGGCTCTGCGTATTTATTTAATATTAGTAGTATACTTTTGTTAACTATTTTAGCGCTCTTATTTTAATATTATTATTACTTAATTATTTTAAGAAGTTATATAGCCTCGCGACTAATAGGTAGCTAAACCTCTAGTATAGTTATTAGAGCTTATTTTCCGTTAGGTAATTAATTAACTTCGTATTATTAATAAGTTTTATAAACGCGTACCCTTATCGTTATTTAACTATTTCGAAGTGTTTATTATTAGAAATTCTATCCCTCGTATTATTAAATATAATACTTAGTCGGTTTATGTTTTTTAAATATAAGAAAAATAGGGTATTAATAAGTAAAATATAGAAAGTTATTATTCTAAAGTACGTCTTAACTTTTACTATACTTAGGGTAACGATTTCCTTACTTAGGCCGAAGCTAATTTTTATAATACTTATTATTAATATATTAAGCGTTATTAATACGATTTTTTATAGTACTTAGAATTACCCTTTTTTTTATTAACTATTATAATACCTTAGTATTTAAAATAATCTTATAGAAATTATCTAGGTCGTACTTTTTACTTACGTAGAATGCTTATACGAGCTTAGTAGTTAAGTAATTTAGGTAGTATAAAAAGGACCCCTTTAGCTACCCTTAGAATTACTTAGTACTATGTTTTTTTTCTTTAGGTATTAAGAAAATAGAATTCTATATTATTAAATTTATCCTTTTATTTATTTCTATATCTATTATTTAAGGGACTTTTCTTTATTATCTATAGATAAAAGCCTACTTATTAAGAGCTTTTACTACTTTTTATTTATTTAGCCTCGTATATTCTTTTAAGGCTAACGGGGCGAAAAAAGAGTAGTTAATCTCGTTAATTTTATTATAATCTAATTTATTAATATAGGGGGTAAAATTCTTTTTATTTTTTAAATCTCTTATAAAGTATAGATACTTTAGGCCGCTAAGTTAGTTACTTTTACTAAGTTCCGTACCCTCGGATCTACTCTTATATATAACGAGGAATTAGTTAAATTAATAAGGGCTAGTTTTACTATTTACTACCCTTAACTTTTTATATTTTTTATATAATTTAGTACGCTCTTTTTTAAAGTAGTTATTTAATTAATATCTATCCTTTTTATAAATAAAGTACTCCTTTTTTTATTACCCTACTCATAAGTTAAATCTCTATCTATTTAATAAATCTAGGCCTCTTTATTAGCGATTACTATACCTAGCTTTTTTGCTTTTTTTATTATATATCTAATTAACCTAATACTATTAATAAGGGCCGTTATACGCTTAGAAACAGGTTTAGCGCGGTATATTTATTTTAATATTAAAGTTAGATCTTAGTTTTAAATAGAGCGTTTTGTAGTTTTTAAGTATTTAGTATAGGGTTATTTTTGTTTTTAGTACGCGTTAGATTATAATATATAGATATTTAACTTTTTATTTATTAGTCCCCTTATTTAGCTAGGTCTTCGCTAGCTTATTAATTCGATCGATAACCTTTTTAAGAATTTTTATTTACGATTTACTTTTTATTATCCTAGCTATAAATATAAAAGAAATTACCCGTAGCTTAGATAAGAGCTTTAGATTCTTATTATAAGTCTTAAAATAACTTCGGATTATATTAATAATACTAAAAAAGTCGTTCTGATCGAAATTATATATTACTTCGTAATAATAATTAAAGGCTTTGCTTATAAGTATAATATTAATTACTAAATAGTATTAGTGTTCCATAATCCCGACTTTTTTATAATAATTATAAAATATTATTTAGGTTTTTTATAAGACCTCGTACTTCCCTCTAGAATATAATTTCTTTTTAAAAAAGATCTTTTTAAAGTTTATAAATTATTTTATATTTATTACTAAATATTTAGTATTTATATATAATCCTTACGTTACTATATATTATTAATAACTTTGGGTAGTTTACTTTCTTTTTTACTAACCTATTAATACCGAATTTCGCATTAATAATAGTAACGAGCTATAGATTAAAATAGGCAGAATTATTAACTATCGTACGTCTAGTACTATATTTTACCTCTATATATCCTTTTATAATAATAAACTACTATTAGTAATTATAAGAAGGAAATCCGGGTCGTTTATCCTTTTTTTAAATTTGTTAAAGCGATTATACGCCCTATTAACTTATACCTAGGTCTATAGTACAAATTCCTTTTTTATAATTATTATTATTAAGATTTCGTAAGGATTTTATAATTATAATTATACTAATAATACCCCTCGCCCATAGAGGAATCTATTAACTACTTTTATAATTCTTAGGCTTGTGCTCGTGAATTATTTATCTAGTTAATAACTAAGGTCGTTTGCGATTTTATAAAATAGGGGTTACTCCTATAGCCCCTTTTTCTTATAGACCTTAGTTAAATAGATTAATATTATATTAATTTATTTATTATTAAGTTAATCTACGATTTTATGTATTTACGTCCCCTAGTAATCCGGGTTAATATTTACTTATTTATAAAGGATCGGGATTTTATTTAGAATTAGGTTTTTTTTTCTTTTTTTTTTACCTTAATTTACTAAGAGTTATACCCTAGTTTATACTCATATTAATAATCGCTAGCGTATTTAATCTTAATAAAAATATATCTAACCTGCGCACTAGCCGTAATAAACCGGTACTTTTATTACTTAACGAATTTATTAAGGTCTAGGTAATTCCCGCTTCCTCTTGCTATTTTACTACTACTCTCGTTTTTATTATTTTTAGTAACTATTACTAACCCTCTAGATCGCTAAATATTATCCTTACTAAGGTTACTTTTTTTATTTAATATAAAAGGGTAAATTTTAATAATCCCTTTTTTAATAATAGTAGTAAACGTTTATATTATTATAGGAAAACGAAGTAATTAGTCTCGGGATCTTTATTAATTACTAATTTTACTATTCTATATACTCCTAATCTCTTAAGCCTCGTGCTCTATATAATTTCTAAATTACTTCTTTTTTTAACCTACTTTTTTTAAAGTAGTATTCTATAGTAATAATTAGAAATAAATACTAAGTAGTTTATAAAAAAGCTAAATAGGTTATTAAGTACGGTTAGCAAAGTTAAGCCCTCTTTTTTATAAAATTACGGATTTTAAAGAGGACTTATTAAAAATATTACTTATTACTCGTACTTAGTAAGGTTAGATATTTTAAAAATCTTTTTTTACGGCCTCTTAGTACCCTTTTTTATAGTTTTTTAAGCAGTTTTTTTTATAATTTAATTACGCTAATTTAGTAATTATTATTTATTAATAATCCTTTTTATTATTTAGTTAATTTTTTAAAATTAGTAATCCCGTACTAAGAGCTAGCGGTATAAAAAAGGGAGCTTTTTAATAGCCCTCTAGAAGATTCTTTTTTCTTTTAGCCTAACTTTAGTAAGAGGTCGCTTAGCCTTTTTAAATTAATAACTTTTTTTACCTTTTTTAAGTAGCTACCTTTTTCCCTAAGCTAACTTCCGATATTTATAATACTTATAGCTCGAGGCTATTAGGACTTTTAAATCCCCTCCTCTTTTAATAAACCGTTTTTTATATTATATTCCTAAATAATACCCGGGAGGTAATTAATAGGGTTATAGGGAAATTATTTAGATCGCGGGCTTTTTCGTATTTATAAGATTCTTATTATAATAAACCTTTTTATATACTATAGATCTCTTAGTTTTATAATTCCTATATAAGTTCTTATTACGCTTACTAAGACTATTTATACTTAGGAATTCTTTTTTTTAATTACGCAGTACTTTTCTATATTATACTATCGAGTTTATTTATTACGCTAATTAATTAGGTAGGTAGTCGTTACGTAGGTATTTCTTTTTACTAATTTAATTCGCGGGCCGGCCGCGTAGAGGTTATATTAATAAAAAGGCTACTTAAAATAGTAAAAAAATAGTAGCCGTATAAGTAGTTCCGTTAATTAGCATATTTTAATATAATAAACATCGACCTCTTATAAATAATAAAAAGCTACGATTACTTAATTCCGTATAGTATTTAAATATCGCCCCTTTTTTATCTATTTTCGTAAGGTTAATTAGTACAAATCTCCTATCCCGTGCGGTATTAAGAGGTTATTTTTTTTATATAGCGAGATACTTTACTAATTTATAATAGTAGAATTTAATTACTAATTAGTATTAGTATCCTTATTATAGGGTAATTAGTTCGAACTAAGGGTTAAGAAAGAGATTAATTAAACTATATAAATTTCTACGTACATAGAAAAGTGAGGTTCCAACCGTAGGTTAGGTAGGCCACAAATATCGTAAATAGGGGCTGTAGTTGGTCCCTGCGCTGGCTGCCATAAGCCGAGGTCGAATTGGACTTCTAATCCGACACATGCAGAAATACCTAAATCGTGGCATGTAGGGAAAGCAGCAGCCTTGTTATTAATCGAGAATCTATACCGCGGAACAGCTAGTGACGCGTATGAGCACATGCTCATGCTTGCGCCACCCTCTTGACAGCTTGAGATAACCCTATCGATCCATATGGACTTTGTTTCCGCCCTGATCCTGGGTACGGGTGCCTGAGTCTTCTAATGTGGATGGCGTAGGGAAGGGTGGGCAAGGTAGTTTGGCGAAGCGATAGACCAGTCGGACGGAACTAATCATGCAGTTCGCTCGAAGCTCAGACCTACTGCGGATGCAGTTTCTGTGGTTTATTGTCGAAGTAGAAGTAACAAAGTTTGCAGCCTAGCAGAACGTGGCTTGCAAAGCTGGCGCCCCCCGTCTATTAGGTACCTTACGCTGTCGTCTGATTTCTTCGAACTGGCCAATGAGCTATGACTGTGACGTGAAAGTATCTGATGCAGAAACTAATAGGATGAACATAATTACCCTCTCCCTCGGAACCTTCGAACCTTCCAGTTCTTACTGCCAATCCTAGGTACGGTCGCTAGTGCCACAAGAGAGAACATTTCGTATCAGCACTCACCATGGAGGCAGCAGCAGCTGTAATCGGACTTATTCACCCAACCTGTAAGGCTGCCTTGAAGATACATGAGATCATCAAATCGGTCAAACATTCGCAAAGCAACTTATCGCGACTTCAAACGAGAATCGAGGCCCTTTCCAGCTGTTTGACGCTGCTTGGCGATGAATGCAAAGAGAGAAGGAGGGCCCACCTCTTGAAATCGGAAGACGAGCATTTCACATGCATCAGAAACATCATAGAAAACTGCCGGACTTTACTTGAAACTCTCGCCGATTTACTGAATAAGATTGAAAGCAAACCGTCAGGCTTTTCTCGCAACCTGCGGATGGCATGGGACCTGGCATTTAGTTGAGACGATGTTCAACAAGCGTCGGAAGAAATTAGTCACTACACTTCCGTGTTAAACCTCAGTCTTTCTACCCTGTCACTGTGAGGAGGATACCACTGACGATCAACGGCCGTAACTAACATCTTTGCCCATGTAGTACACAAACATTAGAAGTGTCGGATTAGAAATCCAATTCGACCTCGGCATACGGCCGAGGCTACGCAGGGGCTAATAAGGGGCCCTATTTACAATTACCGCAGACTACCTAACCTATAATTAGAACCTCCTTTTTATACCTTACGTAATAGTATAGATTTATAATTAATTAACTTACTTCGTTAACTTATAGTTCGAACTAATTAACTACTATTTTTATAATAATAATATTAATACTAATTAGTAATTAATTTCTACTATTATAAATTAATAAGGTATTTAATATAAAAAAAACGACCTTATTAAATAGAACGTAATAAGAGAATCGTATTACTTAATTTTATAAAGAATAAGTAATAAGACGTAGAATTTTTATAACAGTACGAAATAGAGGAATCGTAGCCCTTAACTACTTATAAAAAGCTAACGTTTACTATATTAAAATAATCCCTAATAATTAACGGAAATATCGAGGCGACCGAGCTACTATTATTAACTTTATATAATCCTTCTTTATTAATTAACTTACCCACGGCTAGCCCGTAATTAAAAATTAATTAATTAATTAGTAAAAGGAATTACTTACGTAATTATTTACCTAATTAATTAGCGCTTTAAACGGGCTTAAAAAAGTATAGTATAAAAGAGTACTACGTAATTAAAAAAAGGAATTTTTAAATATAGTATACTTAATACATAATAAGAGACGTAAGAACTATGTAGTAGTTTTTTTCCGGCTTTATAAGTACAAAAGATCGACCTTAATAGGATTACGCTTTTAAAAGAAATTATATAATATAGTACACTTTTTAACTATATAATACGTATAATATATTCTAAGTACGCGCTTAATGTAATATAGTAATTTCAATACGAAAGCTGCTATTTAATTTGGGATAAGTAAGTTGCCCTTTTTATTACGCAGTAGCGCTAGCTAAAAAGGTCGATAATAAAGGTCGATAATAGAGGTCGGCCGCAGAGGTCGGCTATAATAGTTAGCTATAATAGTTAGTTATAATAGTTAAAAGCGGCCTTCCTTAACTATAAAGGTTCTAAACTTTAATAGTAACGTAGAGGTTTTTAAAAAAAGGGCTAAATAGGTTAATATTTACTACTCGTACTAGAGCTTATAAAAATTCTTTCTATCCTTATCGTTTTTAATATCGCCCAAAGCTACTCTCTATTTAAACTAAATAAATTTATTAAATAAATTTACTAAATAAATCTACTAAATAAACCTATTAATATATAAACTACTACTTAGATAGCTAGTTAAATAACTAGTTAAGAAGTTAGCTAGTTAAAATACTACCTTAATAAGAACCTACTCTAAAGATGCTTATTAATAAGTTTACCCCTCTCGGGCTGGGCGCCCTCTTTAACTAGCTCGACGTTATAGCTATTATAGCTAATATACGTACGCCCGAGGAGTAGCGAAGTACTTTTTAATAATACGGAATTTAGTTAAGTAATATTATAAGTACTATAAATAGCTAGGCTAGTACGGATATTAAGATTTAATATATTAATACTAGCCTAGTTATAATAACTATAATAAACGGGCTAGAGGTATATATAATTAGGATAATAAGCTAGTACTTTAAATAGCTTTTATAAGACCCCCCGGGTAGTAATAATACTTATATAAAAAAAAGGATTATACTAAACCTAGCTATTTACGTAGGTTAGTACTAAGAGGTCCTATGCGCGTTAGAGTAAGTAAAGCTCGCCCTATAGGCGGGCGGTAGAAGGATAGGAGCTGTTTTAATTAGTAGTTAGGTATAGAGCGTAATATACCCAGTTTTCCCCAATACGTAATACACGGTACGGCCCCGGCGGATTGCTCCGTCGGGGGGGACGTAAGAACTATAAAGCTAAGAGATCTATAGTATATAAACCCCCCCCCCCCCCCCCCCCCCCCCCCCCTCCCCCCATTCTCCCCAAAATAAATATAACACAAAAAAACTAACACGCCCCGCGGGATGGCCGCGTGGGGGGGGAAAAAAAAACAAAAAAAGAAAAAATTTTATATAAAAAACCCCCCCCCCCCCCCCCCCCCTCGAGGATTTTATAAATACGACTTTAAAAACCTATATAACCTTTTTACAGCTTTCTTAACTACTCCTCGGATATTATTTAGGAATATAATAAAAAGAACGGTATAATAAAAAAAGAAAGAGATTTAGAGATTATAATAGTAACGATTTACGAATTATAAGTATTATAAGTACTAGAAATTAACTAAGAAGTTACTATTTTTAAAAAGATCTTCTCGCGGCTTCTTATTAAAATTACGATTATTATAAAGAAAAACCTTTAGAAAACTACTAAAAAGCTCTTTTATAAACTACTAACTCTTAATATAAATTACTATTTTTAAAGAAATATAAAATAAATTACTAACTAATAATAATTTATTTAACGAACGTATACGCTTTTTAGGTTTTAACTTAAAGAAAAACGCTACGTAATTAAAACGTCGTTAGACTACTTATAAATCTACTTTTAATATTGGTTAATCAAATAACTAAAAAAAAAAAAAACTATTAAAATAGCGTTTAACTAAGAAAACTAAGAGTAAATAGTAATGAGGCTCGGTACGAGGAAACGAGAAAAAGTAAAAAGGTCCTAGACCTTGATAAATTTAATAACTAATAATAGTACGCTTTTACTAAGGCTAATAAGTAGCTCTAAAACGACCTTCTTAAAATTAAATACCCTAATTATTATAAATTAAAGTATAAGTTAGGGGACGATAAGGAGCGAGTTATTATATAACTAGAAAGGAGGAATTTTAATATTATATAAATAAATAGAGATTAAATTAAAATATTAGAAAAAGTAGGCGTATAGAGATTTTAATAATCCTAATAATAAGTAAATTAATATAATATTAGTCTATTTTATAGAAATTTATATTTAAAAAGGGCTCGAGGGGCAACTCCTATTTTATAAAGTTATTAATAACCTCAGTAACTAGAATAATAAGTAGTTCGCTAGCGCTAATCTAAACGTTATAAAGAGGGTTATTAGATTTTTTTATTATTAAGGTATTTTATTATCCTAGGTAATAAAACGAAGAGCTTACGAAACCTTTGCTATAATAGTCGCTACTAACGAATTTATACTATAGGATTAGAATTAAGTTAACTAAGTAGTATTAAAATAAGACGAATTTAGTAAAAAAATAAATCAATTAGACTTCTTATTAAAAATTACTAATAGTAATATATTAGTGCCCGCTATAATAAGGGCTATAGAGATTATATAAGAGGAGTAACTACTAGCGATTTTACTAATTTTAATAACTAGCTTAGTAACGCTACTAATACGTAGCTTGTTACTTATTAACTAGAGAAGTATACGATTAATTATATAGAGTTAATACGACTATTTTAATATATAAGAAATATATAAAAAGACCGACCTAAAGGTCGTTATTATAAAGTAATTTACTAACCTTATAAAGGTCTTTTTTAAAAAGAAATTATATTTAAAGAAGAAGTACGAGGTTTTATAAAAAACCTTTATAATATTTTATAACTATTATAAAAAGGTTAAAATCCGAGATTAGTAATATTAATTAGTATTTAATATTATATTAATTAATAAAATTACGGATTACTATTACTAAGTAGTATATATTATAAATTAAACTAACTTTTTAAATATAGCTAACGTAATTTAAAGTCGTTTTAAAACTTAAGATAGAAGTCTAGAGCTCTTATCCGAGCTAAGGGTATTATTATTTAAATTTATAATTAGAACGATAAAAAAAAAGAAAAACGAGGCTAGAGATTCTTAAGGAACTTATAAATTGTATTAATAAACTAGCGAAAACGTAGCTAAATAAGGGGATAAATAAGTAAAAGATCGGATATTTTTATATTATTATTTAAAGAGTCCTAGAAATAAAAGTAACTTTATATTAACTATCTAAGTATTATAAGACCTTTTATTTAAAACTAAGGTTTAATTTTAGTATTAAGGCTAGGATGCCCCGCTAAACGTACTTATAATCCTAGGACGGCCCTTATTAATAATATTAAGTTAATTATGTATATAAAAATAAGGGGAGAGATACTAAGTATAGTAACTATTAAACTAAAAGAACAGACTTTTTAACTAGCTACTAGTTCGATTTGGAATAAAAATAATAAAAAAAGAAGTATTTTAGATATAAAAAGGACGGTTATTAATTAAGTAATTATTTTAAAAAAAAACGTATTAAATTGTACGAGTAGTATAAAAAATCGAGAGTAGTAAATAGTAAAACTAGCCCTTAGTAATTTAACTAATTCCTCGTTATATATAAAAGCAAGTTTAAAAGTATAAAACCTAGTAAAAACATAATTAGCGGCCTAGAGGATTTATATATAATAAGAAATTTAAAAAATAAAAAAGATATTACCCCTTATACTAACGAAGTAGATTTTAATAAGATTAATAAGATTAACTACTCCTTTTTCGCCCCGTTAGCCTCTAGAGGATATATGAGGCTAAATAAATAAAAAGTAATAAAAGCTCTTAATAAGTAAACTTTTATTTATAGATAATAAGGGAAGGTCACTTAGACGTCGGATATAAAAAAAGGTAAAAGGACGAATCTAATAATACTAAATTCTACTCTATTGATATTTAAAAAAAAAACATAGTACCGATCGACTTTAAAAATAGTTAGAGGGGTCCTTTTTATACTTTTTAAATTCCTCCGACGGAGCAATCTGCCGGGGCCGTACCGTGTATTACGTATTAGGGAAAACTAGGTATATTACGCTCTATACTTAATTACTAATCAAAATTAACTAACTCGACCGTTATCTCCTTTTTATTAACAGCTCCCGACCTTCCGCCGCCCGTCTAGAGGGCGAGCTATACCCACTCTAATATATATAAGACCTCCTAGTACTAGCCCGCGTAGGTAGCTAGATCCCGTATTATATACTCCTTCTTATTAAGGATTAGAGGACCCCTTATATATTCCCTTATATCTATAATATAGCCCGTATTAAAGGGATTTTTAGCTCTGTAAAATATAATTTTTAAACTAATATTAATATACTAAATCTTAATATCCGTACTAGCCTAGCTATTTATAATATTCGTATTATTACTTAGCTAGATTCCGTATTATTAAAAAGTACTATACTACTTTTTAAATATACTTATGTTAGCTACGATAGCTAGGGCGTCGAGGGGGCCTAAGAATCTATCGAGCCCCAGAGGGGGGGACCTATCGAGGGGCATTTTTAAAGTAAGTTCTTAACGAGGTAGTAGTTTATATATTAATAAGTTTATTTAATAAGTTTATCTAATAAGTTTATTTAATAAGTTTATTTAGTAAATTTATTTAGTTTAAATAGAGAGTAGCTTTAGGTAATATTAAAAGTAATAAAAATAAAAAGAATCTTTACGAGCTCTAAAGAGTAGCTAAATATTAGCCCTTTTAACCCTTTTTCTAAAAACCTCTATATCGCTATTAAAGTTTAGAACCTCTATAGTTAAGGAAGGCCGTTTCTAACTTTTATAGCCGACTTTTATTATTAACCTTTTTAGCTAGCGCCGCTACGTAAAGGGTAGCTTACTTATTCTGAATTATATAGCGGTTTTTATATTAAAATTACTATATTACGTTAAGCACGCGCTTAGGGCATATTACGTATATTATATAATTAAAAAGTATACTGTATCGTATAATTTCCTTTAAAAACGTAATCCCATTAAGGTCGATCTTTTGCGCCTATAAAGCTGAAAAAAAACCACTTCATACTTTTTAAATTACTTAAACACTAAGCTTATATAAGTATTTTATACTAATAAAAAATACGGCCTAGATATTTTCTAAGAAATTATCTTAGATATAAAAGTATTATAATAATTAACTAAAAAAGGGGGTAATTTTACGTATTTTAAAAAATATCCCTAGTTACGTTAAATATATTAATAATAAGTATTATAAGGATTAGCTTTAGCTTAAGTAAAAAGATATACGCTCTAGGTATAGTAAAAGTTAATATACGCTTAGGTACGATAGTCTTTTATATTCTACTTATTGATATATTATTTTTATTATATTTAAAGGATATAAACTGGTTAGGTATCGTATTTAATAATATAAGGGATAGATTATTAAATAGTAAGTAGTTTATACTTACTAAAAAGTAATGGGGGTATACGTTTATAAGGCTCGAATTAGATATTAAATTTATTAACTATTTTATAAAGGGCGAGCTTAAGTAATTATATAAGCGCTTTAGCTATTTATTAGTTATAAAACTATTAGAATAGGATAGGGTAATTAGTCCTAGTAGTTCTTTTTTAAAGCTAATTAAGTATAGGGATCTGCGGGAGAGCTAATTAAAAAAAGATATAAGGAGAAGGGCCCTAATTAAGGAGAGAAGCTCAGTAGTACGGATTTTATTTTAAAAATATATATACTTTTTTAAAATCGAACTAGAGCCTTTTTAATAATTTATTTTTAAATACGATAATATAAAATAATTAGGAAATCTACTTTTTTAATCTAGCTAATATTACCCTTTTTCTTTAGTTATAACTCCGTTAATTAAGGCCGTATTAACCCGATTAAAGGAAGTATTTTATATTATTTTTATAAATATTAATAGTTCTTTTAAAGTACTATACTATGAAAGTCCTTTATACCTTATACTTTTTTAATAATCTCCCTTTTTAAAAATCCTTTCTTTTTTTAAATAAGAAAATAAATAAAAAAAAGCCTAACTCGATTAGAAATACTTTAAATAAATTAATTAAAGAAAGCGGCGTAATAATTAAAATAAATACGAGTAATAGGACTCTAATTTAAAAAAAAAGTAATTAAATAATTAAAATACGAAAATAAAAACGTATAAAAAAAGGGTTTTTTATTTAATAAGAGGGGGATATAATAAACCTTAATAAGTAAACGAGATAGATAAGTAAAAAAAAACGTAGATACTTAAGACCGGATCGGGCCTAAATATAAACGTTATAATAATATAATAAAACGAATAATAAGTTAGAATTAGAACTAATAAAACACTTTAATAAGCATAACTAGTTATTTAACTAGACTATTCTTTATTAATTAACATAGCCCAGAGACTCGATAATAAACCTATTTAAAAGTACGGATACGTCGGACTAAGGGCGCTCATAAAACTAGCTTTTAACTAGACCTATTAGTAATTTTAATTAGTATTATTATAAACTTAATATAATATCTAATTAAAACTCTAGTTATATACTTAATAAGAATTAAAAAGGACGGCCTAAATTATATTAATTAGAATAATAGCTATATTCTAGTTATTAAAATAGCTCTTCTCCTCTTTTTTTAAACTCTATTTAAAATAAATAAACTAATATAAGATTATTAAAATTATAAATTAAATTAACGAACTATACTTTTAATAACCTCGGACTATAAATATAAATAATTAATATATTATTTTTATTATTATTAGCGCTTCTTAGGACGTTTAATCGTATAAACTTAACTTTTTTATTTTAAATAGATTATTTATTAAACTAGTTTTTATAATTTATTAAGACTTATAAGTTGCGGAGTTATTTAATAATAAAAAAGCTATTCTTTTTAATAAATCTACTCGTTAATCTAATTAAAAAAAGCTAGTTACGGCTTAGGTTAGGATAAATATTTTGATTAATACCTTTTTAAATACTATTACTACCCGGATTGAAATAACTATGCTTTAAACTAAGGGCCCTACGATTCCTTAGTTTAATTTAATAAAAAATATAAGTTTTTATAAAATACTATTCCCTAATTAAAAAGGGACTATAGTTTTTAAAAATAATAATATTATAAACTTTTTAAAAAAGTTTAAAGATTAGTACGAGATTAATAAGGTCCTAGACCGATTTAAAAATAAACTTATTATGTATATTATAAGAGGAGATTATTAAACTCTAGTTAAGGACGTAATTAGAAAACTACCCTAGGCCTAAGTTAAGGATTTCTTTTTAAAAAAGTATAGAAAATAAAATACTAACCGCTTTTTAAATAAAAAAAAGTAGATTAAAAAAATTACTAAAGGACTACTTATTTTATTTTTTAACTTAAACTCTACTTAGGTACTATTTATTAAGATTAATAATATAATTACCCTTACTAAATAATAAGACCTTTATATTATAACTAATAAAAGCTTAATTAAGGCCGTATATAAGTAGTTATATACTAATATTATAAAAAAAGTAATAGAAGAAGTCGGGGTTATCTTAAATAGCTTTATTAAAGTAACGAAGTATATAAGGTTTAAAATAGGACTTCTTAACGTAAATATATATAAAAAAGAATATAGCTTACTCTTTATAAATAATTAGAATTAATTTAAAACCTTACTACGACCCCCTACTCTTTAAGTATATAATAATACTTAGTATTAATATCTAAATTATTAATAATATTATTAACTAATAATAGAGGCCTAGGTTACTTAAGTAGTTATTAATAATATTATTAATTCTAACCTAGTTAATAAAATAAGTAAGCTAAAGATTTATTAAAATAGTATTTATTCTTAAGGTCCTATTTATATATTTAATATAAGTACTACGCATCCTAATCGGCCCCTAATTATAAGACCTAGAGATTATTATTAGTACTACTAGAGTTAATACTACCGAATTATTAAGGATTATAATTAGTATACTCTTAATAAGGATACTTATTTTATTATTTTAGCTTAGGGAGCTTAGTACTATAAAAAGCGTAACGGTTATAAGCTTATAAATAATATTCTTTTTATTATAATTAAAAATAGAAAAAAGTATACGATTATTAATTATATTACCCTTTTTTTTATATAATAAATATATTAACTAAGGAAAATACTAAGCTTTTAGCTAAGTAAATTCTAGATTATTAAATTAGACTACTTTAGTAAACTATATTTATACTTCCCTTAGCTAATCTTATAAATATAATTAAATATATTTATATAGTACGACCTAATTTAGGCTATTATAACTAAGCGGACGTTTATGCCGTTTATAAAAAAAGATTACTTAAGAACCGTACCTCGGTAACTAAGTTATATTTTAAAAAAACGTTCAGGATTAATAGCCTAAACTAGCTTTTATAACTTAAAAAAAAGACGGTTTCTTTTTTTAATTAAAAAAAAGAAATTATAAAGATTAATAATAACGACGAGGTTTTTAAAATAGTAAAGAACGTAATTTTTATATTTATCTCTAAGCCCTAGCTTACTAAAGTCCTAATTAGTACCCCTAATACTAATATTTAAAAAACTTAGAAAACGATAACTATAAATTAGACCTACGACTTTAACTTTAAAGTCGAAGTTAAAAAGCTAATAAAAAAAAAGCTCGAGGCCCCGATCTCGCTTTTTATAAACCTTTTATAAAAAATTATACTAAAATATACTATAGTAATAATAATTTTAATACGTAATTAGGGTATTTTAATACTAATAGAATTTTATTAAAAGCTCCGAAGTCCTTAGTTAATTTAGTAAAAAACGGGTAATAATAAAAAAATATTAAGGATTTTTTTAATAAGTATAATAAGAACTTCTTTTTAAAACCGAGCTATATAACTAAGATTAATAGAGTTAGAGGTACTAACCTGACTTCTAAGTTCTTAACTTTTATAATCTAGAACGCCTACTTATAGTTAGAAGTTTAAATATCTAATATAAATTAAAATAATAAGGGTTCGATAATTATTACTATCCTAAATACTAAGGTATAAGTTAATATTTTTTTAAAATAATATATTAAAAAAGCTAGTATTTCTTATATAATAACAAAGCTTTAAATATAAACGTTTAAGTACGATCTAACTAACTAAATAACTTTTAATAGTTTCTATTTTATAAACGTATAGATTAATAAGTTTAAAATAACTACTTATTTCTTTTTTAAGGACGAGAGAGAGACCTCTAATTTATTATTATTAGGTTTTTTATTTATATAAAATATTAAGCTATTTTTTAAATATAATAAGTTAATAATTATTATTTTAATTTATATTAAGAACGCAAGGCTAAGGATCCTCGTAAGAATAATTAGGACGAACGGTTTTTAAAACGTAAAAGATATCTTACCCTAGCTTAAGTAATATATAAAAAAAGTTTTTATATTAAAAAACTAAATACTAGTAATATAACTAGGAATATTACTAGTTTTAATAACCCTTATTTAGAATTTAAATTAAAAAAGGACGAGCGTATTATAGTAGTCTTAGACTAAAACTAAGCTAACTAAATTATAATTATAATTATACTCTATATAATCTAGTTTTAGATTATATAAATTAAGAAAGTAATAATAACCGCTCGAAATAAGGCTAAAAATAGACCGAATAAATTAGCTAACTAAGACGATTTATATCTTTTAACGAGAATACTTACTTTTTAATAAAAGGAATTATATATTAAATAACGAATTATAAAACTAGGATAAAAGGCGTTAAAATAGTATAAAACGGCTAAGAAAGCTTTTTATAAAATTCCCCGCGCTATTAAAATTAATATAATATATAAAAAAAAAACTAAAAGGTCTAGCTAGTTAATAACGCGCCCTTTAATAAATTAATACTTAATAATAATCCTTACTAAAAACTTAAGAAACTTAAAGAAGTTAGAAATAAGTTACGAGACTAATCGGGCCCCTATAAGGATATTATTATATTTAAGTTTTTAAATATAGAACTAAGCTTTAGATTAATAAAGGACTAACTCTAAGCTATTTTTAAAAATTATAACTATTTCTTACCTCGTAAATAAGATCTTTTTAAATAAATATTTTTTAATTAAAAAAAAGCGCTAGTATAAGACTTCTTTAAATACGGCTATCTCGACCTTATAATCGTACTACTATAATTAATTAAAATTATACCCTATAAGGCTTAGTAAATAAAAGGTATTTTAGTTTTAAAAGCTCTATTATTAAAAGCTTTTAAAATAATCTAAGAACGTATTACCTAGGGTATTATTAAAAAAAGCTATACTATATATTAAAACCCCTAGTTTTTAATAATAAAAAAGGACGGTAGTCTTTAGCTAATTAACTTAGTAACTAAGGTTAATATTATTACTTTTTAAAACGCTTAGTAACTACTTAACGCTAACAAGTTCTTAGAGGAATTTATTATAAATTAGCTTATTTTCTTTTTAAATTTCTTTTTTAATTACGATTAGATCTTTTTAAATAAAAAGAACTATAATTTAATAACTTTTTTAACTCTACTTAGGCTATATAAATACTATACCTTCTTAATAAAAGTAATAAATTTAATAGCCTAATTCTATTAGATTATAACCCGCATTCTTTACGATTTAATTTCGAAATATTATAGCGCTTTTATTAATAATATCGTAATTAAAAGCCCGTGATCCCGCTATAATAATAAGTACTTAACTAACTATTTTAGGATTTAGTAATTTATTTATAAATACTTTTAAAATATTAATTAAATCTTAGTTAATATTAAGCTAGTTAGTTATACTATTTCTAGAGTGAAATTATAATAGTACTAGTTATTTATAATTATTATAAACTATTTTTATAGTACGGAAGGGAGACGGCCTAATTAGGCTAAAGTCCTTAAGATCCTTAAATAAATAAAATACTTAAATATCTTAAAAGTTAGATCGTTTCTTAGTATTATTACTTTTTATTATTACTAAATCGAGTAATTTTCTTTTATAGTAGCCCCGTTATACTCCCTACTTAGTAAGAACTAATTTTTTAAATAGGGAGTATTATAAATCGAGGTTATAAAAACGCTTAAAAAGGCGGTTATTATAGCCCCTATTCTAGTTTTACTAAACTATAGTACTAAGGCTAAATAGATTATTTTTATAATAAACGCTAGTATTAAAGGATAGGGTAGTACGTTTAGTTAAATTATTAATAATAAGCGTACTATTACTTAATACGAGAGCGAGATATAGCGCAGGCTAAAGCTTAATTATAACTTTAAAAAGCTCGAAATACGAGGCGTTTTAATAAGTTTAAAGCGTTTTTATAATTATCTATTTAAGATTAACTTCTTATTAAAAACTAATACCTAAGTCCTAGTTATTTAGATTAATAATATAATAAATAACTTATTATTAATAATAATAATACGCTAGCTCTTTTAGATTAGACTTTTTAATTTTAAAATTAAGTATATTAACGAGAAAAAGAATATTATAGCGGATAGCTTTTTAAAAAAAACCCCTAGCTAATCTAACTTAGTTAAGCTAGAACTTAATAAGAATATTAAGGACTTTATTAACGTATAAGTTTTATAAATATAAGTTATAAAGAACTTTTTTATTATAGTATATAGTCGTAATAACGCTACTATTAATTAGTTATAAGAAATATATATTCTAACTAATATACTAATACTAAACAAATAATAATTAGATTTTTTAAAGTAAATTACCTATTTTTTTTTTACTCTAAAGAGGCTAGCTAGTATACCCTTTAATTAGTTTAAATATTTTAAATAAATAGCAATATAATTTATTATATAAAATAAACTTCTATTTTAATAGGGGACGAAAACTCGTTCTTAACTTACTTAAGTAATTAATAATAAGCGCTACTAAGTAAACTTAATTAATAAAGTATATAATAAGTCCGGGTATAGGGAACGAGAGGCTATATATTTCTATTTTATAAAACGATATTACTAACTAAGAATATATACTTAGACCCGGGAGCTAATCGTAACTTATAAAGCTTATTAAAAAGCTAGATTACGACGCTTTAATAACCCTTATATATTTATAATTCTAATTTACGAACTTTTTTTTAAAGTTTTTTAAACGTTTAGTATATAAGTAAATAAAAAGTTATTAAAGGATATTATAAATTTATAAAATATTTAAAAATATAAATTATAACGAACGCTATATTAAAAAATATTACGAAGTTTATTTAAAAAGATATTATTTATTATTATAAGATTTATAGTACTCTAATTATTAACAGGGGACGAGAGAATATAAGTACTATAACGTAGCTTAATTAATAATATAGTACTTAGTAAAAGGTTATATCGGCTTATAACCCTTATACTAACGGGCTTTTTAAAAAGGGTTACTAACTTATTACGTATATACTTCGTATCTAGTTAGATTAGAAAAAAAAAGATATTAGACCTATACTTACTATAGCCCTTTTTATAAATAGGATAATTATTAAAGTATTATTAGGTTATATACCGTTTTACTTTATTTATAATTATTATATAACGACCCTAATCGAAAAAAAAACGGTAATTTAAAAAGTACTTAATTAAGAAAATATATATATAATAAATTAAAAAGTTTAAACTTAATTATAAGCTTTTACCTCCTTAGTAAATAACTGAGAAACTATTATTAATAAAGTTACTTAATACTAAGCTTAAACCCGTAACTAGTTTAACTCTTTATACTTTTTTTAATTAATAAAGTTATAAACTAATAATCTAGTTCTCGTTTTTAATATTTAATAAAAAATCGATATATTAATTTCTAAAAAACTCGATTATTATTAATAAAGACCTTTTTATATTTACTTAGCCGCTCTAAACGGATTATTATATTAATTAGAAACGCTTATTAATAAATTAATTATAAGGGCTATTTATATTAATAATTAACTTAAGAAGTTTTTAAAGTCTCCGAAAGGTTTCTACTTATTACTTAATGAGTCTAATCTTTATAATAACTTTATTTTTAACTTAGCTAACTTTCTATCCCTATAAAATAATATAATTAATATTACGATTTTACCTCTTAATTATAATAATAATATAATAAACTCTAAGGATAAGGATACTTAACTACTTACTAAGTAAACCCGATTATAAATAAAAGCCTCTCGAGAGGGGTAAATTACCTCTTATTACTACTAATCCTTAGTATAAGCTACGAGTTTTTATTTATTAAATATTATTTTATAAGGATATTACTAAATTTTATTAATTTTTTAATTATTTCTTTACCTAGATCTAAAATAAAAATATAAAAAAACGATAAAAAGAGAAGAATTATTTTTTAACTATTATAATTAAAAACCTAACGACCTTACTTATTAATTATATAATCGTATTAAAAAACCCTACCCTTTTTTTTAAGTATCTAAGCCTAGTTCCCTATTTAATTAAGCCCGTTTAGTATTTAACTTAGCTTATATAACTTCTTACTTGACTTATTTTATTTTAATACGTTAATAACTTTTACGAATTACGAATATATAGTTTTTAATAAGGTACGTTAAAGGGGCGTTTTTAAAAACGGAATTATACTTATCTTTCTTAGTTTTAATAATATTAATCTAATTAAAAACTATATAAATTAAAGTCTTAACTTTCTTAATATTAGTTAGGATTAGAAACGCTACCCTATTACTACTTATTATATAATAATAATAATAGCCTTATTTAGAGTTAGCTCTGGACTAACTAATAGCTTATTAGTTATTACTTTTTTTAAAATAGTATTTCTTACTTTCGGAATATATATAATTATTATATCGATTATTAAAGTAATTTAGAAAAAAAAACGTACTTAAAATAGGGGACTATTTTTCTAACTAGCTCCTTAATATTAAAACTAATATATTTTTAAAAAAACCGCGTATAATAATTATAAAGTATAGTATTTTAAACGCCGTAAGTTTAAATAAATAAAGAATTAATAATAAGGGTTCATTTACTTAATTGCTAAGATAGAGGGCTAAAGTAATTAGCGTAATTATAATTAATAAAAACCTAATAGCTTTATAAAAATAATCCGCTTATAATACCCGGATTATAAACGTACTTCTTAACAACGTTCTAATTTATAATTAATTACTAAAATTTCTAAGCTATTTCTTTTTTAATATACTTATTAACCTAAGGATTTATAATATAAAATTTAGTATAAAGCTCTCTAACTAATTTAAAAAGAGTTAACTAATTAATAATTTTAAAAATTTAAAAAAAAAGAACGTTAAATTAGGACGAGGATTAAAAAAATTAAATAGAGTAGCGCTTATTATAATCTATTTTTTACGAACCTCTCAGAACTTATAACCTTAAGTTTTTTAAAAATAAACCTTCTTAAAAACGGAAAAGGAATATTATTAAGGCCGCACGTCGTAATAAGTAATTTTAGTAATCCGATACGTATTACTAATAGTTAAAGTATTAAATATAATAAGTAAGTAGATTATATTACTAAAAAAAAAAAGAGACTGAGTAAAAAAGGATAATTATAATTAAGAAGCTATTATTTAAAAAAAGAATAAAAAGGAATAGAAGAATTAAGGGAGGGCCTCTATATACCCCCCCCCTTAGACCTGGGGTATTAAAGAGGAAAGTACTATAAGCCTCTTAGCTAATTAATACTAAATTATAGCTATTATATAAGAAAAAGAAGGAGTAAATTATAAGATCGGGGCCTTTTTATTATTAATAATATAGCGCCTTCTTTCTTAATTAGTAGAGGCTACCCTCGTAATTAATATAAAAGAGTAGCTTTTTACTTAGCTACCTAACTTTTCCTTCTTCTCTCCTTAATTACTTCTCTATAATTATTACTAATTAAACCTCCTCTAATTTTTACTTTTTAATTTATTATATAAATATTAATTTAGCTATTTATAATAACCTCTTTATTTCTTATCTCCCTTTTTAAACTAGATAATAAAAAGGATATAGTACGAATTTAGGGCTTAATTATAATAAAGAATTTTAAAAACGATACTAAATACTAACTAAAAAAGTAAAATTTAGATAGATATATTATTTTTAATAAGACTAACCTTAGGACTATAACGAATATAAAAAACTCTTAATTCGTTAATTTTAATACGAATTACTAATATAAAGTATATATTAATTATTATTTAAACCTAGTACTTAAATAAACTAGTTTCCTCTAAATAATCCTAACCCTTTATAAATTTAACTTTCCTAATTAGCTTAGTATAAGGGACGTACTTCCTTTTTTCAATTAGCGCCCCAAGGCTTTTAAGGGTCTAAAAGACTAAAAGACTTAGATAGGTTAGACTTATTATAAAATAATAAAAATCCTAACTAATTACTATAACTTTTAAAAACGCTTATTATATAAAAACTAAATTTAAAAATATAAGATCGGATTTATAATAAAGGTTATAATATAAAACCTCGTTTTAATACGTAATATAGTTATAATTAAAGAGGGATAGGAGAGTACTTTCGAACTAAATAAGACTCTTATTTTAAACCCTTAAACTTAAGAAACTATATAAAAAATTAGGACTTCGGCATACTTAATAATTTTCCCTCTCTATATTAATAATCCGGGCTATTTTATAAAAATAATTATTAATTAATAAAATAGTATAATTTATTAGTACAATCTAAAGTAGGCTCTTAGGTATTTAAAAAGGATATTCGTTAATAATATCTAAGTACTAAAAGCTTTTTATAGCTAAATCGATACGCCTCTTTATATTTAATAACTAATTAACGTAAGTACTTACGTAGTCCTTACGGTATAATAGCTAAATAAATAGGAATATAGTTTATATATATTTAAATAGTTTCGTAACGCGGTCCAATACGGCTAGCTTAACTTAATTTATAATACGTATTAAATAATTTATAAATACCTTAGACTATTTAATAATAAGCTCTACGTAACTTAGATCTAATAAATTAACTACGAGTTTTAATATAATAGTTATTACTTTTTTAATATAATAAGACCTCTTTTAAAAAAGTTTTTTAAAAAAGTAATATATAATTAGGACTTTAAAAATAGGCCTTATACTAACTTAAATAACTCTAATTACGCTATAACTAACGCCCTTAAAGCGCTAACTCTTTAAAAATCCGGTTTTTATTTACTTAGCCTTAGATTTACTAACTAAGATCTAAGAATTTATAATTTACGTAATTATAATTATTATACTCTTATTAATACTACGTACTTTAAAAAAATAGATAAAATAGCTAAAAGCCTTAAGTAAGAACTTACTATTTTTAAAAAGTTATCTTTATTATTTTAATCCTCGAAAATACTAAAGAGTATATAAAGATCTATAATAAGTAGTAACCTTAATCGGACTCTATAAGTAATTAAACTAATAAAAGTTACTAATTAATATCTAAATATTATTATTAATAATTAACTTATATACCTAATTAATACCCCTAAGACCCGTCGAGTTACGAAGTTTTTATTAAATATATTACTATTTAAGTCGTTACTATACCTTAGCCCGGCTCTTAATAAAACTAGTCTAAGTAACTAAGGAGGTAGTTTTTTAAATACTCTAATTAAGAGTAAGAATAGCCCTATTATAAAAACTTTAATTAAAATACCGAGGGTTTAGTTAAAATAAGAGGTTATTAAGCGTACGCTCTTTAAGTATAATCGGGCTATATAAAAAAATAATAAACGTTAATATTAAAAGCTAGCTAAGTTTTATTAAAATCTCTTATAGTATTATAATATATATAAGAATAAAGTTAATATTAATAAGAATATAAGGGAATAATAAGTCGATTAATATAATAACCTAATTATAAAAACTATATATATAACTTTAGCCTATACCCTTAAATATTATTATTAATAAAAAAAGCTAAAAAGAATTAGGTTAATAAAAGTTAGGATCGGGAGATTACTAGGGAGGAATAAAATAAAAACTAAATAAAACTAGTAAAAAAAGTAATAAAAATAAAAAAAATAAAAGAAATAATTATAAAAAAAAAGGGTAAATAGAGAGCTTAATATAATTAACTATATATAGTAATTAAGACTAATCTAAAATAACTTTTTTTTATAAAAAATTAAAAAAAAAGAAATTAAAAAACGATTAGAATAGGGTAGGGTAATTAGTCCTAGTAGTTCTTTTTTAAAGCTAATTAAGTATAAGGATTTATAAGAGAGCTAATTAAAAAAAAATATAAAAAAGGGCCCCGATTAGAGAGAAGAGCTTAGTAATACGGATTTTATACTTTTTTAAGATCGAACTAGAGCTTTTTTAATAATTTATTTTTAAATACGATAATATAAGATAATTAAGAACTCTACCCTTCTAATCTAGCTAATACTACCCTCTTTCCTCGGTTATAACTCTATTAATTAAGGCCGTATTAACCCGATTAAAGGAGGTATTTTATATTACTTTTATAAGTATTAGTAATTTTTCTAAAACACCGTACCGCGAGAGTCCCTCATACCCTATACCTTTTTACTATATAACCTCTTTAAATAATTAGAGAATAATATAAAAATAGGAGCTCTAGAGTACTTAATAAAAATATCTTATTAATATTAAATAAACGCCTAAAGCCCGCGCAGATTTAAATTTAAATTATATAACGAGCTTAACTTTAACTAAGAAATCGTTATTAATATTTTTTATTTAACTAATTATTTAATATTATATATTATTACCGAGGCTATATTATTTTAAAGAGGCTAATTCTTTAGGGACCTACTTATTAAAACTATTTAATTAATACTTAAGAGAGCGTAGATTAATATATACTAAGGGTTATTAAATAAAATTAGAACTAATATAAGTATAAGCTTTAAGTTAGTAGAGTTTAAAAATAATATTATTATATATAGTATCTAGTTAAAAATCGTATTTATTAAGGTATATTATAGTATAAGTAAAGTAAAAAGAGCTTATTAATAGTTAAAAAGAGCGTTTAAGATTATTAATAATAAGTACTCTAATACGACGGATAAAGAGTATTTTTAAATAGTATTTAAATATTATAACGATATTATAAGCTTAAAGGGGCTAGTTCTAACGCTTTTTATACTTAGGGT
The DNA here is from genome assembly GCA_030869315.1 of Colletotrichum cuscutae. Classification (NCBI taxonomy): domain Eukaryota; kingdom Fungi; phylum Ascomycota; class Sordariomycetes; order Glomerellales; family Glomerellaceae; genus Colletotrichum; species Colletotrichum cuscutae. The sequence goes on along the minus strand of MPDP01000055.1, from coordinate 65,860 downwards.
ATATTTAAGGACGATAATAGCCTCGCTACTATTACTAAATATAACTTAGCGAGCTTGAATAATTAATAAAGTAATAAAAGTATTATAAGAAATAAATACGAGGTACTAGATTAATAAGGTTATTATTATTTATAATAGGCCGAATATAAGCCCTAACCCCCCCGATAGAGCAATCCGCCGGGCCCGTACCGTATATTACGTATTAAGAAAAACTAAGTATATTACGCTCTATACCTAACTACTAACTAAAATAGTAGTTAACTAACTCGACTATTATCTCCCTTTTATTAATAACTCCTAACCTTTCGCTATATAAAGTACTCTTAAGTTCTAACTATTTATAAAGCGAGCTTTACTTACTTTAATATACATAGGACCTCCTAGTACTAGCTTACGTAAGTAGCTAGGTCTATTATTATCTCTTTTTTTATATAAGTATTATTATTACCTAGGGGGCCCCGTAAGAGCTATTTAAGGCGCTTATTTATTATCCTAACCCTATATACTTCTAGCCCGCTTATTATAATTATTATAACTAAGCTAGCGTTAATATATTAAATCTTAATATCCGTACTAGCCCGGCTATTTATAGTACTTATAATATTACCTAGCTAAATTCCGTACTATTAAAAAGTACTTTATTACTTTTTAAGCGTACTTATGTTAGCTATAATAGCTATAGTATTAAGCTAGCCGAGGGCGCCTAGCCTAAGAGGGGTAGACTTATTAACGGGTATTTTTAGGTTCTCGTCGAGGTAGTATTTTAACTAGCTAACTTTTTAACTAGTTATTTAATTAATTATCTAAGTAGTAGTTTATATATTAATAGGTTTATTTAGTAAGTTTGTTTAGTAAGTTTATTTAGTAAATTTATTTAGTAAATTTATTTAGTAAATTTATTTAGTTTAAATAGAGAGTAACTTTAGGTAATATTAAAAATAGTAAGGATAAAAAAAATCTTTACGAGCTTTAGTACGAAGAGTAATTAATATTAGCTTATTTAGCCCTTTTTTTAAAAACCTCTACGTTGCTACTAAAATTTAGAACCTCTACGGTTAAAAAAGGCTACTCCCGACTATTACGGCTAACTATTATAGCTTACTATTATAACTAACTATTATAACTAATTATTATAGCTAACCTCTACTATTAACCTTTTTAACTAGCGCTACCGTAGGGTAGCTTACCTATCCCGAATTAAATAGCGGTTTTTATATCAAAATTATTATATTACGTTAAGCGCGTACTTAGGATATATTATGTATATTATTTAATTAAAAAGTATACTATATTATATAATTTCTTTTAAAAGTGTAATCCCGTTAAGGTCGATCTTTTATACTTATAAAGCTAAAGAAAAATCACTACATAAGCCCTAACCTCGATATATTATTAAATTCGAACGTTAGGGTCTAAAAGGAAATTATTAAATAATAATTAAGCTTATATAAATTAATCTCGGTTAACGAACGTTTATATATCGTTACTAAAGATCGAGACTAACTACTTAAAATATTAATTATAATAGTACGACTATATTATACCGATCTTAGTAAAGAGATATTAGCTTAATAAAAAAAAAGAGCTAAGAAAATCCCCTTAGTAACTTAAAGAGGAGTAAAAAATTATTCTTAATAAAATTATTATAATAAAATAATAAGCGATAACAATAAGAAAAAGATAACCCCTATATTACTAAGATATATATAGTGGTTTTTCTTCCGGCTTTATAAGTACAAAAGATCGACCTTAACAGGATTACGCTTTTAAAAAAAATTATATGATATAGTATACTTTTTAACTATACAATACGCGTAAGATATCCTAAATACGCGCTTAACGTAATATAGTGATTTTAATATAAAAGCTACTATTTAATTCGGGATAAGTAAGTTACCCTACTATTTATTAATAATAGGCTAAGTAATATATTTACGTAGCGGCGCTAGCTAAAAAGGTTAATAGTAGAGGTTAATAATAGAGGTTAGCTATAATAATCGGCTGTGATAGTTAGCTATAATAGTTAGAGATAGCTTTTCTTAACCGCAGAGGTTCTAAACTTTAATAATAATATAAAAGTTTTTAAAAAAAAAGACTAAATAGGCTAATATTTACTACTCTTCGTACTAGAGCTCGCAAAGATTTTTTTTATTTTTATCGCTTTTAATATTACTTAAAGCTACTCTCTATTTAAACTAAATAAATTTACTAATAAAATTTACTAAATAAACCTATTAATATATAAACTACTACTTAAATAACTAGTTAGATAACTAGTTAAGAGGTTAGCTAGTTAAAATACTATCTTAATAAGAACTTACTTTACTCTTAATATATAGTTAGTAATTAGTAGGCTAAAGATGCCCATTAATAAGTCTACCCCTCTCGGGCTAGGCGCCCTCTTTAGCTAGCTCGACGCTATAGCTATCGTAGTTAACGTAAGTACGCCCGAGGAGTAGTAAAGTACTTTTTAATAGTGCGGAATTTAGCTAGGTAATATTATAGGTACTATAAATAGCTAGGCTAGTACGGATATTAAAATTTAGTATATCGATACTAGCTTAGCTATAATAGCTATAATAAACGGGCTAGAAATATATATAATTAAAGTAATAAACTAGTACTTTAAATAGCTCTTATAGGACCCCCCGGGTAGTAATAATACTTATATAAAAAAAGGGATTATATTAAACTTAGCTACTTACGTAGGTTAGTACTAAGAGGTCTTATACGTATTAAAATAAGTAAAGCTCGCCCTATAAACGGCTAGAACTTAGGAGGACTGCGGCAGAAGGTTAGGAGCTATTTTAATTAGTAGTTAGGTATAGAGCGTAATATACTTAGTTTTCCCTAATACGTAATACATAGTACGGCCCCGGCGGATTACTCCGTCGGGGGGTTACTAAGATATATAAAAAGACCTAAGTGAAGAGTACTACTACGGTACTTCGTTATTAATGATAAAATAAATAATATATTCTATATAATAGAAAAGACGGCTAATTACGTACTCGTAACTTAATTATAAAAAGAGGGTATAATTATAATAGCTAGGAGACCTTTTAAGGGATTAAACTTAATAAAAATAAAAATACTTTATAATCGAGAGGTTTATTAATTTATCTTTTACGATTTAGTTAAATACGTAAATCTATATATTTTTAAATTATATATAGTTTAAAAAATAAAAAAGAAGGGCACCCTATAGCTATATAAAAAATTAAAGTACGTTATATAAGGGTATAGTAATATTAAAAAAACGACGCTACTTACTTAGTTACCTATGGTTTAACGCTATAGCTAGGGCTTTATAATAGTACTAATAGTATTATTATAATAAAAAGGGTACTAAACTTAGAGTTATAATATTACGTAAGTATATACTTAATTAGTAACTAAGCTTATGAGGAAGATCTTTACCTACTTCCTAAAGGAGATAATTAATAAGTACTTAAAAAGTACGATTATTAAAGTACTTAAGTAGTTATATAGCCTTACTAAATTAGGTACTTATTAGTAAATAACGTATTACGACTTCTATATTAATTAACTTTTAATAGTTACGTTAATATACGATCCTTATTTCTTAATCTTAGTATATATAAACGACCCCTTTAGTATTATAAAGATATAAATAAACGATCCTCTAAGTTTATTAAATATTAAGTTTATAAAAAAGGAGAATAAAAAGCTTTATAAAGCTAAATTTATAATTAAACTAAAAAAGATTTTTATATTAGAGTCCTTATTAATATTTAATAGAGGGATTTTCATAATTAAGGGGGATAATATAGTATTTTAATAAAAAGAGTAAAGTAAAAAGATTATATTTATTAATTTAGAATCCCCTAATTATAAAAAGTAATATAGGGCTAAGCTCGCCCGAGGGGCTTATATTATAAGTATTTATTAACCCGAGGCTATTTTTAATTATATTAAAGCTATATAAGCTATAGAGCTTATAAAGAGCGATTTTGATATTCTTAATTAATAATTATAATAATAATGAGAAAACCGAAAGCGATGTCTCGTTTATTAATTTATTAAGCTCGCTTTAGCGAGGCTTTACGTATTTATTAATAAGTTATTTATAAATAATAACGACCTAATTTTATAATTAAGATATATTATTATCCTCGTTAATAAGAACCTTAATAAGGACGAATTTACGATCTAAAGTAATATTATTTACTATTTATTAATAAAAAGTAAGCGAGTTATATATAGCGTACTTATATTTAAAATCTATAATATAATTAATAATATTAACCTCGCTTATATAACTTTAACTATATTTAAAAAGATTATAAATTAATTTAACCTTTTTACGATCCTTACGATCGTTTATACCGATTCGTACTCGCTATATAAGTACCTTATTAAACTAAGTATTATAAAAAAAAGGGGCTTATAATAGATATTATAGCCCTTAGGTAGTTATATAAACGACGAGAGATCTTTAAAATCTATTAAATTAATAATAATAATAACCTCGCTAACGTTTTTATAAAAATAGTACTTAATAAGGGGTTAAAATAATTTATTAATAAAAAAAAGGTAATAATATAAATAAAAAGATAGGTTATATAGAAAGAGTAAAAAAAAGGGGTAAAAAGAGATAACTTAGTAAAAGGGCCCGAGGTTAAATTAAACCTCTAATCGTAATAGTAGTAATAATAATAGTTAGATCGATAAAAAAAGAAAAAGTTAATATTAAATTAGAAGTTTAATTCGACCTTAGTATATAGCTAAGGCTATATAAGGGCTAATAAGGGGCCCTATTTATATTTATTATAAACTACTTAACTTATAATTAGAACCTCCTTTTTATGCCTTACGTAGTAATATAAATTTATAGTTAATTAACCTACTTTATTAACCCACGGTTCGAACCAATCGACTACTATCCTTATAATAGTAATACTAACAAGAAGCGAAGCAACCGCATACCCAGATAATAGGGAGGGTGTAATATGTTGCGCGCAGACTCCGTGTCGAAGTCGAAGTCTCTCAGTGTGATACCTCACTACCTGGCCCTGGTTATGTAGCCATTGGAGGTCAAGAAATCAATAATCCGATTTTCACAAGGACTATTCAACAATGGAATAGGTCAGCAGTCAGTTTAGCGGAGGACGTTCTCCTCGAAGGGAATCAGGACCTGAGGATCTCCAGACCTAGAGTACATGGCAGTATTCCTAGAGGTTCCATCTCTAGTGAGCGCTCAGAGCCTCATGAGCAGGAGCCTCCTTTCAATCCTCAACTGCAGCTCTACAAATATAAGAGGACCGTCGAGATTGTAGAGCTATTGCGAGTTGGCGAATTGTTCGAAAATGCCACTCAACATCTCCAAGACGCGGTGAGCATACGCAAGCTGCTGGCAGAGGCAGGGAAGAAGGAATTCAATGAACTAGATTAGCAGGATCTGGATGAACAACTCGCAGATCTCAACATCATGTGTGAGACTGAAGTAGGAACCGCAAAGGCAAGAAAAATTCTGGAGGCCTTGAACCATCAATGCGACATGCAACAACCAATTGATCTAGGCCGATCGTCCAGGCTACATCATAAACTTGGGAAGCTACTATTCGATGGCCGATATTTGCTCGGGGCTTGCCGACATCTTCAGACTGCTATAGAGCTTCGACTACAGGAAGATCCTAGGGACAGAGAGAGAATTATGGAAACTTACGAGCTTCTGCGTCATGTGCAAGGACTTCGTGGTAGCCACGCCGAATTCCTGGCTACAAAAGACTGGGTTGAAGAGGAAATTGGACCTGTCGAAGACTCACCTCACAATGAGTTTGATGCAGCCTTGTTTTGGGCTCACAAGAAAGGTTTCCACGAAGCTGCATTAGATGACATGAGCTTACCCAAGTTTGATGTTTGTGATTCCCAAAAGCGACCACTTTTATTCGCCGCCATTGCAGACGGCGATATGGAAGTCGGGGTCCTCGAACAAATTATTCAGTACTATCAGAATCTCGAACTTACCGACGGCAACGGAGAGACACCCCTAATGGCGGCGGTGACGGCTGGCCACGTGTCGGCTGTGCGTCTTTTACTAGAGAGCGGTGCTGATTCAGACTTCAAAGATAAGCACGGCCGTCACATCCTTTACAAATGCCAGACAGAAGAAGTGGCCGAGGAAATCTTCACAGCAACTTCAAATCGGAGACTCAGCGTCGCTGCGGAGGCTAGCAGACTCCGGCGTGCTTCAACGGCCCGCTTGGACATATCACCTGTTCAAAGTAGAGCCAGTGATACATCTCCCTCGTCGATAGATATCAACTCTCGAGACTTTTATGGTAAAACGGCGCTTTACCATGCATGCGAAAAGGGGAACAAGGATGTTGTATCGGTTCTTCTCCAATCTTTCAAGGCAGATACCGAGATCTGTGGTCCAAGAAAGTGTACGCCACTCATGGCTGCAATCCAAGCACAGTTCAACGTTAGAAACGGAGGAACGCCTGGGAGTCAAGCTGCCTTTATCAAGAAGAAGGTCGATATCATTCGAATGCTGGTAGCACATGGTGCTGATCGGAAGGTTCCATCTTCCACGCTTCGAAGTGCTGGTGTGGCACATATGGAGATAAAGAAGATCTTGGAGAGTAAGGTGGGGCCGCAGGGGAGTACGAATACTCTTTCTAGTATAGCAGCGTCTGCAAGTAGCGGCGTTGTTGAAGAAGGGTGGCAGATGGTAGCGAGAAATGATGCGAGGCACACGGACTAGGCCGCTAGATTGCACGCTGGCGGTTTTGAAGGAGAGGGAGCTCGCAGATTCGACTGCATACATCAGGCTTAGATCTCTTGGTGTCGTGGACGATAGAGACATGTGGAATTTGAGCATCTTATCAGTACCATATCTGACTTACGATACTCTATAGAGTCGTAGAACTGTCAAGTGTCGGCTTCCAGGGTCTGACTGCAACTGCCAGCCGTGACCATACTGTCCAGCATCATCATCAAGGGGTAAAGAGCCTGTCTTTCTTTGTTTTGCAACAAGGGTCCTGACAGCGTTCCCCCTCCTCCAAGAATTACCTGTGTCTAAAGCGGGCATACAAGCACGAGGGTTACATTCCATATGCGCCTCAAAGTGCGAACCAACGTCAAGGCCGCTAGACTTATCTATCCGAGAAGCGAGTGATCAAAGATCGGCTCGAACTCCACTGTGACCTCGGACAGTACCTAGGGAAAATCGACACGTCTCAATGGACCGGGTCTGATAATCCCCGGGGCGCGACCATCAAGGTCCTCGAATTCCAAGCCAACATGACCCGAGATCTTGGGCGCTAGCAAATGCGAGTCATCGCAGAATCGTTTATAGCCGCCTTGAAGCTTATTTCCACTTGAACTTGCCAAATGATTCTCTTTGGGGCTGGAATATTGGAACCAGTGGCCCTACGCAAAGTTTTAAGTTAGCTGAGAGGAGAAAGTTATGTGACTTTTCAATAAACGAGACTGCCAACACATTGGTAATTCAAAGCCTTGAGTATTATCATATACCGTACTTCAATTGACTTGCCTAAGGTACTTCAGTACTTTAGATATAAGTCAGGACTTTTTTCTTTCTGATCTCAACGCATCAAGTCTGGAATAAGAGAACATCGAGTTAAGTATTTATTATAATAGCTTTAACTATCCATAGCCTTACCGCACGTTACGTAACCTCGGTTATATAATTACCGAGGCCTACTTCGCTTATACCCTCTATATTAAAGCGTACTTCGTACCTATTCTCTATTTTTAATAAATTATCCGTTCTCTTATATATACGTTAATACCCCTATTATAACTATATAATAGTTATAAACCTAGCTCTAATTTAGACCCTTATATACCTCTATTAAAAAGTTATTTTTTAAAGACTACGGCTTATTATATTTTTTTTATAATATTATTTACCCCTATTACGTTCGTTAAACTTAATTTTAAATAAAGTAATATTTTTTAAAAAGATTATTAATACTCTTAAGTAAAAGCTTAATTACTAATAAGACTAGTTAAAATAGTACCTCGCTCTCTATATTAAGGCTCGATTAAAGGACGTCTAGGATTTTTTAAACTTAAATAACCTTATTTTTCTATCGAATCCTTTATTTTTTACTAAGTTTATCTTTTTAATTAAAAAGTACGTTAAGATATAAAATACTATTTAGAATTAAATATATAAAGCGGCCTTTAGTAAATACTAACGACGACTTAAAGAGTTTACTTAATAATAAGAATAAAAAATAAAAAATAAGGCTATAATCGAACTTAAAAACGACCTTATTAAGTAATTAGTCGCTTTAACGAAGCTAAAGGTTATAATAATAAATTAAGTACGTTTTATTAAGGAATACGCCTCTTTTATTTAAGAAATAGTATTTAAAACGATCTCTTATATAAAAGAAAAGAGATCGTATAAGTTAATAAATTATTAAATCCCTTTTATAATTACTTAAAATATTTTAAAGGATATAAAAAAAGAACTTATTAATTTTTTAAACTACTCCCTTTCTATTATAATCCGGGTTCTTAAATAAAAATACGTACTAAGTAACTCTAGCTCGCTTACGATTATATAAGAGGAGTTTAACGTAATTATAAATAGGGCGAACTTTAGTATTAGCTTATTAACTTAAATTAAGGACTTCTTCTCGGCCTATTATTAAATAAAGTAGCTTAAGCTATTTAAAATCTAGAGGACTCTCGTTTTTAAAGCCTTTTTTTATATAACTTTACGTTACTTTAAATTAGTTTAACTAAGAGCTTATTAATATTATTAAGCTAGAGTAAAAAGGGGAAATAATCCCTAATATAAAGTATTATACTAAGATTTTTAATAATCTTTTATATAAAAAAGTAGTATATAATAAGAATCGTAAATAACCCTTAGTAATATTTATAATACTAGCGGGTCGCTTAGATTCCCTTAATTAAAAAAAGTAACTCTTAATTCGTTTATTAACTACTCTTATAAAGGGAACTACTATTAAAAACTAATAAAATATATAAAAATAGAGCTCGCTCTAATTAATAAAATAAAAATAAAATACGTTTAGCTAGGTAATAATAAAGCTTAAAAAATAATTTCTTACTTAAATTATAAAAAGTATACTAATTTCCGGGCTAACCTCGCTTAAAAAAGCTAGATTTATATAAAACCTCTTATTAAATAAAATAATAATAATAAGAGTAGTTTTATAAAAGTAATTAAATTTACTAAGCTAAGTAATAAAAAGAATTTTAAAGCGATATATTTTTTAAATATCGTAACTATAATTATTAATATCGGTCTGCTCCTTAAACTAAGTATAGAGGTTAATAAGAATAGTAATTTTATAATTTTTTTTATACCCTTTACTAGTCTATACCTCTATTTTAAAAATACGGTTATAAATAACTATAGTACTATTTACTTTATTAATAACTAATCGCTCCTAGAGCCGGATTCTATTTAATAATATAATAGCTTAAAAAATATAGACTCTAGGACGGCCTCTTATTTTATAATTACTAAGGGAATAAGAGTTATATAAAATATTTTTATAAAACTAAAGGGGCCCGGGACTAAGTACCTTACTTTTTATAATATCGGTTTTATTAAAAACTTCTATATAAATATCGTATTAAAAAAAACCACTCCTTTAGAAAATTAATATTTAGTACTTAGGCTTTAATTATACCCTTTAGTTTAAAAACGAATTTAATAACGTTATTATTAAGTAGCTTAAGAAAAAAGTTAATTTAGTTTTTTTAAAATATAAGCTTTATTTATCTTATTCTTTATTTATAAGTTAGTCTTCGTAGTAGTTTGTGTGTTAATAGGTTTGTTTAGTAGATTTGTTTAGTAGATTTATCTAGTTTAAATAGAGAGTAGCTTTGGGCGATATTAGAAACGATAAGGATAGAAAGAATCTTTACGAGCTCTAATATAAAGAGTAGTAAATATTAGCTTATTTAGCCCTTTTTTTAGAAACTTCTATATTATTATTAAAGTTTAGAACCTCTGCGGTTAAGGGCCGCCTCTAATTATTACGGCCGACCTTTACTATTAACCTTTACTATCGACCTTTCTAGCCGGCGCTACTACGTAAGTATATTACTTAGCCTATTATTAGTAAGTAGTAGGGTAGTTTACCTATCCCAAATTAAATAGCGGCTTTTATATCGAAATTACTATATTATATTAAGCCCGTACTTAGGATATATTACGTATATTATATAGTTAAAAAGTGTACTATATCGTGTAATTTCCCTTAAAAGCGTGATCCCGTTAAGGTCGATCTTTTGTGCCTATAAAGCCGGAAAAAAACCACTACATAAGTTAGTCTTCGCTTATTAAAATAATTCTAATACGTAGTATATAATACCTACGTTCTTTATACTAATGAAGGAACGACTAATTAAATATAGCCTGGTTATAGTACTTTAAATCTAGCTATTTTGCGCTAGTAATATTTAAAAAGCTCGTATTAACTACTCGGGGGGTAAGGATTAAAAGACTAAGCTATTTAAAATACTAATACTATATAACTACTTATATAGAATAAGTAATCTTATAACGTACCTTAGAACGAAGAATAACTTAACTTTATTATAGGATCTTATAAAACCTCTTTAATTACTTATTTATTTACGAATAAAGTAAGTAGCTAATACTAATTAAAAATAAATATTTAAATAAGATCTTTATTGTTTTATAAGTTATAAAAACTTAAAATATAGTATTTAAGGTCTTATACTTTTTTGAATAATAAGAACATATATAAAAGAACATAGCTATTTATAAGATTTAATAAAACGTAGAACGTATAATAATTATAATTAATAATAAAACTTATTTTTAAAAATAAGTATAAGAACTAGGAATTAATTTAAAAACTACTTTTTTATATATAAAAAACCCGAACGGAGGAGGGGAACGAGCTAGCTAAGAGATTATTATTAAAGTAATTAATATAATATTAGTAACTAGCTTATTAAACGAACTTTAAGTAGAAGCTATATTAACTATAGCCTATTTATATAATATTAGCCCTAAGTAATATATTAACTAGCTATTATTAATTTAAACTAAAGAAGTTTAGTTCGCTTATTATTTTAAGTAATAATAACTAATAAATATACTAAAACTTACTTACGATTTACGTCCCTATTAGGGGTAAACGTACGTATATAGCTATAGAGCGTACTTTTTTAAAAAAGACTATAAAAAAGGAATTAATAAGAGACGTTTTAAAATAGAGTAGAGGGGATATATTAAATACTTCGTAAGTTATATACTAAATACTTATAACTTATATAAGATCTAAATCCTCTTATTTTTAGAAATTATTATTACTTAAAATATAACGTTTAATAAAATAACTTTTTATTTATAAAATAATACTAAATTTATAATTCGTTTATTTAAATCGAGGGCCGTAATAAATAAGATTTAATAATTACTTATAATAATCGAACCTAAGCTCTAATTACTCGTAATTATAAATAAAAAAGAGGCCGTATTAATTAATAATAAAAAGTAGTTATTATTACTTATACTCGCTCTATAAAAAGTAAATAAAGCTATAAAAAAGCCTAGTTCGTTTTTAAATAAATAAAATAGATAGTTACTTATTTTTAATATAACCCTAAATTTTAAAAGTCTAGAGTTAAATACGAACCTTACTTAGCTAACTAACTTAATAAGCGAGGTTATAAAAAAGGTTAATTCTTTTATAAAAAGGATTAAAAACGTAATATACGTATAGATAAAAATAGAAACTCCCTAGACCTTTTATAAAAAAAACCTTTTTACTTAACTAAACCTTAATAAGCCCTTTTAATAAATAAGCTTATATTAAAAAATAGGAGTAGTAAACGACCTAGCTAGCGATTTTAATATAGTTAGTATATATGACTAAGATAATAAGTATATTAAATAAAGCTAAAGGTTAAAGAACTAATTACTAAAAGTATTTATTTAAGACCTGAGTTAACGAGAGCGATTTAAGTAATACTCTTTTTATACTTAAGTAAAAAAAGACTAGGACTCCTTTTTTAATATATATACTTAATTAGTAAAAAGTAGTTAACGAGGTAACTTAGGGATATAGAACGCTATATTATTATATTTATATTATAATAATTATTATAAAGTACGCTCCGCTAATTATATTTTAATTTAATTAAATCTATACGGATTAATTAATTACCTCTCTAGGGAAGTAGAAGGATGTTTTTAAAATACCGGAACCTCTAAGAAGCTAATTTATAAAAGTAGTACGGTTAGAAATTTAGAAATTAAAAGAAATAAAGACTTAAAAAGTAGTTCTTAAGGCGTTAGTTATTCCTAAGCTAATACCTTTTAAATAAGTATTTAATTATAAGCTCGATAATAATAATTACTTCGATCACTATAAAACGAGAATCTACGTTAGGGGGGACTTTTAAGAACAATACTCCCTAAAAAAAACCTATATAATAACGCTAATAACTAGGACGTTTAGAGTAGTTATAGCTATTATTACTTAATTTAACTTAGAAATCTATTAATATAATATAATAAACGCCTTTTTAAACGTAGTTAGAAAGCTAGGCGACCTTCTTATTATTTATAAGCTTTTAAACGGTTTTTATTAGTTAAGTATATATATAAAGCTTAAGCGAGCCCTTTATAACGCTTATAACGCTCCGCTATTATAGTACGAGGAGCTAGTATTAACCCTTAAAAACCTAAGTCTCTTGCTTATAAGCGAGGACCTTTATTTATTTTAAGATTTTATTAAACGAGTACTAGTTCTCTTTTATATAAAGAATACCCTCGTTTTTTATTATAGAGACTACGTTTATAATACTAATTAAGTAACTAAGGGATTTAAAAAAGAGTACGAAATAAAAAACTAAGGGCTAGTTTCGTAATATTTAAGTATAAAGGTTATTTATAATCGACTTAATTAGAAAATATACCTCGCTTATAATTAGTATTTTAAGAAGGTAGCTAAATAGTTCGACCTTACTAATTTTACTATTTTTATAACCCTATTATTAACGGTTTTAATTAAAAAGAACTTAGGAATTGCGTTCCTAAGTAAGATTAAGTTTTTTTAAAAAAAGGTCGGTTCGATATTATATATAGTAATTATAATCCGTTAATGATCCGTGGTTATGAACTTTATAAGAGGGAAAGTTAAAAAGTTAGAAAATCTAAAAGAAATAGTCTAGCGAGACAGTGTGAGTATCCACTAATACCGTGTATTAATACTGTATAAATAATACCGAGAACCGCCCGAGCAGCTAGCAAAGGCAGAATATATAAATAAATAGTAATTATAATTCGGCTTAACGTCGCTTTTATATACGCCCTACTCTCCTAGTTCCTAACGAATCTATTTCGTTAGTATTTTTTATTATAAATTAGGTTATATAATACCTTTTTTATATATAATACTTAGTAATTTATTTTAAGATCTTAGGGAGTAGATAGGCACTACTAATCGTAAGTAACGCCTCGTTTATAAATAATAAAGAGATTTAAAGATCCTTATAGGGTTTTATAATCTCTTTTTTTAGTAGCCTTGTTTAGTAAAAAGTAGCCCGTTAGAATATAGTAATTACGTCGATTATAGAGGCCGAGTTATTAAGCTTAGAATATATAATTAAAGAGATACTCGTTCTTAAATACTTATTTAAAAATATCTTACTTAAGCTCGGTAATATATAAAAAATATACTATAATAATTATTAAATAATTAAACTCATAACTAAAAGAAAGGGAACGTATTTTAACTCGTTTATATTACGTTAATATTTAAAATATATAATTATAATAAGAGTACTCGAGAGGCTTATTCTAAGTAGTTTATATATTAATAAATAAAATACTAACTAATAGCTTTATAAAAAACCTTTTTAAAGAGAGGTTCGAACACTTCATATCGCTTTTAAATTTAAGAAATATATAAAAAATAGTTATACTAAACGAAGGGACGGTTAGGAAATAATAAAACGGCCCAGGGGGCCCGGTTTTTAATTAAAAAGCATAGCCTATAGCTAGGGAGTATAAGTAGCTCCGGCGACCCCGTTAAGTTATTTAAAAAGAGGCTATTTACTTAAAAAGGTAAGCGTAAACTTATTTCAAAAGGACTTAAATATAGGCTATATATCTAAAGAGATATATAAGTTAATAAGAATATTAATCCCGATTCGGATACTATTTACTTTTATATAGTGGTTTTTTTCTAGCTTTATAAGCGCAAAAGATCGACCTTAATAGGATTACGCTTTTAAAGGAAATTATATAATATAGTATACTTTTTAACTATATAATACGCACAATGTGCCCTAAGTACGCGCTTAATATAATATAATAATTTTGATATAAAAAGCGCTATATAATTCGGGATAGGTAAGTTGCCCTACGATAGCGCCGGTTAGAAAGGTTAATAATAAAGGTCGGCCGTAATAGTTAGTTATAATAGTCGGCTATAATAGTCGGAGGCGGCTTTTTTTAACTATAGAGGTTCTAAACTTTAATAGCAACGTAGAGGCTTCTAGAGAAAGGGCTAAAAGGGCTAATATCTAGCTACCTAGAGCTTATAAAAATTCTTTTTATCCTTATCGCTTTTAATATTACCTAAAGCTGCTCTCTATTTAAACTAAATAAATTTACTAAATAAGCCTATTAAATAAACCTATTAAACGTACTTATTAATATATAAACTACTACTTTATTAAGAACTTACTTTCTTAGTATATAGTTAGTAACTAGCGGGCTAGGACTCTCTAAAAATACCCCTTAACAGGTCCCCCCCTCTAGGGCTCAATAAATTAGGCCCCCTCGACGCCCTAGCTATCGTAATTAATATAAATATACTTAAAGAGTAGTATAGTACTTTTTAATAGTACGGAATCCGGCTAAGTAATAGTATAAATATTATAAATAGCCGGGCTAGTACGGACGTTAAAATCTAGTATATCGACGCTAACTTAGAAATTATACTCTATAGAGCTAGAAATCCCTCTAATATAGGCTATATTATAAACGTAAAGGAATATATAAGGGGTCCCCTGACCCTCGATAAGAAGGAGTATATAATACGGGATCTGGCCGCCCACGCGGGCTAGTACTAAGAGGTCTTATTATTTACTTTTATAAATAAAGTAGCTAATACTATTACGGTTTTAATAAGTTCTTTTAATAACGCCTCTAGTATAAAGAGAGCGCTTATAAACGCCTTTTTTATTAGGGCCTCGTTTATATAAACCCTCTTACTCTTACTCTTATTTAAAAAACCGTTATACTTAAGGGCCTTATATAACGCCGCTATTATACGAGTTAAGGTTTATATATCGGTTTATAAATAAAGAATAGAATAAGAACAGCTTAGAATATACTTTATTAAATATAAATAGGACTATATTAGTAACTATAAACGCCGCCGTTTTTCTTATTATTTCTTATTTAAAATATAAAAACTTTATACCTAGGTCCCGTATATATTCTTTAAAAATAAGAGCATAACCCGACTTTTTATAAGTTTAGTAGCGTTATTATTAGTATGCGAACCTAGGAGGTGCGTACTATCTAAACGGCTACTAAGGGCGCTCTTAATATACCTAAGGTATTTATAACTAAACGAGAGAAGTAAAAGTACTAGCTCGTATTAAACTTTAGTACTAAAGATAATACTAAAAAGGTCTATTACTAAGAATTAGTTTTATAAATAATAATAAATAAAAAAGTATTATATATATAGTTAACTACTCTATGCCCTCTAAAAAGAAGTAAAAAAGGGGGCTATAAACCTTTTTTATTTATACTATTCCTCTAAGAGAAGACTTTATTTTTTTTATTTTTTCTTTAAAAGGAGCGAGGGAGGGGGCTATAAACCCTCTTTACCTCTACTACCCTCCCGAGTATTTTATTTAGTTATAAGGCCGTTACTTATTAAATAAAGTAATTAAGTTAAAGCTAAATAAACGAGGCCGTATTATTAATTAAAAAAGAGATAAAGGAGATTATTTACTTATTATAAGCTCGTTAGGGGGGTTAAAGAAGCCGCTACTCTTTTTTAAAGCCGTAGCTTTAAGCTTACGCTTTTTAACTTCTTATACTACGGTAGTATAAGTATAGTTTCTAGCCGTTCGTTTATAAATAAGTACTTAAATAAAGTAATACTATTAATTAATATCCTTTTTTAATAATACGTATATATAAAAACGTATATATAAAAATAAAAAGTAAGAATATATATATATATATAGTAGTATTATAAGTATAAGTTAAAAAGGGAAAAAAAGTTTATATTATAGGTAGTAATAAGGAATTTATATATTTACTACCCTTAACCCATAAGTTAATTCTTTAATTAATAAAAAGCTACTTTTTAGTCATACTTTCCGTTAATAAAATAACCTCGAAATTATTTATAATAACGAATATAAAAGTTAATTTATAGCTAATTTACTTTTTACTTATAACTCTATATATAGACCGATTTATTTTATAATTCCTTTTATAAATAAATTCTTATATATTAATAAATAGTTTTTCGTTTTGAGCGGACCTTTTTATAATAATATAAGTAGTTAGGTACGCTTTTTTTAAACGTAATTTTATTTAGGGGGGTATATTATAATAGCTTTAACTATTCATAGCCTTATTATATATTATGTAACCTCGGTTATATAATTACCGAGGCCTACTTCGCTTATACCCTCTATATTAGAGCGTGCTTTGCGCTTATTTTCTATTTCTAATAGATCATCCGTTCTCTTATACACACGTCGATGCCCCTATTGTGACCATACGACAGCATTACTAATATCCCCGGCCCCAACAATTGATTCTACGCCATTTACCGAGTTTTGACTGACGAAGGTTGCCGGGCCGGCCTCGCACTCACGCGTGACGCTACATGATTAGCCTGGCGTGGGGCCGATCGCCATCTCCGAAGAGAAACCTTACAGGGAACATGGCAGTCAGGACTCAAGCAATCAAGCAAGATGGCAGAGCACGCCCGGCCATGGATGTTATCGCATCAATCAGCAACTCCCCGCTTCGCCAAGACAACTGATTGCATTGTTCGTTGCCAAGTCTTTGAGCCGGCATCCAACCATAAGCACATGCCTTTCCCGTCATCTTGGCCCAGCGCCTCATTGCCAGGGTCAATCTCGGTCTTGAAAAAGAGTTGGGAAATTTGCGGCGCACTGCTGGAAGGTTTCGGCAAGTATCGCCTTTATTCGACAAACTATTCGTCGGCGCCAATGGGAAGAGGTTGAACGGCTGGACTGACGTGCTCAATTCGGTTCTTGGGGATGCGTCAGTGAAAACCACTGACCTGCCACCCTACATACCAATGACCCTGCCGCCTTGAGGATGGTTTTGGAGTTTGGGCGAACACCCATTTCACAGTGACACGATGTTCTTGATCTATCTGACCGAGTTCACTAGGCCTCGACTGCAGTGCAACGCTATAGCTGCAGCCTGCAGGCACACACGCGAGATGCTTACGAGCGGCAATTCGCGGATGATTGTCAATGTGATCCGTGCAAGACTCACATTCTTACGTCCTTTGAAAGCCGGGGACAAGACAAGTCACGAAAGGCCAAATCAGCCTTGAGCGCTTGACGAAGAAATAAATATCGAGGCTTCAAAAGTAACTTTATGGCTCTCGTAATACTTTCTTGCGGCATTCGGAGAGAAGGGGACAGAGAGGTATGGTATTCAACGGCCCAAGGTCCGATTAGACTTGTTTCTCTCAGCCACTCTCGACAAAAGCCCCTCTCGTAAGGCTTGGCACCTGCCTGATAGAGCAACGATGATCCACAGAGTCTAGAGGGGGAAGATCCGCCGGTAGCCCAGAGCTTGTCGCATTTCCACTTCTTCCGTGCTTCTTTCAAGCTCTACGCCTGCTCCGCGTCGCCCCCCAGTCTTTGACCTGCTCTCCGCGTCTTAGTATTGGCATCGGTTGAGGACTGGGCTTTAACCTTAGACCAACATTCGCAATTCATTCTAGCAAAAGTACTTGCCAAGAACACCCGACATCGTTCACCTGCCAGAGGTAGCATCGCCCGCGACGCATCAATGCCTCAGTAAAGGTGCCGGCCAAGAAGCAGGCCTACCAGACCCTTGGACGCAATTCATCCAAGCCGAATTTTGTCCCGCCACTCTGAGCATCTTTACGACGTTGCGAAGCTATCCAACCCTACCACGCCTAGGTTCCTGCGGCGAACCAACCGTAAACACGGCAAACGTCTCCCCCCTGCGTAGGTCTACTGCTATGCGCCAGCACGAACCGAGCTCGCAAACTCCCCCGCTGCCCACGATGCTGTGTCACTGCATGTCGTCTTATCGCGCAATTTTGTTTTCGCCGTATCTACGCTCTTGGCGCGCCGAGGAGGCGTAGACACGGAGCATATAAATGTCTCCGCCATGCCGCTGGCGTGAACGGCTTGTCTTCTCTGTTGATTAGTCCATTCGTTAAGATTCTCCAGAAGCCATTGACAATCATCTCGTGCGTCAATTAGCGGTTGAGAATAGCTTCCATACGCGATGAAGACCGCCACCGCCCTCGCCGCTGCGCTGTTTGCGCTACGATCTTTCGCAACCGATCCTCTCACAGCAGATAAGGCAGAGGCTGACATCAAGACCGAGGAGTGAGTCTTCCGTACCTCAATTGGAGTCTATGCAGACGACTAACGTGATATCGCCAGGCTCGAGCGCAACCTCTGGAACTTGAATAAGATTGCCCGCGATAACGGCGGCAATCGAGCCTTCGGTCTGCCTGGTTACAAGGCCTCCTCTGACTACATCCTCGAGCGTGTACAGGGCCGCTTCTACAAGCAGCTCGACACCAAGGTCCAATACTTCAACCACACCTTCTCCCAAACGCGTGAGATCAGTGTTACCGGCCCGGACGGTGAAGATGTCTACGTCGTCGCTCTTCAATACAACCACCCGACAACTCTCCCCGGCGGTGACACGGCCCCTCTCATTGACACTCCCGTCGATGACACCAGAGGTAGGAGGAATCTATCAACTGAGTCATTGCGACAATAACTGATTGAACCACACATAGGCTCTAGCTGCTTCGCTGACCAGTGGGCTGGCATTGATGCCACTGGCAAGCTTGCTCTTGTGAAGCGTGGTGTTTGCGCCATTGCTGATAAGCTCAAGCTCGCTAAGGCTGCCGGTGCTGTCGGTGTTATTCTGTACAACCAGACCCCGGGCAAGGACATTGGCTCTGCCACCCTCAGCGCTGAGAACCTGGGTCTGCTGGTGCCCGTGGGTCTCATTCCCCTTGAGGATGCTACTGCGTGGAAGGCGCGTTTGGCTGCTGGCGAGACTCTCGAGGTCAATCTTCTCGTCGATGCCATTTGGGATGAGCGCGAGACCTGGAACATCATCTCAGAGACCAAGGAGGGTGACCCCAACAACGTGATTGTTCTTGGTGCTCACCTGGACTCTGTTCAGGCCGGACCCGGTGTCAACGATGACGGCAGCGGCACCACTGCTCTTCTCGAGATTGCTGGATCCTTAAAGAAGTACAGCGGCTTCAAGAACAAGGTTCGCTTCATCTGGTGGGGTGCCGAGGAGTCTGGTCTCGTCGGATCTCTCTACTACACTGCCCAGCTTTCTGAGGCCGAGGCCGATGCTATCCGCTTCTACTGGAACTACGATATGATCGGTTCCATCAACCCCGTCTACAACGTCTACCTTGGAGACAACGAGGGTGACAAGTTCGGCGCCCAGCCTATTCACGACTACATCGCGGCCCAGGGCAAGCCCGCTGCCTTCGGTGGCTTCGGCTCCAGCTCTGATTACGTCGGCTTCCTCCAGCTCGGTATCCCCTCTTCCGGAATCTTCACCGGTGCCGGCGCCCCCACCGACCCATGCTACCACTTGGCCTGCGATACCCTCGACAATATTAACTGGGACGCTCTCACCATCAACGCCAAGGCCGCTGCCCGTGTGGCCGCTGACTTCGCCAACGAACTCCCCGCTGGTCTGCCTCGCCGTGCTACCACCACTCCTGCTCGTCGCAGCCGTGATGCCATTCGCCGCGAGTTCCAGAAGTGGGCATTGGCTTCTGAGCAGGCTGAGCATGCTAAGAGCTGCTCCCACGGCGAGCACAACGTTTACTAAGCGAGCCAAATAGCAAGTAGTATAGCTACATAATATTAATGTCAACATGATAACGTCCAAAAAGGCTTGATTGAGTGGTTCAAACAACGTTTACCTATACAGAGTGATTGAAACGCCTTATGCCTCGTGGTGAGCAACTAGGTATTCTAAACTGTTGGTATCCCTATGACAGGGTAATTAGTTCGAACCGTAGGTTGACGAAGAGATTAATTGAACTATATAAATATCTACGTAAGTATAAAAAGGAGGTTCTAACCGTAGGTTAGATAAGCTGCGATAATCGTAAGTAGGGGCTATAATTAGCCCCTATATAACCGCCGTATACTAAAGTTAAATTTAGACTTCTAATCCGATACTAATTTTCTCTTTTTTTTATTAATTTAACTACTATAATTAGAGGTATAATTCGACCTTAGGCCCGTTTATTAAGTTATCTCTTTTTTTTTCTTTTTTTCTACTCTTTTTATATAACTTATCCCTCTATTTATACGTTAACTTTCTTATTATTTACGAATTACTTTAACTCCTTATTAAGTACTACTTTTATAAAAGTATTAGTAAGGTTATCGTTATTATTAATCTAACGGATTTTAAGTATTTCGCGCCTTTTATACGATTACCTAAGGCCTATAATATTAATTATAAGCCTCCTTTCTTTTATAATCCCTAATTTAATAAGGTATTTATATATAGTGGTTTTTTTTCCGGCTTTATAGGCGCAAAAGATCGACCTTAACGGGATTACGCTTTAAAAAGAAATTATATAATACGGTATACTTTTTAACTATATAATACGTATAATATACCCTAAGTACGCGCTTAACGTAATATAGTAATTTTAATATAAAAACCGCTAACGTATATGATAAGCGAGCCAGATAGACAAGCAAGCTAGACACGTCCTTATCGTATCTTAAAGGTCGGTTTTTTAACTATTTATTAAAATTCGAATATAAGACTAAAATATGAAAAACTTCTTATATAGATATCGATAAGAAATATATAAATAAAAAAAAGATTTCTAATATTATTTATATTATATTTAACTAGATCTCGAACTTATACCTTATCAAAGCCCCACTTTTTAAATTTTCTTTAATCTAAGCTTTAATACTTAAATTAGATTTTTAGGGAATATTTTATATAATCTTTTAAGAATAATAAAATTAGATTTAGAATTTTTTTCTTTTTAGATTAAAGTTTAGAGTTTTAGTAAATAGTTAAAAAACCGCCCTTGAAGGTACAATAAGGACGTGTCTAGCTAGCTTATTATGTACGTTATATAATTCGAGATAAGTAAGCTATCCTCTTTATTTACGTAGTAGCGCTAGTTAAAAAAGTCGATAGTAGAGGTCGGCTATAAAGGTTAGAAGCGGCCCTTAATTGCAAAGGTTTTAAACTTTAATAGCGACGTAGAGGTCTTTAAAAAAAGGGCTAAAAGGGCTAATATTTAGCTACTTTTTTATTATACTAGAGCTTATAAAGAATTTTTTTTTATTTTTATTACTTTTAATATTACTTAAAGCTCTATTTAAACTAAATAAATTTACTAAATAAACTTATTAAACGAACTTATAAATATATAAACTACTACTTCGCTAAGAACCTACTCTATTATAAATACCTTTTAATAGGTCCCCCCCTCTAGGGCTTAATAAATTCTTAGGCCCCCTCGATACCCTAGTTGTTATCACTAATATAAGTACGCTTAAGGAGTAGTATAGTACTTTTTAATAATATAAAATCTAGCTAAGTAATAATATAAACGCTATAAATAGCTAGGTTAGTACGGACGTTAAGATCTAGTATATTAACGCTAGCTTAGAAATTATATTTTATAGAGTTAAAAATCCCTTTAATATAGGTTATATTATCCTTTTAGGGTCCGGTCTGCTTTATTAGGGTCTATCTTCGCCTTCACGGGCAAGCTAGTCTATTAGGGTTAATATTAAGTATCTTTATTACGTACTTTAATAGAACTTTATAACTAACTATAGCCGGCCGTAGCCGTTACTAATTATTAATACGAACTAAACTTAAAATACTAATAACCCCGCCGCCGTAATATATTAATTACCTTTTTAATAACTAAATACTACCCCTTACTTTCTCCCCTTATTTTATTTAATAATAACCTCTCTTTATTAATATTCTTATTTAATATACTTACTTATACTCTTTTTAAGCTCTTAATTATATTATTAAGTCTAGGCTTATTTATACTATTTTATTATATTAAAAAGGTATTAATAAGGGCGACGCTTATTATAATATATTTATCTTTTTTTTATAAGTCGATATTATAAATATAGTATTTATTAAAGTAGTCTCTCTATAGCTCGGGGTCCTCTAGTATAATACTTATAAGATCGAACTTCTAGTTATTAAAAATGCCCTAAGGGTTAACGAGCTATTAGTAACGTCTTAGTATTTTAATAAAGTATACTTAAAGTAAATAGTTAGATAGTAATAGCGATAATAATAGTATAATAGTAATAAATAGCGAGGGAAGCGTTTTTAACTTTAATAAAATAAATAAGGTAATTAATATATATATATATAAATTAAAATTAAAAATATATATTAATAAGGTCGGTATTATTCTTAATAACGGTAACGAGGGTATTTCCGATACTATACTATTATAAACTATTATTATTTAAAAAGGTAGCTAACTTAGCTAGGTACGTAGTAGGCTTATAAAGTAGTAGCGTTGGGCGCCTAATATCGCTATTAATAATCTATAATTATAAACTTTATAAGAGGGAAAGTTAAAAAGTTAGAAAATTTAAAAAAAATAGTCTAGTGAGATAGTATAAGTATCTATTAATACCGTATATTAATATTATATAAATAATACTAAGGACTGCCCGAGTAGTTAGCAAAAGTAGAATATATAAGTAAATAGGTTATATTATAAACGTAAGGGACTATATAAGGGGCCTCCTAACTCTTAATAAAAAGGAGTATATAATATAAGATCTAGCTCCTTATATAGGCTAGTACTAAGAGGTCTTATATATATTAAAATAGGTATAGCTCGCTCTCTAAATAGCTAGAACTTAGAGAACTACGGCAGAAGGTCGGGAGCTGTTTTAATTAGTAGTTAGGTATAGAGCGCAATATACCTAGTTTTCCTTAATACGTAATATATAGTATAGCCCTAGCGGATTGCTCCGTCGGGGGGAAGGTATTTATATAACGAGTAAGAATTAGTATAAATAATTATTAAGATTAATAAAAGGTTAAGTTAATTAGTAATCCTCTTTAGCGTTATTAAAATCGTATAGGCGAGGTTAACGCTATTAATTATACTATAAACTTCTAATATAAGTATATTTCTTATTATTGATTTATTCTTAGTTAACGAGTGGTAAATTATATTATTATATATTATAAATTCGCTCTTATTTATATTTTTAGTAACTAGGATAATAATATACCCTAGTTATAAAATAAGGTTATCCCCCCGACGGAGTAATCCGCCGGGGCCGTACCGTGTATTACGTATTAAGGAAAACTAGGTATATTGCGCTCTATACCTAACTACTAATTAAAATAGTTAACCGACTCGACTATTGTCTCCTATTTATTAAAAGCAGCTCCCGACCTTCCGCCGCGTAATTCTAGCTGTCTAGAGGGCGAGCTATACTTATTTTAACATATATAAGACCTCTTAGTATTAGCCCGCGTGGGCGGCCAGATCCTATATTATATACTCCTTCTTATTAAGGGTTAAGGGACCCCTTATATATTCTCTTATATTTATAATATAGCCCGTATTAGAGGGATTTCTAGTTTTATAAAATATAATTTCTAAGCTAGTGTTACTATATTAGATCTTAATATCCGTACTAGCCCGGCTATTTATAGCGTTCGTATTATTATTTAGCTAAATTTTATATTATTAAAAAGTACTATACTACTCCTTAGGCATACCTACGTTAGCTACGATAGCTAGGGCGTCGAGGGGGCCTAATTTATCGAGCCCTAGAGGGGGGGACCTATCGAGGGGCATCTTTAGTAAAGTAGTAGTTTATATATTAATAAGTTTATTTAATAAGTTTATTTAATAAGTTTATTTAATAAGTTTATTTAATAAGTTTATTTAGTAAATTTATTTAGTTTAAATAGAGCTTTAAGTAATATTAGAAATAATAAGGATAAAAAAAATCTTTACGAGCTCTAAAAAGTAGCTAAATATTAGCCTTTTTAGCCCTTTTTTTAAAAACCTCTACGTCGCTATTAAAGTTTAGAACCTCTATAGTTAAAAAAGGCCGCCTCTAACTTTTATAGCTAACCTCTACTATCGACCTTTTTAGCTAGCGCTACTGCGTAAGTATATTGCTTAGCTTATTATTAATAAATAGTAGAGTAGCTTACCTATCCCGAATTATATAGTAGTTTTCGTATTAAAATCACTATATTATATTAAGCGCGTGCTTAGGGTATATTGTGCGTATTATATAATTAAAAAGTATACCGTATCGTGTAATTTCTTTTAAAAGCGTAATCCCGTTAAGGTCGATCTTTTGCGCCTATAAAGCCGGAAAAAAACCACTACATAAAATAAGGTTATTATTATTTATAAATAATTTATTAAAAAAGACGTATAGCTTACTAATTACGAGGTTAATTAAGTAATAAATAAGTCCTCGATTAAGATTTAATTATTACTACTTAAGCTACTTACTAAGTACCTTAACGTCTCGTTCGTTTAGTTCTATAGTTTATACTACTTTAGTATAATTAAAAGTCGCCTCCGGCTAGTAAATACTTATAATATATACTCCTCGCACGAGCTTAGTTTTATATCGCTTTTTAATATCGATTATATTTAAATTAACGAGGCTAAATTCCTTATTTTACCCCTTTTCTTAAAATACGATAGTTTTTTTTTTAGTTATAAAAATCCTATTATTAAATATTAGTAAGTTATTTATTATAAAGACCTCTTTTAGCTTTATTACGAAGCCCGCTTTTTTAAGCTCTTTATTTTCTTTTTCTATAAAATTAATATTAAATAAGCTTAATATATCGTTAGTTTATATTCTAATAATTCTAAATTAGTTACTTTTATACTTAAAGACTAGTAAGCACGGATCGTACGTAAATATAATTATTAATAATTAATTAATATAAAAATCGTAGTATATAGCCTATTAATAAGTACCCGATTTTACGAGCCTATATAGTAACTTAAGTACTTTAATAATCGTACTTTCTAAGTACTTACTAACTATTTTTTTTAAGAAGTAGGCTAGGATTTTTTTATAAGCCCTGTAGCTAATTAAGTATAGGCCTAAGTAGTATTACGGCTCTAAATCTCGTATCCCTTTTTTTATAGTAATACTATTAAAGCTATTATTAATCGTTAGCTATAGCGCTATACTATAAGTAATTACGTTAGTAGCGTTACTTTTTTAACGTTACTATACCCCTAAATTACGTACCTAGACTTTTTATATAATTAGGGTATTCCCTTTTTTTTAATTTTACGTACTATTTATAATTTAAATATATAGAGGTTTATATACTTTTTTAAGTTTTAGAGGATAAATCGATAGACCCCTCGATTATAAAGAGTAATAACCTAAATAAGATCTAATCCCTTATATAGCTCTTTAGTAGTTATAATTACGCTTTCTTTATATAATTTAATTACTAGCTCGAAATCGGCTTTCTTTTTTACTATATAAAAAGTATTAATTACCTCGTTACTAATAATAAATTACTACGTTAGTACTTACTTTTACAGTCTTTCGCAGCGTTTTATTAATAATATTAGTACCTTTTTAATAGTTTTCTCTTTTTTATTATTTATTAATACTATTACGACGATTTCGTTAAGGATAACTTCTTATATTTTTACTACGGGTTATATAGTTTCCCCTAGCTCTTCTTCCTCTTATAAGTTAGAAATTACCTTAATAAAGTCTATATAATATAGTTTAACTACTATAATTAATACCTCGAGTAGCTAGTCGCGATCTTTTAGAACTATATAAGAGCGCTTATTAACGGAAATTAATTTATATAGCCTAGCCTATTATTAAGTAATTTCGCACTATACTTATATATCCGAATTTAGTAATATATTTAAATTAACCCCTATATTAGGCTTATTATACGTAGTAATTACTTTATTAATTTACTTTTTTACGCTTACCTCGTATAGTACTTATATTATTTTTTTAACTACTCGGGCTCGTTAGCTTATATTTAATAATAATAGCGAGGCTAAGGTCGTTTTTAAATACGCTCTAAATACTAAAAACGTTAGTATAAGGCCGTTAGGTCCTATAATATCGTTATAATACTTAAGTACTATTTAGAAGTATTCGTTATTAGCGGAATCGGGATATTCCTTTTTAATAATTCTAAACGCTCTTTTTAATTACTAGTACGCCCTTTTTACTTTTTTAATATTATAGTACGCTTTAACGGGTATAATATTTAGCTAAATACCGTAAGTCGTTATATTTTCTCTAAATTCTACTAATTTAAAACTAGTACTAGCGTCGGTTCTAATACCGTTTAATAGTCCTTAATATATATCGATCTAGCTTTTTTATAAGGCTGTTTATATTATTTTAGCTTATAAATCCTAGAGAAATTACTTTATTTAAAAAGATATAGCCTCGTTAATTATATATAAAACCGGTCGACTATTTAAGTAGAAAGTATTAATAACAATGTCCTAATTTAAATTAAGCTTATTACGTAATTTAAATTTTAATTTATATAGGCTCTGCGCATTTATTTAGTATTAGTAATATACTTTTATTAACTACTCTAGTACCCCTATTTCGATACTATTATTACTTAATTACTTTAAGAAGTTATATAGCCTCATAACTAACGGGTATCCGAATCTTTAGTATAGTTATTAGAGCTCATTTTTTATTAAGTAATTAATCGACTTTATATCGTTAATAAGCCTTATAAACGCGTACCCTTATTATTATTTAACTATCTTAAAGTACTTATTACTAAAGATCCTATTCCTTATATTATCGAATATAATACCTAGTTAATTTATGTTTTTTAAATATAAGAGAAATAGGGTATTAATAAGTAAAATATAGAAAGTTATTATTCTAAAGTACGTTTTAACTTTTACTATACTTAGGGTAACGGTTTTTTTACCTAGGCTAAAGCTAATTTTCGTAATACCCGCCGTCAACGTATTAAGTATTATTAATACGATTTTTTATAGCGCCTAGAATTACCCTTTTTTTTTATTAACTATTACGATACTTTAGTATCTAGGATAATTTTATAAAAACTAACTAAGCCGTACTTTCTATTTACGTAAAATACTTATATAAGCTCGGTATTTAAGTAATTTAGGTAGTATAAAAAGGACCCCTCTAGCTACTGTTAGAATTACTTAGTATTATTTTTTTTAAGTATTAAGAGAGGTACTAATTTCTCTTTAAGTATTAAGAGAATGGAATTTAGTACTATCGGATTCGTCCTTTTACCTACCTCTATATCCGTTATCTAAGGGACCTTCCCTTACTATTTATAAATAAAAACCTACTTATTAAGAGCTTTTATTACTTTTTATTCGTTTAGCCTCGTATATCTTCTTAAAGTTAATAAGGTAAAAAAAGAGTAGTTAATATCGTTGATTTCTTTATAATCTAATTCGTTAGTATTAGAGGTAAGATTATTTTTATTTTCTAAATTTCTTATAGGGTACGGATGCTTTAGGCTACTAATTTAGTTATTTTTACTAAGTTCTATACCCCCGGATCTACCCTTATATATAATAAGGAATTAGTTAAATTAATAAGGGCTAGTTTTACTACTTATTACCCTCGATTTTTTATACTATTCGTACGATTTAATACGCTCTTTTTTAGAATAGTTACTTACTTAATATATATCCTTTTTATAAATAAAACACTACTTTTTTTATTACCCTACTTATAAGTTATATCTCTACTTATTTAACGAATCTAGGCCTCCTTATTAATAATTACCGTACTTAGCTTCTTTTTTCTTTTATTATACGTTCGATCGACCTAATATTATTAATAAGGGCCGTCATATACTTAAAAATAAGTTTAGTATAATATTTTTATTTTAATATTAAAACTCGATCTTAGCCTCGAGTAAAGCGTCTCGTAGTTTTTAAGTGCTTAGTATAAAGTTATTTTTACTTTTAGTACGTATTAGACTACGGTATAAAGATATTTAACTTTCTATTTATTAGTCCCCTTATTTAGCTAGGTTTTTACTAGCTTATTAATTCGATTAATAAGCTTTTTAAAGATTTTTATTTATAGTTTATTTTCTATTATCTTAGCTATAAATATAAAGAAAATCGCTCGTAGCTTAGATAGGAGTTCTAAATTCCTATTATAAGTCTCGAAGCGGCTTTATTTTATATTAATAATATTAAAAAAGTCGATCTAATCGAGATTACGTACCGCTTTATAATAGTAATTAGAGGCCTTATTTATAAGTACGATATTAATTACTAAATAGTACTAGTATTCTTTAATCTTAACCTTTTTATAATAGTCGTAAAATATTATTAAGGTTTTTTATAAGACCTCGTACTTTTTCTTAGAGTATAATTTCTTTTTTAAAAAGATCCTTTTAAAGTTTATAAATTACTTCGTATTTATTACTATATTTTTAGTATTTATATACGATCCCTACGTTACTACGTATTATTAATAACTTTAGGTTATTTACCTCTTTTTTTATTACCTTATTAGCGCCGAATTTCGTATTAATAATAGCAATGAGCTATAGATCGAAATAGGTAGAATTATCGATTATTATACTTTTAGTACTATATTTTACCTCTATATATCCTTTTATAATAATAGATTATTATTAGTAATTATAAAAAAGAAATCCGGGTCGTTTACCCTTTTTCTAAATTCGTCAAAACGATTATACGCCCTATTAACTTATATAGTGGTTTTATTTTAGTTTTATAGGCGTAAAAGATCGACCTTAATAGGATTACGCTTTTAAAGGAAATTATACGATACGGTATACTTTTTAACTATATAATACTCATAATATACTCTAAGTACGCGCTTAATATAATATAGTAATTTTAATACGAAAACCGTTATATAATTTAGGATAAGTAAGCTACCCTTTATATAGCGGCGCTAGTTAAAAAGGTTAATAGTAAAGGTTAGTTATAAAGGTTAGAGGCGGCCTTTTTTAATTATAAAGGTTCTAAACTTTAATAGCGACGTAGAGGTCTCTAGAAAAAGGGCTAAAAGAGTTAATATTTAGCTACTCTTCGTACTGAAACTCGTAAAGATTTTTTTTATCCTTATTACTTTTAATATTACCTAAAGCTCTATTTAAACTAAATAAATTTACTAAATAAACTTATTAAACGAACTTATTAAACGAACTTATTAAATAAACTTATTAAACGAACTTATTAAACGAACTTATTAATATATAAACTACTACTTAGATAACTAGTTAAATAACTAGTTAAGAAATTAGCTAGTTAAAATACTACCTTATTAAGAACCTAAAGATACCCCTCGATAGGTCCCCCCTTCTAGGGCTCGATAAATACTTAAGCCCCCTCGACGCCCTAGCTATTATAGCTAATATAAGTACGCTTAAGGAGTAGTATAGTACTTTTTAATAATACGGAATTTAGCTAAGTAATAATATAAATATTATAAATAGCTAGGCTAATATAAATATTAAGATTTAGTATATTAATATTAACTTAGAAATTATATTTTATAAAATTAAAAATCCCTTTAATATAGGCTATATTATAAATATAAGGGAATATTTAAGGGGCCCCTTAACCTTTAATAAGAAGGAGTATATAATACGGGATCTAGCTACTTACGTAGGCTAGTACTAGGAGGTCTTATATACGTTAGAGTGGGTATAGCTCG
Organism: Colletotrichum cuscutae; assembly: GCA_030869315.1. Lineage (NCBI taxonomy): Eukaryota > Fungi > Ascomycota > Sordariomycetes > Glomerellales > Glomerellaceae > Colletotrichum > Colletotrichum cuscutae. The sequence continues at coordinate 35,836 of MPDP01000055.1, read as the reverse complement.
CCCTCTAGACGGCTAGAATTATACGGCAGAAAGTCGGGAGCTATTTTAATTAGTAATTAAGTATAGAGCGTAATATACCCAGTTTCCCCTAATACGTAATATACGGTACGGCCCCGGTAGATTACTCCGTCGGGGGGGGCCCTATTAACTTATACCTAGCTCTATAGTACGAATTCCTTTTTTATAATCGTTATTACTAGGATTTCGTACGGTTCCCATAATTATAATTACGCTAGTAATACCCCTTGCTTATAAAAGAATCTATTAACTACTTTTATAATTCCTAAGCTTACGCTTATGAACTATTTATTTATTTAATAACTAAGGTCGTTTACGATTTTATAAAATAGGGGTTACCCCTATAGCCCTTTCTTTTTATAAACCTTAGTTAAATAGATTAATACTACGTTAATTTACTCGTTATTAAGTTAATCCGCGATTTTATATATTTACGTTCTTTAATAATCTAGGTTAATATTTACTTATTTATAAGGAATTAGAATTCTATTTAAAATTAGGTTTTTTCCTCTCTTTTTTTACTTTAACTCGCTAGAGGTCGTACTCTAGCTTATACTCGTATTAATAATCGCTAGCGTATTTAATTTTAATAAAAATATATTTAATCCGCGCGTTAGCTATAGTAAACCCGTACTTTTATTACTTAACGAATTCGTTAGGGTTTAAGTAATTCCTATTTCTTTTTACTATCTCGCTACTACTCTCGTTTTTATTATTTTTAATAACTACTACTACTTTTTTAAATTACTAGCTATCGTTCTTATTAAAATCCCCCTTTTTATTTAGTATAAAAAAGTAAGTCTTAATAGTTCCTTTTTTAATAATAGTAAAAAACCTTTATATTACTATAAAAAAAAACGAAGTAATTAGTCTCGGGATTTTTACTAATTACTAATTTTTATTATTCCGTATATTTTTAACTTCCTAAGCCTCGTACTTCTCATAATTTCTAAATTACTTCTTTCCTTAGCCTACTTCCTCTAGGGTAATATTCCGTAATAATAGTTGAAAATAAACATTAAGTAGTTTATAAAAGAGCTATATAAATAGTTAATATAGTTAGCGAAGTTAAGCCCTCTTTTTTATAAAATCGTAACCTTAATAAAAGTACTTACCGATCGTTATAAATCTTTACTACGTCGATTTTACTTATATTTACTAAGGCTAATTACCTTAGAAATCCTTTTTTATAGCCTTTTAGTACCCTATTTTAAAACTTTTTAGGCGGTTTTTTTTTTATAATTTAATTACGCTAATTAAGTAATTATTACTCGCTAACGATCCCTTTTATTACTTAGTTAATTTTTTAAAAGTAGTAATCTCGCGCTAGGAGCTAGTAATATAAAAAAGGAGCTTTTTAGCGGTCTTTTAGAAAATTCTTTCCTTTTTCCTTAGTTAATTATTATTTTAATAAGAGGCCGCGAGGCTTTTTTAAATTAGCTACCTTTTTAACTAAGTTAACTTCTAATACTTATAATACTTATAACTCGAGGCTATTAAGACTTTTAAATCCCCTCTTCCCTCGTCGTACCATTCTTTATATTATATTCTTAAGTAATACCCGGGGGGTAATTAAAAGGGTTATAAAAAAATCGTTTAAATTACGGCCTTTAAAGTCGGACCTATAAGATCCTTATAATAATAAACCTTTTTATATATTATAAATTTCGTAGTTTTATAATTCTTATACGAGTAGTTATTATGCTTATTAAAAAGCTTATATTATACTTAAGAATCTTTTTTTTAAACTATATAATACTTTTTTATACCGTACTATTAAGCTCGTTCGTTATACTAATTAATTAAGTAAGTAGTTATTATATAAGTATTTCTTTTTACTAATTTAGCTAGTTAATTCCTAATTACGGGCCGGCTATAAGAAAGTTATTTAGTAAAAAGGCTACTTAAAATAATAATAAAATATTAGTTATTTAAGTAGTTCTATTAATTACCGTAGTTTAATATCGTAAACGTCGACCTCTCGTAAGTAATAAAGGGCTATAATTACTTAATTCCGTACGGTATTTAAAAATCGCCCCCTTTTCTATTTATTTTTATAAAATTAATTAATATAAATCTCTTATCCCGTATAGTATTAAGAAGTCGTCTTTTTTATATAATAAGATACTTTACTAATTTATAATAGTAGAATTTAATTACTAATTAGTATTAGTATCCCTATAATAAGGTAATTAGTTCGAACTATAAGTTAATAAAAAGATTAATTAAACTATATAAATATTTACGTAGGTATAAAAAGGAGGTTCTAACCGTAGGTTAAATAGGCCGCGATAATCATAAGTAAGGGCTATAATTAGCCCCTACGCGGCCGCCGTACGCCGAGGTCGAATTTGGACTTCCAATCCGACATAAATACTAAGTCGCTATTTCCGACGTTCAGACGCGTGGTGAGACACTTGAAAATTCCTGGTTCAACATCTCGATACTCTAACTTCTAAGTAGCTAAAAGACCCTGGTCCATTGGTGGTTCCTCGACCACCCACTTGGTGTCTAAAAAGAGGAGATCTACCTACTCCACCGATGATGGGAGGTTAGGTAAACCATTGTTCACCCTCAATAGGTAGCCATAGCTTTCGCAACGAACAGAGTCCCCAGTAGGTTTCTATTAAATTTCTGTTGTTCTCTTCACCGTGCAATAGACACTCACTAACCTGTGCCATTTGAGGATGGAATCAGGAATTATTTCCAAACCGGCGAAGAATCAACGTAGTCGAGCACAGATGTCTCTTGGCCATCTTCGTTGGTAGATTGAACTTTCAGATTCAGCGATGTCCTCCGCCCGGCCTCAACATAACCATGAAGTCTTCCTGACGTGCAAGAATAGAAGACCGCGTGCAGAACCACTCAATCAGCCCAGCATATTTAGGCTTCTCTGTTTTAATTCCGGCGGTAGAAACCCTCCGAGATTCTTATTCCCCGGAAAGCGTCCGGGTGGTTGGCTGAGCTCGTCATCGCCCCCTGCCTCTGTCGCCTTATCATCCCCCGCGATCCCATCTCAACTACTATTGGCCAAACTCGTCGGAATGACCCCGATGGCTCCAGTACGACGCCGGTTTGCTCTGCAAGATGTTCTCAATGAGACGGGAGCATCAATCTGTCGCCCGAGCCGCGGCACTTGGACTTTTCTACTTTTGGCTTGCATGTCCGTGTTGATCATTATTAGTGGCCATTCCGTGCTATCAGTGCATGTCTGCATATTTGCGTGCAGAGATATCATTCGGTTGGCACATCAGTGGAGGGTGAGGAGCATATACTAAAGGCAGTTGCGTCCTGCTGAGTTCTGCGGCTGTTGATTTTGATCTGCAACCTTCAACTTCAACTTTACTCAAGGCGTTATTTCCGAACGTCCACGATGGCAGAATCATCGCCTCAGCCTTCAAATGCGCCCTCGCGGTCATTTCGCTCTTTCATCTGGGACACGGATACGCACCTGAAGAGTCATGAGGAGCGTGTATTGCTTCGCAAGTTGGATTGGTCAATCTTGATCATAGGATGCTTAGGCTTCTTCATGAAGTATCTCGACCAGGGAAACCTCGCAAACGCCTACGTCTCAGGGATGCAGGAGGACCTCAAGATGTTTGCCAATGAGTATACGTATGCTCAAATGGTTTACACCTGCGCCTATGCTGTGATGCAAATTCCAAGTACTTTGATTGTTCAGAAGATTAGGCCGAGCATCTGGTTGGCCGCAATGGAAGTCGGATGGGTATGTCTTGCCCCTCTCGGGAGATCTCAAGCACGCATGCATGCTGACACTATCGTTCTTCAGGGTATCTTCACATTTGCCCAGGCAGGGACGCAGAACGTTGGCCAGCTCTACGCATTTCGCTTCCTTGTCGGATTCTTTGAAAGCTCTTTCTTTCCTGTCTTACTTTATGTACTTGGAAGTTGGTACACCAAGACTGAGCTTGCAAAGAGAGTCGCCATATTTCATATGACCGCTCCTCTGGGATCGGCTTTTGGTGGATACCTGCAAGCAGCAGTTTACAAGAGCCTCGACGGTGCTCATGGCCACGCAGGGTGGCGATGGTTGTACATCGTCTGCGGGGTGAGATTACTTCAAGTTGCCTCTTCAAGTCGGCATTGGACAAGAATTGGACAAAGTTGCTAATCTTATGTGGCAGTGCATGACGATTCCCGTCGGCGTTGCGACCCTATTCGTCTTACCGGACACACCGTACACGACCAAGTCAAAGTTTCTGACCGCCAAAGAATGCGAGCTAGCCATTGATCGAGTAACGAAGGCTGGCAAAGCGGCACCTGCAGGAGTCACCTTGGCTACTTTCAGAAGAGTCCTTTTGAAGTGGAGGTGGTACGCTTTTGTCTTGGGCTACGTCGTAAGAAGCCACTCCTATGCAAACGCGGCATCATGTGTATTACAGAGACCTAACTTACCATCAGCTCTACGGTGAATCTTGCCAATCGGGTGGATATTTCGCCATCTGGCTCAAGGCAGAGAAATTTTCGGTTGTAGACAGGAATGTCATCCCAACCGGCTCAAAGCTCATAAGTGCTTTCTGTATCATTCTCTGGGGGTTCCTGTCGGACTACACGGGAAGCCGCTTTGCATTGATCATCTGCCCATTGGTACGCCACGATCCCAAAGATCAAGAACTTCTCTGCAGCATGATTGAGTCTGACATCCTCGTAGGTGCTGGCCTTGATCCCAAACGGCATCTTGGCTTTTTGGCCGCCAAGCGTGCAGCTGAAGTTGTTTGCTTTCCTGACGAGCAGTGTGCATCTCATGACGGCGGTTTTGTAAGTCTTTGCCCTGGACATCATGCAATATTACATCTCAGACCGATTCCTGGCTGACAAGCCATTTTTCAGCTACACTTGGGCGAATGAAATATGTGCCGGCGACAATGAGGAGCGCGCTTTGGTCATCAGTAGTATGAATGGAATGCAATATGCCGTCGACGCATGGCTTCCCCTTGTCATTTTCCCGCAAACCATGGCTCCAACCTTTAGTGAGTTCTCAAGACGTTTACTTTGTTTCTATCAACAGTCGCGAGCATCAAGTATCAGTTACAACTTGCAGGAGCACGTTCTTGATTGGCCATCCTTGAGCTCTATGCACGAACGACTACTAATGACTTTTTGGCGTTCAGGATACGGGTTTCCTGCAACGTTTGGTTTCATAATCGCCGCAATCATTGCAGTGGTTGGTATCCGCCTTCTAGTCTTCCGAGAACAGAAACGAGGATCTCAGGATGGAGAGACAACTCTGGAATCTGGACAAGTGGAATTCCATCCTGAAGGAAATGAAAGCATTGGGGAAATTGACAAAACCGACAAGAAGTAGAGCGTCAATACGGTCATCCAGTACGGTGGTTAATACCCTGAATCATCGCCAGTAGTATGAGAGATGCTTCTAGTCTAGACGATAGTCGCGACCAAGGATCGTCAGCTTACTATCAATATCATAAGCTGCAATTCATTCACCAGCTATCTACGAAAGACTGCACAGGATTTCCATATGTGTAGAGTGCTAATTTTATAGGGAATGCCCGGCGCCTCCCTCACAAATGCTCAAGCCATATCATTGTCTCTCTGTGCATGCACAAGCCATGCGCATCAAGCTCTTGATGGTCTGACACCCCTTACCCACACCAAGTCTCAGGCCAGTCAGTCGGTGTTGAAGTCCCAGACCTAAATCAGACTGTGGATCGATGAGCCCCTTTGTTGTGGTCAGAGCACGATTGATTCTCACGTTATGCATACAGGATAGCGAGCGGAAGGTTCCAGCATTTCTCTTACTCGAAATAATTGAGTGTCGTGGGCTCTCCAGCACTTTCCAAATTTTCCCCCTCCATTTTTCTTTTCCAATAATAATACGTAGAGACAACTGGTTCGCACAGGCCTTTCGCAACCAAGCATTATAATTGTCGCTTTCAGCCAGATCATTTCGGTAGAAATGGTTCAAGTAGGAGCCGAAACTTTCATGATGGATCCACATGCAACTGAGACACAGCCTGTTGCCTCCATAGCCTCTCTGGTGATATTTGACTTTTTGATAAATCAAAAAGGCCAGCGTTGCTACATTTTGACTCTGCCATAAACTGAAAGAGATGATGAGCTTGTAGGTGCACAAGTATGATGAGAGAGACACCGTACGGTTACTCAACTGGCTAGTTGTTCGCTCATCTTCGAGATTTGAAGTCCCAAGCGAATTCAAACTTTAAACCGCACAGGCCATGGACACAATTTAGTTCAAAGAAGTCGGAGGAACTTCCGACCCGTTACATGTTCACTATTGTAAGGCTTCTGCCGTAAGCAAGCCGTCTCACTTCGGGATGATACAATCGGTCAGGCCTTGCCCCTCTCGCAGCAGAAGACCGCGTCCCGCCTTGTATCACGAAACACAAGTAAGAAGTCAGGATCATCAAGCAGTCCTAGCCGTAGCAAGCAACCAACTGTTGGCCTCTGCACTCATGCTCAAATTGCACTATGTACTCCATAGTTCACTGAACATTGGCCGTGCGTGCCCTTCAGCAGCTTCGTACAAGCTAGGGTCAATGGCACTGCTCGTCTCGGAATCTAGTCACCCCGCAGTCGGCGCATCCGAGTACGCGTTTCATTGAGCTGGGATAAGCTTCGACAATCAGTGGTTGATAAAGCTAGTGACCGGCACGTATTTCTTTGATGCAATCTAGTAGTGCTAAAGCTGAGTCTTTCATCGCATTTTCGGTCAATTCTCACCCCAAACTTGCATTTGCTGCCCTGCACGACACATCAAATTACCATTGCGACGCGAAATTCTCAGACGCGAAAATACTATCACCCCATCCATTGAGGAATCACGGGACTCTCTTCTCGCGGACTGCATCTGACGACTGGAACACCATGGCCTCTCAACGGATCACAATCAAGGGCTCCGCCGTAGTCCCAGGCATCTACCGACTCATCATTATGACCCTCGAGCCAGTCTTCGCGCTGCTCGGCGCCGTCATGGTTCTTCACACACCGAATCAATACCTCGCCGGAATGACGCGTAACGCCTTCGCATACGAACCCAACACGCAATTCATCTACACGCAGCTTGGCGGCGGCTGGCTACATTTCGCGTTCACCGAGGGCGTAGTCATGCGGGTATTCGACGACCTCACCCTCTGGCGCGTTCTCTGTGCGGGTATGCTTCTGAGCGACGCTGCCTTCTGCCACGGTACTGCGCAAGCCGTCGGGGGCTGGGAGATTTGGCTGGACAGATCCACGTGGACTGTCGAGGACTACGTTGCTTTCTTCACGACGGCGCCGATGGTCTTGGTTCGGATCCTGATTGTCCTGGGTATTGGTATCAGCACACCGAAGGAGGCAAAGGGCAAGGAGAACAAGAAGCAGCTTTAGAGAGACTTGGACCGGGTACTATGAAGCCTATAGGGCGATGCCGCTAGGCATACTTGCTGTACAAGATTGGTATGCAATTCCACCTTCAGGGCATGCAAATTCTACATCTAAGAACGAATTTGTAGGACTACTTCCCGCGAACAAAATTAAAAAGACCTGCGCTCTGCTATGCTGGACATTCAGGATCTAATCGTATGCGCTATTGCGACAAGTTGAAGACGAGTGACGTCAGCTTTTCATGCATAATACATGAGATTGATGCAAGTAGCTCGTCTCATCGGCAGTCAAGGTCGGTGCTTCTGCCGAACCTGTCGTAAGGATTCGTTGACTAACTCACGCAGACTAACGTTAACCGCTGAGTCACGAGCACACGCGTATGAGGGAACGCTTTGAAGGCTTACAGACTAGACCTTTTTCTAGGACCCCCCGGAGAATTGTAGTAGGGGTATTCTTGAGGAGTCGCAGGACTGTGCATTCCACCCTGTCTATCCAACGATGTCTCGGACAACTAGCTTCACCTATGTTTGCTTTAATCATCATATTCAGGTCCAAGATATCATAAGTACTTGACAGTTTTGTAGCTCATGTTCAAGGTCCGGTCACATAGGAGAGTCCCAATGCCTCACGACGTCCCTTACTGTTGGGGTCCTGGTAAGGCGCTTCACCAATTCCGACCGCCCGGTTTCCAAATCTTTCTCCTTGTTCATCATAATCGAAGGTTGCTGTGTGGAATGTGCTTCTGTTGTCCCAAATGGCTGCAATTCTCTTTAGTTACTTGCACATCCATCCATAGTCACAGATTAAGCAACTTACCGATGTCATTAGCATTTTGCCACTTGAGGCGGACTTGTATATCATGGTTCTTTTGCAAGATATCCAGGAACCAATCCAACAGGTGCTTGCTCTCCTCCGCCGTCACGCCGTTGATGTGCTTCACGTGGCCGCCAACAGGGAAGACACTCTTCCAACCCGAGACAGGGTTCGTTCGTACAACGGGATGGACAGCTTTGAGAATACTGCCAATGTTCTTCGGGTTGCCGCGCGGCTTATCATAAAGCTTGAAGCCGCCACGCTCGGCAGCGGCTGCAAAGCCAGGCTGTTCGAAAGTGACCGTGAGGCTCTCCAAGAACTTCTGGTATGGAGTGCTGAGGCGGTCATAAATCTCATATCCGGATGCCCAAAGAGTATCTATGCTGTTTTAGCTTCAATTCGGTGACTTCGAGACCTATCATGCGTGCTCTACTTACCGCCGCCAGTCTTGGGGAGCTCAACAAGGCGCAAAGATGAGTAGTCGGCCGGGACAGGTTCAAAAGCAATATCACTGTGCCATTGTGCTGTCGACTGCTTCTTAGGGCTAAGCTCTTCACCCTCCAGAGGCTTGCGGTAGATCTTCTTGTGCTGCACAGAGCTGATGGTGCTGATCTCCGGGTCAGCCCCACCCAGTTCCCGCTCCGAGTTAAGGATCGGGTGGATGTGGAGCCCGGATTCGGAGGGTCGACCAGTGAGCTCTCCCAGTCGGAGGATCAGTTGCTTTTGCAGATCATTGGTCAGGTTGTCCTGAGCACGAAAGAAGACGACACCACGTTGCGAGACTGGACCACACAGTCAGTTACATTCGCCGCCTCACACTCATTCCTGACTGCAGCGACTTACTTGTGATGGCAAGATCTCTAATCAACTCGTCAGCGTTGGGGGCATTGAGCCAGTCAACCAGGTTTGCCTTTGGGAACTCGCGACCAATGTTCGGGGTTACATCAAAGGACTCATATTGTTCCAATGAGTTCGATGACTTCAGTGGGGTCGGAAGTGAGGTCTTGGTGCTGGTATGAAGAGGTACCTCGGTGTCAATAGCTGTAGGAGCCATGATTTCAGCTGACGTAATGCTTCAAATTTTGAATCCAGATGGTATATGCGATCGATCGTTTTGTCTCTTAATTTGCTTTTTCTTCTTCTCCCAACCGGCGTAAATAATGCCATTTTATAAGTCGACCGGGTCGCTCATGACGCGGAGTAGTGAGGTGCAAGCTATCGCGACATCCTGTCGGCGGTTACGACTTTGAACTCCCGATAAAGCGACATCCGGTGAGAGTCAATCGCTCGGGTATTCCCCGCATTCTATGTACAGGTCGTAGGTTAGGAGGCGCTTTGGGATGGTGAAAGACAGCGAACCCATTTCGTGATTGATCAGCCCCTTTACACAATGGCGTGGATCCGGCAAGAATGATGTGATCAAGGTTTCGTCCCACCGGATTGGCCAATGATTGCTCGCCTATTTCACCTCTTGAACAAACCTTTCATGAACAACCTTCAGCTCCTCGATTAGAAGGAGAACTTTCTACTTCGAATACCTAGCATATGCATTAGTTTGAACTGCTGGTGGCTGGTGGTTTCCGTGGGGGCAAGCTGATCCAAACCCGCGTAGGTGCTTTGTCAGCCCGCACTCCAATAAGTGACGATATTCATATTCACAAGAATTAGCAGATATTCCATCAGAATGATTAAGGGCGAGGATATCCTGCCAGCAGCTCCCGCTATTCTGCCCCCAAGTGTGGCTGCGGCAGGCCCTACCTCCGAGCCCGGAGGCCCATACCCACCCACCCACCCACCTACCCACCTACCTACCTACCTACCTACCTACCTACTTACTTACCTACCTATAACTACTACTTCGTCGACCTCGCCGTTACTACTACTGCCGCTATTACTAATTAAAGCTATTCTTAATATTAATATACTATGAGAAGAGAATAATTACGAAGTTAACGATCCCTTTATTTATTAATATACTATTAATTATAATAAATATAACTATATAAAGTATAATTACTTATTTTATAGCTAGCGCTTCTTTAGCTTACCTAAGGCTAGAGTAGTACTTAACGAGGCTATTTATAAGGCTAGTTTTATAGTCCGAATTATTTAATATAAGCCCTCTACTAAAGCGCTAATTATTATTACTTATTATTATACTTATAGCCTACGTTATAATTAAATGTAGTAACGCCTCGTAGAGTTAACCTATTTAAATAAGCGTTATAAATCCTTGACCTCGTTTATAGACTGCTATTAGTAAATCGCCACTAGCCTTTTGAGCAGTAATTAGCTCTTTTGTCCCGTTGTTAGCGACTTTTTATAATAGATTCGGGATGCGCCCGGCGATAGGACGCTAATAAGTTAGTAACTAGTGTACGGATCGTATTATAAAGAACTTTCTACGTAGCAGAGCCCGTACGAAGGACTTTATAAGCTTTAGTTTTATAATATACCTATACTTATATTATAGCTTGACTAGTTAAGTGCTTATAGCCCAATCTCTTATACTTCTATAATTATTATAACTACTTATTTAGTAATACTAACGTTTTTGCGTATTATTATTACGCGCTACTACGCAATAAGAAGGACTAAATTATAAACTTATAGAAGAAGAGTATTTAACCTATTTAAATCTTTTTAAGCCTCCGATCGGAAAGTAATAATTATAGCGGTATTGTTGCCCGCGATATACTTAATATATTAGCTACCTACTATTATAACGAATTAGGTAGTAGAAACCCTATTAAGTAGTTATTTAACTAATTATACGATTTTACGAAGTATTAGTACTACTTCTAATATAATAACGCGGGCTATATTACGAGCTTATTTATTATACTTATTACTACGATTTCCCTATTTTAATAATATCCGGATGTTTTATTAATAGATTCTATATATAAAACTAACCGATTTAATATACTACTATTTAATATTTGCGAAGTAATAAATAATAGTTATGCTTTTTAAGTCGCGAGCTACTTTTTATTTAATAAGAAAGAAGCTAATTACCATTAGGCTATTAACTAGCTATAGTATAATTCCGGGCTTATGAAATTCCCTTTTTATAAGTTATATATATATAGATCGCGAGATTACTCCACTTAACGCCCTTAATAATAATACCTAATTTAAAGTAGTACTATACATACTCTATTACTAGTACGTTAATTTTAACGTACTAGCCCGGACCTAGCGTTATTTTAGCCTAGTTATAAGGGACATAACTAGCGTAGTTATACGTAACCCTTATTTTTAGTAATTCCTTACGGATTAGGGTAATTCCTTTTATAATAAATTAATAGTTATATATTATAATTAATTATTTAAATTTAAGATTACTAAGTACTTTGCGGTAGTAGTTAATTACGCTATTAATACCTAGCTTAAGCCGTAGTATAAGAAAATCGTACTTACTTAGGTTAACCGAATTAGGTACTTCGGTTACCTAATTACGTTAATTATCGAATCCTTATACGTAAGTATTAAAGTACGAGTCTGCTACTATATGGGCGATTTTAAAGCCGTATTTAATAGATTAGTTATTTTTTAATTAGGTTAAGTAGTTATAATTAATACTTACCGGACCTATTACTAAGCTAAAGTATTAAGTACTATTATAAAATTATTTTACCCCCCGACGGAGCAATCTGCCGGGGCCGTATTATATATTACGTATTAGGAAAAACTGGGTATAATACGCTCTATACTTAATTACTAACTAAAATAGTAGTTAACCGACTCGACCGTTATCTCCCTTGTATTAACAGCTCCCGACCTTCTGCTACCTATCTAGAGGGCGAGCTATACTTACTCTAACGTATATAAAACCTCTTAGTACTAGCTATAAGAGATTGGGCTATGAGTACTTAACTAGCGAGGCTATAATATAAATATCGGTATATTATAAGACTAAAGCTTATAGAGTCCTTTATACGGGCTCTATTTTATAAAAAGTTCTTTTTTAATATAATCTATATACTAGTTATTAATTTATTAATAACTTATTACTATACGTATCCTAAATTTATTATAATTACTCCCCCTTTACGTAACTTTAGTTCTTAAAGTTATTACGTAATCTCTTTTTTTAATATTAATAATAAAGCCGTTAACGTTATTATTCGTAATAGCTTCCCTAAGGTATTAATAATACCCTTTTTTATTTAAAAATAAGGCATTACTCCTATTTTATTACTTAATAAATACTTTATTATTATTATTTAGTAATAGTGCGCCGACTAGTTATTAAGTTAATAATAGGTATTCGTAATAAAGTATTTTAACTATTATAATATATAAAAGCCCGCCTAACCTCGCGGTTATTATTATTACTAAGTTATTAAGTAAAGTAAAAGATTTCTTTTTATTACTAGTTACGTATTTACTTTTTCTTTCCCCCCTCTATTTAGCGACCGTTCTACGAATTCTTTTTTATATAACTATACTTTTTTTTTTATAATATTACTATTTTCCGCATCGTTTTTTAATTATAATTCTTTTATTATATCGTTACTAAGTATCCGCTAAGATATTTATTATTTCGCGTATTTAGGATATACTTAATATTAAGTACGACCCCGAGAAAGGCTTCTATAGTCTTTATAATAGTACTCCTTATATACGCTACTTATTTAGTATATATTATAATATTAATAAGCTCGTTTATATTATTAATAATTACGTTACTAAGTATATTATTTATTATATTAATAAAAAGAAGTATTTTATTATAAGTTATTAAGTCCTTACTAATCCGTTACTAAATATTAAGCTAATAATATTATGTTACGTTTTAAAAGAGCTATATAGCACTACTTAGCTTATTTAGAACACTCTTATAAAGTTCTATTATACTAAGGAATAAGGTAACTTTAACTCGTATAAGCGCGGTCGTATTTATTATACTTTTAGTTATATTACTAGTACGTAAGAGAAGGTTAGTACCTATATTACTAACCCGTTAGGGGGTAGTAAAAGGCTCTATTTTAAGTATATTACTCTCTAAGAGCTTATTACTAATCGTAAGTATTTAAGCTTATTAATCTCGATTATAATAGGTTATTAATAATCGTTTAGTAAATATTTCTTTTTACTAACGTAAATTTCTTTTTTCTTAAGCTAATATTTTTAATATTAATAATAAAGCTAAGATTATTTCTTATTCTAATTACTTTTAGCTAGCTTATTTTTATAATAATAGCCGCGCGGTCGCTTTATAAAGTAATTTTAAGACTATATTTTATTACTATAAGTTAACTCCCTAGGGCGTTATTATTATATATATCTTAAAGTTTCTTAGTTTTCTTATACTATTACTATTTATAGCGCTCTTCTTATTACTCAAAGTTCCGAAACTTAGACCCTTACTAAGAAGCGTACTCTTATTATTAACTATGTTTTTAATAATAAAAACGAGGATAATTATATTAAGTCTAAGTCTAAGTTTAAGAAGTCCTAGTTTAAGAGGTCTTAGTTTAAAAAAGTCGAGTTTAAGGGATCCGGTAGTAATTTAAAAAATTCTCCTAGTTAGTATTATAATAAGCGTCGCTACTTTATTATTAATAATTTACTAATCCCTACTTATAATACTCTTTTTTTTATAAACTAATTTATTTTAGCTCTTAGTTATATAACTTTAAATCTTAATATTATTAATATTATACTCTTCTCTTTTTAAATAAAAGCTTTATAATAACTTAATAAGGCTATTATTTTAACTAAAGTGAAAACTAAGAGTTATAATAAGCGGTTTAATATTAATATATTCTTTATAAATATTAATATTATTAAAGCTCCTTAGCTTAGTTATAATAAAAGTAGTACTTCGGAGGACGCTCTTACTCCCTAATTTAATAATAATAATAGTATCGTTCTATTTCTTATTTTACTTCTTATTCCGCTTTTTATAGTTCTTATTATAATTTTCAATAGTAATTAAATACCCAACGCTTTATAAACCGCTATTATTAATATATATAATATTTTATACGACTCTAATTGGTTCCTTACGGCTCGTTATAATATTAATAAAGCTAATATAAATAGTTAGCTAAGTACGTATATAAAGCCCCCCCGCTTTATTTTTACTAAGCGGACTATTATTACTAACTATTATATTTTAAAAGTACGTACTAAAAGCGCCGCTAGTATTATTAATATTACGTAGGTTTCTTCCCTAATATAGCTAGGTCTTAGTAATCTCTTAGTAATATATTACTAAGGGTTATAATACTATATTTTTCTCTTAAGAATTATACTAGGCTAGATAAAAAAGGTTTTATAAAGTATTATTAATTAACTCCTTTTTAGCGGCCTTTTATTACCAACTTAACGTTTATTATCTTATTTTATATAGTGGTTTTTTTCCGGCTTTATAAGCACAAAAGATCGACCTTAACGGGATCACGCTTTTAAGGGAAATCATACGATATAGTACACTTTTTAACTATATAATACGCGCAATATATCCCAAGCACGCGCTTAACGCAATATAGTAATTTCGATACGAAAACCGCTATTATCTTATTTTATATATATTCGTTTTTTATAACGTTTAAATCTTTTAACTACTTTTACTACTTTATTAAAATACTTAGTAAGTTTTTACGTACTATACTTAGTAAGCTATTTAACTTATTTAACGAAATATTATAAGTTTTTTTTTTATTTATTTTATAACGATTTCCTTAACTTCCTAAACGTTTTATTCGTTTTTTAACTCCGGGAGATTTACTATTTAGTTACTAACTATTTAGTAATTTCCTTATAATTTAAATTAAGAAATTAAAAAATATTATATATTCTCTAGTACTATTTTAATAAATATACTTAATAAGCCTATTTACTTACCCTTTTAGTTATTACTACTTTAATATATTTTAATACTAACTTATTATTTTTAACCTATATATCTTTTATTAATAAGCTAACGATCTTTTCGTAATTAAACTTTTTTAAAATATATTTTTTATTATAATAAGCTACTTAGCTCTTAGAGGCTTATACTTAGGCTTATATAGCCTAGGCCCTAATTCTTTTAATTTTTTAAATCCTTTTTTAAACCCCCTAGACTATAGCTTTATAATCAAGTATATATTTAATATACTTAGGGTAGTAATTATATAATGGTATTTATCTTTTTTATTCTACCTTTACTAGCTACTCGGGTGGTTCTCAGTATTTTTTATATAATATTAATATATAGTATTAATAAATACTCCTACTATCTCAATAGATTATTTTTTTTAAACTTTCTATTTTTTTAACTTTCCTTTTTCTAAAGTTTATAACTACGGATTATTAATAGCGATATTAGGCGCCTAACGCTACTACCTTATAAGCCCGTATACTTAGCTAAGTTAGCTACCTTTTTAAGTAATAGTAGTTTATAATAGTATAGTATCGGAGATGCTCTTATTATCGTCGTTAAGAATAATACCGAGCTCACGATGTTTACTACTTTTAACTTTAACTCGTATATATATATATATTTATTACTTCGTTTTTTTTATTAAAATTAAAGAACGCTTCCCTTGCTATTTATCGCTATTACCCTATTATTATTACTATTAAATCGTTTACTTACTCTTAAATATATATTATTAAAATACTAAAACGCTAACTCGTCGATCTATAGGGATGCTTTAAGGGCTAGAAGTTCGATTTTATAAGTATTATACTAGAGGACCCCGAACTATAGTACGATCGTTTTAAAAAAATACGGATTAGATATTATTAACTTAAAAATCGGAAAGATATATATCGATATAGCTATTACCTTAATAAGCGCCTAGCTTATATAATATAATAGCCTCGAAATACTTAACTAACTCCCGAGTATTATTAATAATTTAAAATCGCTACGTAAAAATAAATTAAGAAGGACTAAAAGGAAATATCTAGCGCTATTAAAAAGGTAGAAAATAGGGGGTAGTTTTTAGTTATTCGGAGGGTAATTAATATATTATAGCGGGATCGTTAGTATTTAGTAACGGCTGCGGCCGGCTATAGTTAGTTATAAAGTTTTATTAAAGTACGTAATAAAGAGACTCGATATTAACCCTAATAAACTAGCTTGCCCGTAAAGGCGAAGATAGCCCCTAATGAGGCGGACCGGACCCCAAAGGGTTATATAATACTATATATAGGGATACTTTTATAATAAAATACTAGCTATTATTATATATAAACTCGGCCTCTTTTAGCTACGCTACTTATTTATTTAATAAGCCCTTAGTATAAATCTTTAAATACTTTTTTAATATTTAATAAGTCCGCTCCGTTTAGCTATTTATTTATAAATAGTATATAATAAATAGTTAGTAACGTATTACCCGTTCCTTGGCGAACTCTTTTTAAAATACACTTATAAATAGCTTATTTTTATTTATAATAATACTTTTTAATATATTAAACTTATATTTAACTTCCCTATATAGAATACGTACTCCCCCTAATAGAGTAATCCGCCGGGGCCGTACTATATATTACGTATTAAGGAAAACTAGGTATATTGCGCTCTATACTTAATTACTAATTAAAATTAACTAACTTAACTATTATCTCCTTTTTATTAATAGCTCTTAACCTTCTACCGTAGTCCTCTAAGTTCTAGTTATTTAGAGAGCGAGCTATACTTACTCTAATATATATAAGACCTCTTAGTACTAGCCCGTATAAGTAGCTATATCTTATATTATATACTCCTTCTTATTAAGGGTTAGGGGACCCCTTATATATTCCCTTACGTTTATAATATAACCTATATTAAAAGGATTTCTAGTTCTATAAAATATAATTTCTAAACTAATATTAATATATTAGATTTTAATATTTATACTAACCCGGCTATTTATAACGTTCGTATTATTACTTAGCTAGATTTCGTATTATTAAAAAGTATTATACTACTCTTTAAGTATACTTATATAAGCTACGATAGCTAGGGCGTCGAGGGGGCCTAATTTATTAAGCCCTAGAGGGGGGGACCTATCGAGGGGCATTTTTAAAAAGTCCTAGCCCGCTAGTTACTAACTATATACTAAGAGGTTCTTAATAAAATAGTAGTTTATATATTAATAAGTACGTTTAATAGGTTTATTTAATAAGCTTATTTAGTAAATTTATTTAGTTTAAATAGAGCTTTAGGTAATATTAAAAACGATAAGGATAAAAAAAATCTTTACGAGCTCTAGTATAAAGAGTAGCTAGATATTAGCCCTTTTAGCCCTTTTTTTAAAAACCTCTACGTCGCTATTGAAGTTTAGAACCTTTATAGTTAAGGGCCGCCTCTAACTATTACGGCCGACTATTATAGCTAATTATTATGGCTAACCTCTACTATTAACCTCTCTAACTAGCGCTACTATATAATAAAGAGGGTAGCTTATTTATCCTAAATTATATAGCGGTTTTTATATCGAAATTACTATATTATATTAAGCACGTACTTAGGGTATATTACGCGTATTATATAATTAAAAAGTATACCGTATTATATAATTTCTTTTAAAAACGTAATCCCGTTAAGGTCGATCTTTTATACTTATAAAGCCGGAAAAAAACCACTACATAGAATATGTACTATTTATATTATATTAAGTATTTTAATAATAAGTAAGAACTTTATAAACTTTATTATATAATAAATAATAACTAATATATAATCGTACTTAGCGCCGTTATTACGAGCGCTTAGTAATAGCTTTATAATAAAGTTTATAAATATTTTTTAAAATTAGTACGAGAGTAGTAATAATAACTATAGTTACTTATATAGCTTATATCTTAGGGTTATAACTCCTAAATAATACCTATAGGTTTTAATATATTCTTAGATATTTATTAAATATCTTTTTAATAAAGTTTCTTTTAAATTAGCTCGAGAGTTTTTATAACTCCTATATAACTTACTCTATAGTCGTCGTAATATTAATAAAGGATCTCTATTTAAAAAAGCTCTACTTAAAGAATAATAATTCTTTTTTAAAAATAGTATATTTTATTCGTTAAGTAAATATACTCTTAGCTCTCTAATTATAATACGAACTCTTATTAATTATAATATATAAAACTCGTCCTTAGCTTATAATCTTTTAATAAGCTCCTTAGTTTTTAATAAAAAATAAGAAATAAATACTATTTTGCTTTTTATAAGCTCTTTTATAATAGGACGTAGGATATACTATTTTAATATAATAACCCTAGCTCTATTTAACTCCTCTTTATCCGTATTAGACCGTTATTAAGCGTTTATAAATAACTCTCTTACTTTTTTACCTCGAGTTATAATAATAATAACTATTACTATTTTATTAGTACGCCCTATAGTACGTTATTAATATAAAAAGAGGATTCCCTATCCCTAGAACTAGTTAATATTTAGCTAGGATTATAAAAAGAGGCCTTAATTATTTAAACGTATACTTTAGTAATATTATATCTACTTTTTAAACTAATTATCCTTTCTTAAATATTAAGTAATAGTTCGCTAATAAAACGTAGTTTTTAAGCTAGTATAAAAAGAACGTTTTTATAAAGTACTTCCCTTTTTATATAGTTTAGTTTTCTAAATAAACCGTTTGCTAGGTTTATTTTCTTTAGCTAGTATTCTAAGTTAAAGTTAAATATTAATAACTTATGTACTTATTTCATAAGCTTTTTTTAAAGGTCCCGTGTTAATATATTAATTATTCCCTTAAGTACTTAATAATTTATTAGGACTATAAACTTTTATAAAAAGCCCTAAAAATAATAAACTTAATACTCTAACCCTTTTATTATAGCGAGTAGTTCTTATTAACCTATAGCTTATTATTACTTTATATTTAAGAGCTTTTATAACTAATAAGTAAGGGGTTATTATTTTTTATTAGCTTATTATAATAAAATTACTACGATAGCTTTAACTAAAGCGTTAGTTTTTATTTATATAATATATTAGAGGTTCTAGTACGTAAGTACGGTTATTAAAATAAAAGCGACCTTTAGCTAATTAAAAGCCTCATTTACTTCCTTAGTTTACTAAAATTCCCTTACCTACCCCTTTTCTATTTTTAATAGTACTATTATCAGTATAATAATACTTAAATATTTAGTAATAAACTTCTAATAAAAGTTATAGAACCCTAGAAATACTTAAACATCCCTAATAAACTCTAGCGCCTTCTAATTAGTAATCGTTCGCACTTATAATAAGTTAATTTCGATTCTTTTTAATATAAAAATATAACTTAGGAATTCGACCCTCTTTTAGTAAAACGAGCACTTTAATAGTTTAGTAAAAAGCCCGTATAGCTATAAATATAGTGGTTTTTTTCTAGCTTTATGAGTATAAAAGATCGACTTTAATAAGATTACGCTTTTAAAAGAAATTATACAATTCGATATACTTTTTAACTATATAATACGCGTAATATACCTTAAGTACGCGCTTAACGTAATATAGTAATTTCGATACGAAAACCGCTATATAATTCGGGATAAGCAAGCTACACTACTACTTATTAATAATAAGCTAAGTAATATATTTACGCAGTAGCACTAGTTAAAAAGGTCGATAATAAAGGTTAGCTATAATAATTAGCTATAATAGTCGGCTATAATAATTAGAAGTAGCCTTCTTTAACCGTAAAGGTTCTAGACTTTAATAGTAACGTAGAAGTTTTTCAAAAAAGGGCTAAATAAGCTAATATTTATAAAGCTTATAAAGATTCTTTCTATCTTTATCGCTTCTAATATTACCTAAAGCTACTCTCTATTTAAACTAAATAAATTTACTAAATAAAGTTATTAAATAAACTTATTAAATAAACTTATTAAATAAACCTATTAATATATAAACTACTACTTTATTAAAAATGCTTGTTAATAAGTCTACCCCTCTTGGGCTAGGCGCCCTTTTTAGCTAGCTCGACGCTATATCTATTATAACTAATATAAATACGCCTTAAGAGTAGTATAGTACTTTTTAGTAATACGGAACTTAGCTAAGTAATAGTACTAACGTTATAAATAGCCGGGCTAGTATAAATATTAAGATCTAGTATATTAATACTAGTTTAGAAATTATATCCTATAGAGCTATAGATCCCTTTAATACGAGCTATATTATAAATATAAAGGAATATATAAGAGGTCTTTTAATTTTTAATAAAAAGGAGTATATAATACGGGATCTAACTACTTATACGGGCTAGTAATAAGAGGTTTTATATACGTTAGAGTAAGTATATAGTAGTTCTTTTCCGGCTTTATAGGCGTAAAAGATCGCCCTTAACGGGATTACGCTTTTAAAAGAAATTATATAATACGATATACTTTTTAATTATATAATACGCATAATATGCCCTAAGTACGCGCTTAACGTAATATAGTAATTTTAATATAAAAACTATTATATAATTCGGGATAAGTAAGCTATTATAGTAGCGCTAGCTAGAAAGGTTAATAATAAAGGTTAGCTATAATAGTTAGCTATAATAGTTAGAAATAACCTTCCTTAACTATAGAGGTTCTAAACTTTAATAACGACGTAGAGGTTTTTAAAAAAAAAGGGCTAAAAAGGCTAATATTTAGCTACTTTTTAAAGCTTATAAAGATTCTTTTTATCCTTATTATTTCTAATATTACCTAAAGCTTTATTTAAACTAAATAAATTTACTAAATAAGCCTATTAAATAAACTTATTAAACGTACTTATTAATATATAAACTACTACTACCTTATTAAGAACTTACTTTACTAAAGATACTCCTTAATAGGTCCCCCCTTTTAGGGCTCGATAGATTAGGCCCCCTCGACGCCCTAGCTATCGTAATTAACATAAGTATGCCTAAGGAGTAGCGTAGTACTTTTTAGTAGTACGGAATCTAGCTAGGTAATAATACGAACGCCGTAAATAGCTGGGCTAGTACGGACGTTAAGACTTAGTATATTTATACTAGCTTAGAAATTAATTAAAGTAAGTATAGCTCGCTTTTTAAATAGTTAGAACTTAGAGAACTATAGTAAAAGGTCGGGAGCTATTAATAAAAAGGAAATAATAGTCGAGTTAGTTAACTACTACTACGGTTTTAATTAGTAATTAAGTATAGAGCGTATTATACTTAGTTTTTTTTAATACGTAATATATAGTGCGGCCCCGGCGGATTACTCCGTTAGGGGGGTATAGTTATAAATATTAGAGGATTATAATAGATTTAGAATACGTACGACGATAGGTTATTAATAAGTTAGCGACTAGTATATAGATTATATTAAAAAAGAACTTTTTATAAAGTAGAGCCCGTAAAAGAACTCTATAAGCTAAAGTTTTATAATATATTTATATTTATATTATAGTCTCGCTAGTTAAGTACTTATAGCTTAATCCTTTATAATTCTTAAGCTTTTATTTTTATAAAATAATTAGTATAAGTAATAATAGATTATAAAAATAAACAAAACGTTAACGAAGCGACGCTTAGTTATTAATAAAAAGTTATGAATATTAACGAGTTATAGCTATCTAGAGTTAATTACTTAACCTTATTTTATTTAAAATAACGAGCTTATTATAGGGTAAGTCCTATCTAAATACTAGCGTTTATAAAAGAGCTAAACGAAAAAGATAATCGGGGCCGATTACTTTTATAAACTAGTTATTTTATTAATATTCTAAGGACCCTATTTATAATAAACGGGGCGTTTATTAATAAGTAATCACTAAATATATAAGGTCTAAGTACGTATAAAAGCATAAGTAATACTAAAATAGCTAGTATAATAAACCTTATAAGCTTAATAATAACCTATTTTTATAAAATAATAAAAATAATAATTGAAGATTAAAACTAAGAACGATATTAATACGAGGAGCTCGTCCGATAGCTTACTAAGCGGCTAATAATATGTTTAGGTTAATAAAAATATAAAAAACCTCTTTTATATAACTATAAACCGATTAAAAAAGAGTTTATAAGTATTTAAGTAATAAACTAGATTATTATTATAGAAATAAGTAATAATTTGTATATAAAAAGTACTATAAATTAGTATACTAAGTAAGCTCTATTTAAGTTATCCTTATTATTTTAAATATAATAACGTAATTACGAGAAAAGCTTTTAGGACCCCCTCTCTTAGGGTAACTTCTTAATATTCGTTCGTTAATAATATATAAACCCTAAGACTTAAGAACGGGAGTACTATAGAGAGCTAAGAACGAAGAGGTTAAAAAAAGGCTAGATCCCTACTTAGTTCTTTACTAAATAATTAACGATTTATTATAACCTAAGTATAAAGAATATAAAGAATTTAAAAATAGAGGCGTACTAATTCTTTTTTAAACTATTATTTTAGTTATAGAACGACTGAATTTATTATAAGGTTTTAATTAAAAAAGTACATAATATAATATATAAAGTTAATAAACTATAGTTACTAAGTTAATAAAAAGGTAGCGACTAGTTATAAAAGGATAATAAAAAGAGGCTATATTTATTATCTAAGTAACCGCGTTAAATACTCCCCTTTTATAAAAAAAATAGTAGAGAGAGCTCTAAAAAACTAAGCTTTAAAAACTTAACTTAAAAAGCGTTATAAAAGCTATATAATAAGGGTACTTATACTAAGCTATTATAAAAGCCTCGTAATAATAATATTAAGTACTTTATATATAATAAAACGGGTTATATATTTAGTAAATACTAAAGGAATAAGTTAATAAGTAAGGGCGATAATAAGCTAATATACCCCTAATTAAAAATAACGTTAATAATCGTTTAATAAGTTATTACTAAGCTGAGAGTTATAAGAGTCGACTTATTTAAAAAACGAATAGGTATAGGTAATATACTTAATATACTTATGCTAAGTATAAAAAGGGTATAAATAGAAATAACTACGAAGGGTAAGGTAATAGTCCTACGAGGGGTCACTAAAAAGCTAGTAAAAGTTAATATAAATATATACTCCGAGATAAATATTATTAATACTAGGCTCATAACCTACTTAGGGTTAACTCTAGCTATTATTTTAGCTCTTTTATTAAAAGAATTTTAAAGTAAAACTATAAGCTAAGGGAAAGCTTATTAGTTAATACTCTTTTTTATTAACTATTACGAATAGCTAAAGAAGATTTAGTAACTATTTACTATAATTAATAAGGATAAAAAAATAGTAAACCTCTTATTACTATACTTATTAATAAACTAAGAGGGTATTTATATCGATATTATAATAAATATATAGTTATATAAACCTATTTTTATTACTAAACTAGAGGTAATAGCTCGTAATATTATTAAAAATCGCGAGAGGGCGTATATATTATATATTATTATTATAAAAAGTATTATAGAGATAATAGAGGTCGAACTATATAAGGGCCTACTACTTAAGCTTTAATTTAAAATAAAAACATTAAATAAATAGTTAGTAAAGGGACCGTAGCTATATAATAGAGTAAAATACTCAATTAACCTAATCCTAAGTACTAAACTATCGTATAGCCCTATTTATTTATCAAGTAAGAAATAGCTCGATAAGCTTTATATATATATTATTAAGAACTTAGTAAACGGCTATATTATATTTTTAATTAGCGAGGCCGGGGTACTAATCCTTTTTATACTTAAAAAGAATAGTATACTACGTCTTTATATAAACTACTATAGGCTAAATAAAGTAATCGTAAAGAATTAATACTTATTACCGCTTATTAGCGAGCTCCTAAATAGGCTTTATAAAGCAAAATAGATCTTAAAAATAAATATTAGAGATACTTATTACTATATTTAAATTAAAAAAAAAGACTAATAGAAAATAGCGTTTTAGAACTAATATAGCTATTTTAAATATATTATTATACTTTTTAAATTAATAAACGTACTTACGATATTCTAAGTATATATTTACTAAACGCTTACTAACTTATTAAATACTTATTATATAGCGTATATGAACGATTTAATAATCTATTTATTAATAAGGGAGTAGTATATAGAGGATATTAAAAAAGTTCTTTAATATTTACGACTATATAGGCTTTTTACTAAACTATTAAAGTACTCGTTTTATTAAAAAAGGGTCGAATTCCTAGGCTATATTATTATATTAAAAAGGACTGAGATTAACTTATTATGAGTACGAACGATCGCTAATTAAAAAGTACTAGAGTTTATCAAAGATATCTAAGTATTTCTAGGGTTTTATAACTTTTATTAAAAGTTTATTATTAAATACTCGGGTATTATTATATTAATAATAATATTATTAAAAATAAAAAAAGAGTAAGTAAGGGAATTTTAGTAAACTAAAGAAATAAATAAGGCGTTTAATTAGCTAAAAGTCGTATTAATTTAGTAACCGTACTTATATACTAAAACCCCTAATATATTACGTAAGTAAAAACTAACGCTTTAGTTAAAACTATTATAATAATTTTATTATAATAAGCCGATAGAGAATAATAACCCGTTACTTATTAATTATAAAAGCTCTTAAATATAGAGTAGTAATAGGCTACGGGTTAATAAGAACTATTTATTATAATAAAAGGGTTAGAGTACTAGGCTTATTATTTCTAGGGCGTTTTATAAAAGTTTATAGTTCTAATAAATTATTAAGTACTTAAGAAAGTAATTAGTATACTAGTACGGGACCTTTAAGAAAAGTTTACGAAATAAGTATATAAGTTATTAATATTTAACTTTAACTTAGAATACTAACTAGAGAAAATAAACTTAATAATTAGTTTATTTAAGAGGCTAAACTATATAAAGAGGGAAGTACTTTATAAAAACGTTCTCCTTATACTAGTTCAGAAATTATACTTTATTAGTAAATTACTACTTAATATTTAGCGAAAAATAATTAGCTTAAAAAAAGAAATAATATTATTAAAGTATATATTTAAGTAGTTAAGGCCTTTTTTTACGATCCTAGCTAAATATTAGCTAGTTTTAGGGACGGGGAATCCTCTTTCTTATATTAATAACGTACTATAGGGTATACTAATAAAATAATAATAGTTATTACTATAATAACTTAAAATAAAAAAATAAGAGAGTTATTAACGAATGCTTAACGATGGTCTAGTACGAATAAAAAGGAATTAAATAGAGCTAAGATTATTATATTAAAATAGTATATCCTACGTCTTATTATAAAAGAGCTTATAAGGGGTAAAATAGTATTCGCTTCTTATTTCTCGTTAAAAATTAAGGAGCTTATTAGAGGATTATAAGTTAAAAACGAGTTTTATATATTATAATTAGTAAGAGTTTATATTATAACTAGAGAGCTAAGAGTATATTTACTTAATAAATAAAGTATATTATTTTTTAAAAAAAGACTTATTATTCCTTAAGTATAATCTCTTTAAATAGGGATCTTTTATTAATATTACGACGACTATAGGGTAGGTTATATAAGAGCTATAAAAACTCTTGAGTTAATTTAATAAAAATTCTATTACGAAGATATCTAACGAGACGTCTAAGAATATATTAAGAACTATAAATATTATTTAGGAATTATAACTTAAAATATAAGCCGTATAAGTAGCTATAGTTATTATTACTACCCTCGTACCTACTTTAAGAAATATTTATAAACTTTATTATAGGGCTACTACTAAGCGCTCGTAATAATAGCGCTAAGTATAACTATAATTTAGTTATTATTTATTATATAATAAAGTTCGTAAAGGTCCTACTTATTATTAAAATACTTAATATAGTATTTTATATAAAGAAGTAGAGTATAAGTTTAGTACGTTAAAAAGTATTATTATAAATAAAAATAAACTATTTATAAGCGTATTTTAAGAAGAGTTCGTTAAAGAACGGGCAATGTGTCGCTAACTATTTACTATATACTATTTATAAATAGATAACTAAATAGAGCGGACTTATTAAATATTAAAAAAGTATTTAAGGATTTATGTGGTGGTTTTTTTCCGGCTTTATAGGTACAAAAGATCGACCTTAACAGGATCACGCTTTTAAAGGAAATTATACGATATAGTACACTTTTTAATTATATAATATGCGCAATATATCCTAAGTACGTACTTAATATAATATAATAATTTTAATACAAAAGCCGCTATTTAATTCGGGATAGGTAAGGCTACTTACTAACGATAGGCTAAGCGATATACTTACGTAGCGGCGCCGGCTAGAAAGGTTAATAATAGAGGTCGATAGTAGAGGTCGGCTATAATAATTAGTTATAATAGTTAGCTATAATAGTTAGAGGCGGCCCTTAACCACAGAGGTTCTAAACTTTAATAGCAATATAGAGGTTTTTAGAGAAAGGGCTAAATAAGCTAATATTTACTACTCGTACTAGAACTCGTAAAGATTCTTTTTATCCTTATCGTTTCTAATATTATCTAAAGCTCTCTCTATTTAAACTAAATAAATTTACTAAATAAATTTACTAAATAAACTAATTAATATATAAACTACTACCTCGACAAAAACCTATTCTCTTAGTATATAGTTAGTAATTAGTAAGCTAGAACTCTCTAAAAATGCCCGTTAATAAGTCTACCCCTCTCGGGCTGGGCGCCCTCGGCTAGCTCGACGCTATAGCTATCGTAGCTAACGTAGGTACGCCCGAGGAGTAGTAAAGTACTTTTTAATAGTACGGAATTTAGCTAAGTAATATTATAAGTACTATAAATAGCTAAGCTAGTACGAATATTAAGATCTAATATATTAATACTAGCTTAGCTATAATAGTTATAATAAACGGGCTAGAGGTATATATAGTTAGGGTAATAAGCTAGTACTTTAAATAGCTCTTATAAGACCCCCCGGGTAGTAATAATACTTATATAAAAAAAGGGATTATACTAAACTTAATTACTTATATAGGCTAGTATTAAGAGGTTTTATGCACGTTAGAGTAAGTAAAGCTAGCCCTATAAGCGGGTAGTAAAAGGTTAGGAGCTATTTTAATTAGTAATTAGGTATAGAGCGTAATATACCTAGTTTTCCCTAATACGTAATACATAGTACGGCCCCGGCGGATTACTCCGTCGGGGGGATTTAAGGATTTATACTAAGGGCTTATTAAATAAGTAAATAGCGTAGTTAAAAAAGGCCGAGTTTATATATAATAATAATTAGTATTTTATTATAAAAGTATTACTATATATAACGTTATATAGTTACTACCCTAAGTACGTTAAATATATACTTAACTATAAAGTTATAGTTTAGGGAGTTTAGAAAAAGGTCTAAAAATTAAGAAAATTAGGGCCTAAGTTATATAAGCCTAGGCATAAGCTTCCAAGAACTAAGTAGCTTATTATAATAAAAAATATACTTTAAAAAAGTTTAATTATAAGAAATTTATTAGCTTATTAATAAAAATATATATTTTAAAAATAATAAGTTAGCGCTAAGGTATATTATAATAATAATAAGTAAAAAAGTAAATAAATAAGCTTATTAAGTATATTTACTAAAATAGTACTAGAGAATATATAACGTTTTTTTAATTTCCTAGTTTAAATTATAAAGAAATTACTAAATAGTTAGTAACTAAATAATAAATTTACTAGAGTTAAAAAACGAATAAAACGTTTAGGAAGTTAAGGAAATTATTATAAAATAAGGTAAAAAAAGAAAAGAAAAAAAAGTAAAAAAAAAAAAAAAAAAAAAAAAAAAAAAAAAAAAAAAAAAAAAAAAAAAAAATAAAAAAAAAAAAAAAAAAAAAAAAAAAAAAAAAAAAAAAAAAAAAAAAAAAAAAAAAAAAAAAAAAAAAAAAAAAAAAAAACTTATAATATCTTATAAAATAGGCTAAATAGCTTACTAAGTATAATATATAAGAACTTACTAAGTACTTTGATAAGGTAATAGAAATAGTTAAAAATTTCAAATATTATAAAAAACGAATATATATAAGATAAGATAATAAACGCTAAGTTCGTAATAAAAGGTCGCTAAAAATAAGTTAATTAATAATACTTTATAGAACCCTTTTATTTAGCCCGGCGTAATTCTTAAAAAAGAAATATAGTATTATAACTTTTAGTAATATATTATTAAGAGATTATTAAAACCTAGCTATATTAAGAGAGTAACTTATATAATATTAGTAATATTAATAACGTTTTTAATATGTATTATTAAAGCGTAATAGTTAGTAATAATAGTCCGCTTAGTAAAAGTATAGTAAAGGGGCTTTGTGCGCGTACTTAGCTAACTATTTAGAATAAAGCTATTAGCTTTATTAATATTATAACGAGCTATAGGGAGGTAGTTAAAGTTATATAAAATATTATATATATTAATAATAATAGCTCATAAATCTTTTATTACTTAATTATTACTAGAGGTTATAATAAGAATAATAAGAAGTAGAATAGGAGGTAAAATGGGAAGTAAAATATTATTATTATTATTATTAAGTCGGGGAGCGGGAGCGTCCTTAGAAGTACTACTCTTATTATAACCGAGCCTAGGGGCCTTAGTAACATTAATATTTATAAAAAATAGATTAATATTAAACTACTTATTATAACTCTTAGTTTTAACTTTAGTTAGAATAATAATATTATTAAGCTATTATAAAGCTCTTATTTAGAAAGGGAGGAGTATAATATTAATAGTATTAAGATCTAAAGCTATATAACTAAGGACTAGGATAGACTAGTTTATAAAAAAGAGAGTATTATAAATAGGGGTTAGTAAGTTATTAATTATAAAGTAATAATACTTATTATAAAACTAGCTAAGAGAATTTTTTAAATTATTACCGGACTTTTTAAACTTAACTTCCTTAGACTAAGACCTCTTAAACTAGGACTTTTTAAACTTAGACTTTATATAGTTATTTTTATTTTTATTATTAAGAATATAATTAATAATAAGAATACGCTTTTTAATAAGGGTCTAAGTCTCGGGACTATAAGTAATAGGGGAAGTACTATAAATAGTAATAGTATAAGTAAGTATACTATTTACTAAGTACTTAGTAACGCGCTTATAAAAAATAAGAAAATTAAAAAACTTTAAAATATACGTAATAATAACGCCCTAAGGAGTGAACTTATAGTACTAAAGTAAAGTTTTAAGGTTATTTTATAAAGTAACTACACGGCTATTATTATAAAAATAAGCTAGCTAAAAGTAGCTAAAGTAGGAAATAATCTCGGCCTTATTATTAATATTAAAAATACTAGTTTAAAAAAAGAAATTTTATATTAATAAGAAGAAATAATGACTAAACGATCGTTAATAACTTATTATAATTAAAATTAATAGGTTCAGATACTTATATAGTAGTTTTTTTTCTAGTTTTATAAGCGTAAAAGATCGACCTTAACGGGATTACGCTTTTAAAAGAAATTATATAATACGGTATACTTCTTAATTATATAATACGTATAATATACCCTAAGTACGTGCTTAATATAATATAATAATTTTAATACGAAAACCGCTATATAATTCGGGATAAGTAAGCTACTCTACGGCGGTACTAGTTAAAAAGGTCGATAGTAGAGATCGGCCGTAATAGTTAGCTATAATAGTTAGCTATAATAGTTAGAAGCGGCCCTTAACTATAGAGGTTTTAAACTTTAATAGTAATATAGAGGTTTTTAAAAAAAGGGATAAAAAAGCTAATGTTTAATTACTTTTTAAAGCTCGTATAAATTCTTTTTATCTTATTATTTTTAATATTACCTAAAGCTCTATTTAAACTTAATATATTTACTAAACAAGCTTATTAAATAAACTTATTAAACGTACTTATTAATATACAAACTACTACTCTACTAAAAATACCCCTCAATAGGTCCCCCCCTCTAGGGCTTAATAAATTCTTAAGGCCCCTCGACGCCCTAGTTATTATAATTAATATAAATATACTTAAGGAGTAGTATAGTACTTTTTAATAATATAAAATCTAGCTAAGTAATAATATAAATATTATAAATAACTAGGTTAGTATAGATATTAAGATTTAATATATTAATATTAGTTTAGAAATTATATTTTATAAAACTAGAAATCCTTCTAATATAAGCTATATTATAAATATAAAAGAATATATAAGGGGTCTCTTAATTTTTAATAAAAAGGAGTATATAATATAGGATCTAGCTACTTATATAGGCTAGTACTAAGAGGTTTTATATATATTAGAGTAGGTATAGCTCGCCCCCTAGATAGGTAGCAAAAAGTTAGGAGTTTTAATTAGTAGTTAGGTATAGAGCGTAATATACCTAGTTTTCCTTAATACGTAATACACAGTACGGCCCCGGCGGATTGCTCTATCGGGGGGGTTTAGATACTTATAATTAGTAATAAGCTCTTAGAGAGTAGCTTACTTAAGGTAGACCTTTTTATTACTTATTAACGGGTCGGTAATATAAGTACTAGCCTTTTCTTATATACTAGCGATATAGTTAAAAATATAATAAACGCGACCGCGCTTATAAAAGTTAAGGTTACCCTATTTTTTAGTATAATAGAACTCTATAAGGGTATTCTAAATAAGCTAAGTAGTACTATATAGTTTTTTTAGAACTTAAAACGATATTATTAGCGTAATATTTAGTAACGGATTAGCGAGGACTTAACGACTTATAATAAAATACTTTCTTTTATTAATATAGTAAATAATATACCGGGCGACGTAATTACTAGTAATATAAACAAGCTTATTAATATTGCGATATATACTAAATAAGTAGCGTATATAAGGAGCACTACTACGAAAACTACGGAAGCTTTTTTTAAAATTATATTTAATATTAAGTATAGCTTAGATACGTAAAATAGTAAATATCTTAGTAAATATTTAGTAATAGTATAGTAAAAGGATTATGATTAAGAAATAATACGGAAATTAGAATATTAAAAAAAAAAGTATAGTTATATAAGAAAGAACTTATAGAACGGTTACTAAATAGAGGGGGGGAAGAAAAGTAAATACGCGACTAGTAATAAGAAAAAAATCCTTTACTTTACTTAATAATTTAATAATAATAATAACCGCGAGGTTAAGTAGGCTCTTATATATTATAACGGTCGGAATACTTTATTACGAATACGTACTATCGACTTAGTAACCGGTTAGCGGACTATTATTCAATAAGATTAATAAGGTATTTATTAAATAATAAAATAGGAGCAATGCCTTGTTCTTAAGTAAAAAAGGGTATTATTAACGCCTTAAAGAAGCTATTATAAATAATAATATTAACGGCTTTATTATTAATATTAAAAAACGAAGTTACGTAATAACTTTAGGGACTAAAGTTACGTAAAGGGAGAGTAATTATAATAAATTCGGGATACGTATAGTAATAAGTTATTAATAAGTTAGTAACTAGTGCATAGATTATATTAAAAAAGAACTTTTTATAAAACAGAGCCCGTAGAAAGACTCTATAAGCTTAATTCTTATAATATACTTATACTTATATTATAGCCTCGCTAGTTAAGTGCTTATAGCCTAATCTCTTATAAGGACTTTTTTAATATCCTCTATATACTACTCCCTTATTATTAAATAGATTATTAAATCGTTTATATACGCTATATAGTAAGTATTTTGTATATTAGTAAGTATTTAGTAAATATACGCTTAGAACGTCGTAAGTACGTTTATTAGTTTAAAAAGCATAATAATATACTCGAAATAGCTATATTAACTCCAAAACGCTATTTTGTATTAGTCTTTTTTTTTTAATTCGAATACGGTAGTAAGTATTCCTAATATCTATTTTTAAAATCTATTTCGCTTTATAAAGCCTATTTAAGAGCTCGCTAATAAGTAATAGTAAGTATTAATTTTTTATAATTACTTTGTTTAGCCTATAGTAATTTATATAGAGACGTAGCGTACTATCCTTTTTAAATATAAAAAAGATTAGTACCCTAGCCTCGCTAACTAAAAGTATAATATAACTATTTACTAAGTTCTTAATAATATATATATAAAGCTTATTAAGTTATTTTTTATTTAATAAATAAGTAGGGCTATATAATAGTTTAGTACTTAAGATTAGGTTAATTAAGTATTTTACCCCGCTATATAACTACGGTCCCTTTACTAATCATTCGTTAAACGTTTTTATTTTATATCAAAGCTTAGATAATAGGCCCTCGTATAGTTCGGTCTCTATTATCCCCGCAATACTTTTTATAATAATAATATATAATATATACGCCCATTTATAATTCTTAATAATATCGCGAGCTATTACCTCTAGTTTAGTAATAGAAATAGATTTATATAACTATATATTCGTCGTAGTATTAATACGAATACTCTCTTAGCTTATTAATAATTATAATAATAAAAAGTCTACTATTTTTTTATTTTTATTAATTACGGCTAATAGTTACTAAACTTTCCTTAGTTACTTATAGTAGTTAATAAAAAAGAGCGTTAATTAATAAGCTTTTCCCTAGCTTAGGGTTTTATTTTAAAAATCCCTTAATAAAAGAGCTAAAATAGTAATTAGGGTTAACCCTAAGTAGGTTACGAGCCTAGTACTAAGAATATCTATCTTAGAATATATATTTATATTAACTTTTATTAGTTTTTTAATAACCCTTTGTAAAACTATTACCTTATTCTTCGTAATTATTCTTATTAATACCCTCTTTATACTTAGTATAAGTATATTAAGTATATTACCTATACCTATTCGTTTTTTAATAAGTTAATTTTTATAATTCTCGGCTTAGTAATAACTCGTTAAATAGTTGCTAATATTATCCTTAATTAGGGGTACGTCGGCTTATTATTACCCTTATTTTTTAACTTATTTTTTTAGTACTTACTAAATATATAGCCCGTCTTATTATATATAAAGTACTTAATATTACTATTACGACGCTTTTATAATAGCTTAGTGCGAGTACCCTTATTATATAGCTTTTATAATACTACTCTAAGTAAGTCTTTAGGGCTTAGTCCCTTAGAGCTCTCTCTAATCTTTTTTTTTTATAAAAGGGGGATATTTAATACGGTTATTTAAATAATAAGTATAGCCTCTTCTTATTATCCTTTTATAACTAGTTACTACTCTTTTATTAACTTAGTAACTATAGTTTATTAGCTTTATATATTATATTATATACTTTTTAATTAAGACTTTATAATAAATTCAATTATTTTATAATTAAAATAGTAGTTTAAAAAAGAATTAATACGTTTTTATTTTAAACTTTTTATATTTTTTATATTTAAATTATAATAAATTACTCACTACTTAGTAAGGAACTAAGTAAGGATCTAGCCCTCTTTTAGCCTCTTTATTCTTAGCTCTTTATAGTACTCCCGTTTTTAAGTCTCGGGGTTTACGTACTATTAATAAATAAACGTTTAGTCGCCCTAAAAAAGGGGGTCCTAGAGGCTTTTTTTATAATTATACTATTATACTTATAATAATAGGGATAACTTAAATAGGGCCTATTTAGTATATTATTTTATAATACTTCTTATATAAAAATTATTAATTTTTTTATAATAATAATCTAGTCTATTATTTAAATACTTATAAACTCTTTTTTGATTAGTTTATAGTTATAAAAAAGAGGTTTTTTATATTCTTATTAACTTAAATACGTCGCTAGCTACTTAGTAAGCTGTTAAACGAGCTCCTTATATTAATACTATTTTTAGTTTTAGTTTTTAACTATTATCTCTATTATTCTATAAAAATAGGTTATTATTAAGCTTATAGGGTCTATTATACTAACTATTTTAGTATTACTTACGCTTTTATATATACTTAGATTTCGTACGTTTAGTAATTAGTCGCTAATAAATACCCTATTTATTATAAATAGGGTCCTTAGAGTATTAATAAAATAACTAGCTTATAAAAATAATCTATTCTAATTATTTTTCTTATCTAGCTCTTTTATAAACGCTAATATTTAAATAAAGCTCGCCCTATAATAGGCTCGTTATTTTAAATAAAATAGGGTCGAGTAGTCGACTTTAAATAGCTATAGCTCGTTAGTACTAATAGCTTTTTATTAATAACTAAGTATCGCTTTATTAATATTTTATTCGTTTTTATAATTTATTATTATTTATACTAATTACTCTATAAAAATAAAAGCTTTAGAATTATAAAAGATTAGGCTATAAGTACTTAATTAATAAGGTTATAATATAAATATTAGTATATTATAAAACTAAAGCATATAGAGCCCTTTATATACTTTTATCTAACGAGGCCTCGAGATAATGTATAATTTTAATATATATAAGGCTAGTATAAAAATATAGCGGAGGTACTAGCGGGCTATTACTAACGAGGTAATTAACGTAGTTAATAATAATAAGATTAATTTTATAAGGGCTCCTCGGCTACTAACGCTTATAAAGTCGCAATCTTAATTAATTAATAATCTTATATAGTTAGACGTACTATAAGATCTAATTAACGAGGATTACGCTTATAATGTTAATCTTATAATAAAAAATAAGATAAATAGACTTATTAATAAGTAAGAGGCTAAAGTAGAGGAAATTCTTAAATTATAAGCTATGGGCTATACGGAGTAATTAATAGTTAATTAAGTAGTTAATTAGGCTAATTAGGCTAATTTATTAATTATATTAAATTAGGCTAATTCGTTAATTACCGTACTTTTTATTAAAATAATTTAATTAACTATAAGTTAATTAACGGCCTCTAATTAGCCTAACTTATTCAAATGCTAACTACGCAGAGCCCAGCTTACGTGTGTGCCCGAGACCGGCGGTCGTGTGGCGGCCGTAGCCACACTTGGGGGCAGAATAACGGGAGCTGCTGGCAGGATATCCTCGCCCATGATTAATGGATAGATGATAGTATTTGATGTGGTTTTGGATGTTATTTTGCCCAGTTGAGTCTGAACCTAAATGCATTGATAAGGGTCTGGAGTGGTGTCTTGCGTCAGATCCCTGGCTTATGGCGAGCTCGCAGAACGCAGCCCAACCCAGACTCGAAGGGACCTCTGAATAATCATTACACAGCCGTAACATTTGCGATAGCGGCGCTTGCTTTTGTTCATCGGTTCTTAATATTCAGTGAGCTGAAGAATCCAGACCGAGAGAGTTGATACTCTGCACAGCGACCTCGGATGGCTACCCCCACTCCACCACATCTCAGACAAGGATGCTGGCGAGCTCAGACTGAAAGGGTAACCTGTCGTCCGACGCCCGCGCTGGGTGATACGCTTTCAGATATTTGCAGAAACTTGTAGGATTCCCTGCGAGTGGGAGTACATACATGGAGTTTGCCCAAGGGTGAGGACAACAGGGAGGTGAAAGGAGCTGATGTAGGCAGGCATTTCCACCGTTACTTCTACGGCAATATCCTTGGAAATGATGGCAGATTTGAGACTCACTCACCGAAAATAGTGGGCTTACTTTTCGTCCCGTTGAATACTGGTAGTTGTAGGTCAACCACGTTGATGTCGAGACATTCCCGATCGTCCGTTCGGGCATGGCTTACTTCATTAGCTGCTCTCCCGCATATGGAAGTCTTAGATTATATTATTTTAAATTATAAATTTATCTTTACTGAAGTTCTTATTAATAAGGATAATAATATATTTTAATTATAAAGTTAGGTCGTTATTATTTATAAATAATCCGTTAATAAATACGTAGA